>NC_069481.1:1310132-1328551 GCF_026875155.1 Cherax quadricarinatus
AGGGGCCCCCCCGGGGGGGAAAAAAAAAAAAAAAAAACCCCCCTTTTTTTTTTTTTTTTTAAAAAAAATTTTTTTGGTTTTTGGGGTTCCCCGGGGCCCAAAATTAAATCTTTTAAAAAAAGGTTTTTGTTTTTTTTTTTAAAATTTTTTTAAAAATTTAAAATTTTCCGGGGGTTTTTTAAAAATTTTTGGGGGGGTGTTTTTCCCCTTTTTTTTCTTTTCCCTTTCCCCCCTTTTTTTGGGGTTTTTTTTTTTTTTCCCAAATGGTTTTGCCCCAAAAAAAAAAAAAAACCCCAAAAATTTTTCCCCCCCCCAAAATTTCAAAAAAAGGGGGGGAAAATTTTTTTTTTTAGGGGGGGTTTTTTTTGGGGTTTTTTTTCCCCCCCGGGGCCCCCCAAAAAAAAAAAAGGTTTGGAAAACCCCTTTTTTTTTTTGGGGGGGTTTTTTTTAAAATTTTTTCCCCTTTTTTTTTTTCCCCCAAAAAATTTTTTTTTTTTGGGGGGGGGGCCCTTTTTTAAAATCCTTTTTTTGAGTTTTTTTAAAATTTTTTTTTTAAAATTTTGGGGGGGTTTTTTTTTAAAAATTTTTAAAACCCCGGGGGAAAAATTTTCCCCGGGGGGGAAAAAATTTTTTTTTTTTTTTTTTTTTTGGGTTTGGGGGGTTTTTTTTTGGGGGGGGTTTTTTTTTTTTTTTTTGGGGGAAAAACCCCTTTGGGGTTTTTTTCCCCTTTTTTTTTTTTTTTTTTTTTAAATTTTTTTTTTTTTTTCCCCCTTTTTTTTCCCTTTTTTTTCCCCCCCCTTTTTTTCCCAATTTTTTTGGGAAAAGGGGCCCCGGGCCCCCCCAAAAAATTTGGAATTTTTAAAAAAAAAAGGCCAATTTTGGGGGTTTTTTGGGGGGGTTTTTTTTTGGTTTTTTGGGGGGTTTTTTGGGGGGGTTTTAAAAATTTGGGGGCCCCCCGGTTTTTTTTGGGTTTAAAAATTTTTTTCCCCCCCAAAAGGGAAAAAATAAAAAATTTTTTTTTGAAGGGAAAAAAATTGGGGTTTCAAAAAGGGGGTTTTTGGGTTTTTGGGGTTAAATTTCCCCCCTTTTTAAAAAAAAAAAAAGGGGGGGGGGGCCCCCCCCCCCCCCCTTTTTTTTTTTGGGGGGGGGCCCCCTTTGGGGAAAAACCCCCTTTTTTTTTTTTTAAAAAAAAAATTTTTTTGGGGGGGTTTTTTTGGGTTTTTTTGGGGGGGGCCCCCCCCGGGGGAAAAAAAAAAAAAAAAAACTTTTGGTTTTTAAAAAAAAGGGGGTTTTTCCCCCCGGGGGAAATTAACCCGGGTTTTAAAGAAAAACCCCTTTTAAAAAAAAAAATTTCCCCCAACCCGGGTTTTTAAAAATTTTCCCCCGGGAAAAAAAAAAAAAAAAACCGGGGGGTTTTTCCCCCCCCCCCCGGGGGTTTTTGGGTGGGTTTTTTTCCCTTTTAAAAAAAAAAAAAAAGGGGGAAAAAAAAAATTTTTTTTTTTTTTTTTTAAAAAAAAACCCCCTTTTTGGGGGGGGTTTTAAACAAAAAAAATTTTTTTTAAACAAGCCAAAAAATTTAAAAAAAACCCAAAAAAAAAATTTTTTTTTTTAAAAGGGGTCCCCCTTTTTTTTTTTAAAATTTAAAATTTTTTTTTTTTAAAAAGGGGGCCCAAAAACCCAAAAAGAAACTAAAAAATTTTTAAACCCCAAAAAAAAATTTTGGAAAAAAAAATTAAAACCCCCCCCCCGGGGGGGAAAAGGTTTTCCTTTTTTTTAAATTTTCCCTTTGGGGGGGGGGTTTTTTTCCCCCCCCAAAAAAAAATTTTTCGGCCCCCGGGGGAAAAAGGGGGGAAAAGGAAAACCCCTTTTTAAAAAAAAAAAAAAAAGAAATTTTGGGTTTTTTTTTAATTTTTTAAAAAAATTTTTCCCCCCCCAACAATTGGTTCCCCCTTTTTTAAATTTTTTCCCCCTTTTTTTCCCCCCGGGGTTTTAAAAATTTTTTTTTTGGGAAACTCCTTTTTTTTTTTAAAAAAAAAAAAAAAAACCCTTTCCTTTAAAAAAAAAAAAACCTTTTTTTTTTTTTGGCTCCCGGGAAAACCCCCCCCCGGGGGGGGGGGGGGCCCCCTTTGGGAAATTTTTAAAGGCCCACCCTTTAAACCCCAAAATTTTAACCCGGGGGGGGGTTTTTTTAAAAAACCCCCCCTGGAAAAAACCCCTTTTGGGGGGGGGGCCCCCCCCCCCCTTTTTTAAAAACCCCCTTTTTTTTTTATTTTTTAATTTAAAAACCCCTTTTCCCCGGGGGTTTTGGGGTTTTTTTTTGGGGGGGGTTTTTTTTTTTTTAAAAAACCCAAAAACCCCTTTTTTGGGGGGAAAAATTTTTTGGGGGGGGGAATTTTTAAAATTTTAAAACCTTCCCCAAAATTTTTTTCCCCCCTTTTTCCCGGGGGGTTTAAAAATTTTTAAATTTTTTTTTAAAAAAATTTTTGGTGGGAAAAAAACCCCCGGGGGAAAAAAAAAAGGGGGGGGGGGTTTTTTTTTTTGGGTTTTAAATCCCCTTTTTTTTAAAACTTTTTTTTTTAAATTTTCCCAAAAAAAGGGGGTTTTCCTTTTTTTTCCCCCCCCCCTTTTTTTTTTTTTTAAAAAAAAAAGGGTTTAAAAAAGGGGAAATTAAATTTTAAAGGAAAAAGGGGAAAAAAAAAAAAGGGGGGTTGTTGGGGCCCCCTGGCCCAAAAAAAAATTTTTTAAACCCTTTTTTCCCCAAAAGGGGGGGAAAAACCCTTTTTAAAAAAAAAAAAAAAAAAAAATTTTTTGGGGGGGGAGCTTGGGGTTTTTGGGAAAATTTGGCCCCTTTTTAAAAATTTTTTTCCCAAAAACTTTTTTGGTTTTTTTAAAAAAAAAGGGGGTTCCCCTTTTAATTTAAAATTTTTGGGGGGGGGGGGGGGGGGGGCCGGGGGGGGGGGGGGCCCCCCCTTTTTAAAAAAAAAACCCCCCCCCCCCGGGGGTTTTGGGGGGGGGGGGAAAAACCCCTTTTTTTTCCCCCCTTTTAAATTTTTTTTTTAAAAATTTTTTTTCTTTGGGTTTTTTTTAAAATTTTTTCCCCAAAAAAAAAAAAATTTTTTTTTTTTTCCAAAAATTTTTTAATGGGAAAAAAAAAACCCCCAAAAGGGAAAAAGGGGGTTTTTAAAAAGGGAATTAATCCCTGACCCTCTAAAAAAACCCCCCACAGAGATGACTTGAAAACCCGGTATTGTAGTCGTTCGCTGTCGTCCCTTCTGTCCTCACAGCACACAAGCTGATGGCTTGTCCCCCCAGAGTACTTCGTCCAACCCCGCCTGTACCCTACGGCTGCAAAACGTTCTTGCAAATCCCGTATCCTGTCCAACATTTGTATATCCTCCACCGGGTACAACCCGGCCACCGCCCTTCCCCCTCGTAACAATCCCGTAATCTAGATTCTAAATAATTTGACAAACCATACCGCAATTGATTAATGCTTTGCCCTCCCTCACATAAAATTTTGACATTTTTAACTTAGCCACACTATCCCACCATCCTACCACATCTTCCTCAGTCCTTCTGTCTGCACAGAGCTGTTCCCAAAATATTGCAAACGCTTCCACTCCCTCCCTATCCCCCAAAACCATAGTGTTCAGTTTCCAATAACTTCCCTGCCTAAGAGCCAAAGCATCCCATCCCACCTCCACTAATACCGCCCTAGATCGGAAGACACCATCTCAATAGTTTTAAAAGACTCTACCAAAACCCTCTGAGATAAATATAACCTGTCCAAACGAGCCGCACATCCCCTTCTTATAAACGTATGTTCCACCTCCCACAGACCTCCCCCGAAAGCATCACATAACTGAAGATCTCTAAGCGGGCCCCCCCAAAGCCCCGGGGAAAAAAAATATCCCGCTCCTCTGGGTTTCCACGTCTGTCCTCTTAATTACACAATTCCAATCCCCCCCACAATCGCCACAGACGGTAACGTGCGTAGGTAGTACACGAGCTCCTCCCACACAAAATCCATCTTCACTTTCACGTCACTTTTGGGGCATACACACACACAAACGCCACTCTCTCTCCCATCCACCATCCTTCCACACGTATACTCTCCCCCCTTCCCCCCCTCTTTCCTATGCAATAAAAAACGGGCTCGCCCCCCTGATCAACACACCCACTCCTCCTTTTAAACGCTCAGACGGCAACACATAAGCTGATACCCAGGGACCACTAATTCACGACCAAGCTTAAAATTGTGCTCCCGCACAAAAGCCCACGTCAACCTTGTACCTATTCAAAAACATCCTGAAGCACTCACGTTTAACACCATCATACAGACCATTAATATTTATTGTTACACACCTGAGGCCAGTTTAAGGTTTCCTTCCCGCTCATGTCAAGATTCTTCCCTTTCAGACCATTCCCCTGGACTGTGCCTTTGCCACATATCCACCCTCCTTCCCAACCATCCCCCCTTCTGTTGTGGCCCTCTCGCAGTCACTCGGGTACCATAACCCCATGTCTTTTTCCCACCTTTGCGGCCCGGCGTCAGAACATCGTCCGAATCTGACGCTGCTGCCCTTTTCCTTGTAGCTTTTCCCTCAGTTTCCAAAACTAAGTCATGGGAGCCAGCACCAATGGACTTCCACCCCTACCACCCTTAATCCCCCTCCATGTCCTTCCATGGCACTCGCACTGTCCACCACAGTGCCACCTGATCCTCCCCTTCCCCACACACACCTTCTGCCTGAACCCAGGTTCTTGTTCGCTTTAACTCTCCACCTCCGTAGACTGTAACATAGCCTGTATCAAACCCTCTCAACTCCTCCTCAATAGCCTTCAAATGCTGTGCCTCCTGCACCTCCTCACTTGACAACTGTACTGTTGATGGGCCAGGCGATTCATGGATCGCCACTTCTCCTTCCGATTCCACAGGAGGAGCCACCACCTCTTCACTCCAATGCGACCACGCCCTTCTCCTTTACCCCGTTCTTCCTTAGGCATCGGGTGCTCATGCACAGGGCTCCGCCTCTTGCCGGCCCAGGAGCCATACTCCGCTTGCCACAGTCTGCTGCCAATATGGTCATATTCGGCACGTACGTCTCTGCCCCACAATACGTACCATTACCTGGGTTCTAAACTCCTCGAGATATACATACGAGGGTATAGGATGCCTTAGCATCATCTTGAGATTAAAGAACCCTCGAAACCTTGAAGTCCTTTTTTCCCTTTGCCAGGGTTTGGGGAGATGTACAGTTTTCCCTAATTTCGAATACATTTCGAATATTACCTCATCAGCCCAAAGGCAGTTTCGGAGTTAACCCACAAATAAGTGAACTTCCCTCAATTGACCCCCATGCCGGTGTTTGTTAATGCTGACATCTTGGTAAAGATCAACCAAAGCCCCCTTTCGAGCAGTTAATTTACGAAAATTTATATCACCTTAAGTGCCACTCCTATAAAACCTCGTCCTTTTATGTGTAGTCTTATAATTTTGGGCAATAAACATCGATGACGTAAGGGGGGTTAAAGCCCCAAAAGATTTTATGCCCCCGTATTCCTCTCCCGGCACACTAGCCATGTTTTTTGACTGAGTCCGTCTGGGAAAACAGTAAGGGGTGCAAAGCACGACCGCACTCTACCTCATCCAGGCAGCGAATGCACAAACACCTACCTCGTACCACTGCTGTCAGGTTACTGAGGAGCGTCAGGCAAGGGGTCTACACGGCCCAAGAGCGATGCAGACAATTTCCTGTGTATATAACGCCTTGCTATGCTTGGTCACTTACCATCACATCTGTCAGAGGGTTGAGGTATATATTATTGTTTAGAGGCATTGTATGCATGTATGCAGTAAGAATGCTTGGGTGTGGTTTGTTGTGATTGAGATACTGTTGCGATGTGACAGGCTCATATGCTCATGTACAGCTGGGAGACTGAGCGACAGGGAACTGTATACTGCCGAGAGACAGTGGTGGTTGCCTAAATGAGGGAGAAGAGGGGGAGTGTAATAGAATGTTTTGTTATAGGAGACAGCATTGAACGTTTCCCTATTAAGGGCTCGTCTCTGAATGGAGGTTAAAGAGATAGGATTATATACACATATACTGATTACGGGGTTATTTTTCAAACTGTTCATACTGTGTACCTTGTGTGTGGTGAGAGGAGGCATATATCAACTTATTGTTTAATGTTGCTTTGTTTTATGTAAAAATTTATATATGTTTGGTTTTGGTACATTTAAAGGGTATATTAATTTAGGTCACAATTTGATGCAAATTTTTCATGTATGGTTTACAGTTACATATACAGAGTTTATACATGCAAGTTTTGTAGCATTTTTTGTTACATATATTCAGGTGTGGGTAGTAAATCATTTAGTTACAAGGATGGTGTATTTCTTATTCTAGCTTCATGTTTAGTGATTTCAGTCAATCATGTATGATTACGTGTATATTGTACACCTGTGCTCTAAATAAAACATACAAAATTAGGGGATGAATAGCTACGGAATGTTTAGGTACATAAAATGATAATATTACAATGTACAGTAAGATGCCAAAGCATTAGTTTATATATAAAAACTTTTGTATATACAGTTTCATACAAGATATGAATACAAATGTCAGTTTTGGCTAGTGGCAATTTTATTATGTATGTTCAGGGGTAGGTTGTCATCCGTTAGTTATAAGGATGTTTTCTTATAAATGTTTCATGTATTCTGATTGTCAATGTGTGATATGCATGTATACTGTATATTTTAAATAAAAAATAAAAAAAAAGTAGCTGGAAGTGTTAGGTAAAGGCGATACACTGTCAACATTAGGGAAGGTTTCTGAGATACCTGCATTTCTTAAATGTTTCAAAGCAGCTGAGGGTGCACATTTTTCAAATGGAGCTTTAATCTGATTCATATACCCAGAAAAATGAACTATTTCTTCAACAAATGTGTCCTGAACATCTGCTGAAAGGTGTTGTTGCAACTTTAATGCAGCTTCTCTCAATTCTGCATCTGGCATAGTAGTAATTTTGAACAGAAATGCAAACTTGTCATTGAGATTCTGCTAGATTTCTTTTCTTTTCACCAATTCTGTAATCGGTGAATCCAGAATGACGAAGTATGTAGCTGTCTTACATTTCTGCCTTGGTAGCAAAACACTTTCATTGTCTGGCTCTTCAAAATTGCGTTTCCTCTTCCTTGACCGCTGATGATCAGCCCGGTAACTGTAGTCTTTCACCAGCAGTTTAGCTTTCTCTTCAAACATTTCAAAAGCTTCATCATTGCGAAGTGAGCTTACAAATTCCACTAAGCCTGCATAGAGGTTAGCACAAGTAGCCATTTCAGTTTCAATTTTCTGAAGTGTCTTGTTCGTGGCATTTAACCGTTCCAGTATACAGTCCCAAAGCACACAGAGCAAGGCCAATTCAAAATCTTCCAATTTTGATGCTAAGCTGGCTGCTTCGCTTCTTGTAGTTGCTGTCTGGTCTTCATCCTCTGCTATTTGGATCAAAGCAGAACGTATTTCAGCAAAGCTGTCTTTCAAAGCATGTGTTGCATCATGCTGCGCTGACCACCTTGTTGTTGATAATGATTTGATGACGTCTCCATGAATGGTTAACTTGAGTATACTTCACCGATGCGTTGAAGCAGAGAAAAAATTAAAGTGCGCTTGTAAAAGTCCAAAAAATGAAACTGCAGTGACACAACACTCCGCAGCACATGACCCAACAAGATTAAGAGAATGTGCTGAGCAGGGCACATATTCAGCAAGTGGGTTGATTTGCTTGATATGGGCTTGCAATCCATTATATTTACCCGACATGTTACTTGCATTGTCGTAGCTCTGGCCACGGCAATCCATAATAGAAAGATCATGTTCAAGCAGAGTATCCAGTACTACATTCATCATTATTTCTCCATCATGGCCTGAAAGAGGAATGAATTTTATAAAGTGCTCTACAGGCTTACCACTGGAGTCGACAAAGCGAACAATGAATGTCAATTGATCTGTATGTGAAATATCTGATGTTGAATCTACACTTATTGCAAAGTATTTTGCAGTTTTCACAGCTGCTATGATGTTATTGAGGACGTTCTTAGTCATCAGTTCAATAAATTCATTGCATTTAGTAGATGACATGTAAGATACAGTGCCTCTTCCTGCATTCCCAAGGCGTGACACATGATTTGCTAAGAATGGATCTAATTGTGCTAACAGTTCTATGATCCCTAGGAAATTGCCATTGTTTCCCGAACCAAAAACCTCATTTTCTCCACGGAAAGAAAGTCCTCTTAGAGCTAAGAATTTTACAACAGCAACTCTTTCTAGAACTTTTCTCCAGTAAGTGCACTCTTTTTCAGTTTGATTTTCCAAATGAGAATCCAATAAGCCTTTTTTCTGTGCACGAAATACACTGGGTAAAATGCAGCTCCTGTGAGTGGTGCTGTTTTAATGTTCCTCGAAACACTTGGAATTTTTCCAGTCATTGAACCCCTGTGTGAAGGTATTTTCTTTGGTAGAAAATAGCTTGCATGCTGAACAGTACACTTTTCCTGAGCTTTCAGAGTATACCATCCATGATCTTTCCACAGTTTCTGAATTTGCAAGCTTCCTATAAAACATAGATGACTTTAAACAACAACGACTTCCATCATCATAAATCCTTGCTGATTTCCTAAAGTCAATGTTCAGAGTTTGACTGAAGTTTTCTGCAATGAAAGCATTACGTAGAGAATCTGGGATTACATTTGCCCATGAGGCAGGATCTTTTAAGACAAATCCTGTGGATGAAATGTCCATTGAGACATTGAGAGGAGACACAAAAGAAGTAGATGCAGGCTGAGAAATAATGGAGGGAGGGCTTCCAGTATGATCTGACGTATCTGCAGATTCAACTGTACTGGTAACATCAGAAACTGTTTTCGTGAGCATGTCTGTGATCTTTCTGCAGCTTCCTACATCTTTCTTTTTCTGTTCTTGAATTTTCTTTTCTTTCCCTGTGACCCACTCGCATAAGGACGTCCAACATCACGTTCACGAGATGCCATAATGAGGATGTATCACTCTGTAATCATGCAAATAACAAATTTTCATTATCATTATTAATTTTTTAATTAAATTTTTTTTGTCAATTTGGGGGATATGGCACTTGTAGCCCCCTCTCCTCTGGCTGCGCATCTAAGAATTCAAAACGTTACCAGAAAGGAGTCATATACAGAACTTTTACCATAGATTAGGTTAGTGATTTGGGCTACGAATATTTTACTAATTTATCCTCCTTGATCTCCAATTTACTTAAACAGAAATCATACCGAGTCCAAGAACAATGCACAATGGTATTTATATTACCATTTTCATAACTAAACTAATCATTATGTTTTGCATGATGTATGGCCTACCAACATAGATAAGGACATGAGAATTAAAGAATGCAAGGACAATTTTCAGTTTCACCCAACCAACGATTTTCTGAGGCTTGTGTGTTTCTGGGGAAATATGTAGTAAATTAATTGATGTTCTACATCACTTCTGTCGCAACTTGAAAACTAAGCATTTGCGACGGAAGTGATGTAGAACATCAATCAATTGAGATCTGTTATTGAAATGATAAAGACTTAAAGACAGGACAAAGTGCTTTTAAAACTTACAAACGGAAGTCAGTTTGCGTTTTTAGGTTTTTCTTTATAGTATTTTTACCAAAAATGCGTCTTTACTGGTCTATGCGTCTTTACTGGTCCATGCATCTTTACTGGTCAAGTAACCCTATCAGGTACCTCCCTTAACATTTAGAGGCGAAAACAAACATTTATCCATACACATCAATGTCTATCAACACTTCAGTTAATTTGTCAAAGTACAAGTCTAGATAACGTGTAATTACTACAGACAATTGGAGAGGAATCTTCCATACTCGCCCATTAGCGGGAAAACACAGCTGTTCTGATGTAAACAAAGGCGTGTTGAGTGTTGCCATCTATGGTTAGGTTTGTTTTTTATTTTATTTCATTTATTTTTGTTTTGATTTTTAAAAATCAACTTTACTCTCCAAACACTAACTTTTTAGGTAGGGACCCCTTTGCACTTGCACCATGTGCACAGTCTTGGACGAGCCCCTGAACCCCTTGGACTGCGGGGCCCCCAAATGTGCGGGGCCCTAGGCAAATGCCTAGTTTGCCTATGCGGTAATCCGGCCCTGAACACAAGGCTGATGTTAATGGTTAACATTCAATATATAATATGACCTACATACAGATATAAAAGTATACAGTAGGGCCCCACTTACATGACAGGTTAGGTTCCAGGCTACCGTCGTAAAGCGGAAATTGCCATAAAGTGGAACACCCTTTTTTTCCCCTTATAAATGCATACAGATACTAGATAAGTTTACACTAACATATATTAAGTTAGCAATAGAACTAGGCATTAAAAAACAATAAAGTACAATACACAGATATTGCACTCATTACTTACCTTAAAATATTTATAGTCTTAATCTAGGGTGAGATGAGTAGTATTTATTGTAAGAAATCAAATGTGGTGTGTATGGTAGTCAGCCGGGCTACCATACCAGGCCATTCCACCCACACATATATTCTATGACATTTAAGCATCCCAGAGCGATAAAATGCATATACAGTCCACTCATTAGTTACCTTAAAATATTTGCAGTCTTAATGTAGGATCAGAGGCGAGTAAATGAGATAAAACGAATAAATGTGTGTGAGAGAGAGAGAGACAGAGGACAGGCGCAGTTATGTAAACAAACCAGGTGAACGTAAGCTTAGTAAACAGTGTACACGTCTGGTTTGTGTACAAGTTACATTGTGTACAAGTTGTCTCTACATTGATACGGTAGAATAAATAAAGAACACCACTCCCATTCTCGTGCAACACCATTTTTAGAAGAAATGAAGCTCTGAGTGAAGGCAATGGAAATAAGTCAGACTGTGCGACTTTTTTGGGTTATCCTAGGTTCTCTACACATATGCTGCTATGTATGATGATCTATGTAACTGTATTTGTGTATACCTTCATTCATTCATTCATTAGAGATTTGCCGGTAATTCCGGCCCGGGTCTTCTCCAGATGGTGACCCGGCGGTGGCCCCCGGGGCGGGGGTGTCGTTCGTCTGCTTCATTCTTCTTTCTTCTCTTGGGCCTCCCGGTTGGAGGGTAACTTCTTCTATCTTGCATTGACTCCCCAAGTGGGGAGTGTCTTCTTGCTTAGGATCTTCAGCATCACAGTTGGGCAGAGGCAGAAAACAGGGTCCCATTGGAGCCACACCCCAGCTTTAGCAGGCAGCAAAGTGCTGGGGAAACTTGTCTTGATGGTAGTGCTAGAGGGGGGAACCCTCTGCAGCAAGCTGATTAAACCTGTTCCTCAGTGCTTCGTGGTCGATTCCAGCATTGTTGAGGGCGGAGTAGATACGGTTGGCAAAGTGTTCTAAGTTGGGTTTCACAATGTCGTTGATGTCCTGCTCACATTCTGGAGTTTGCATTGGGTTCTTCTGGTTGGTTGTGCAGTGTCCACCACTCTTGCCCTTGGCTTCTTGTTGCAGTGGGGGATTGGCGGTGGCCTGGGGAGCTGCAGCTCTTGGTTCTTGAGTTTTGGCAGTCTTGACCTTGGCTCCTTGTGGTGGTGGAGCAGTGGTAGCGGTGTGGGGAGTTGCAGCCATTGCTTCTTGTTTTAGCTTTCTTGGCTGGCGGTTGAGTTGTCCGAGGCAGGGCCTCGGCTTGGATAGTTGCGGTGGCAGTGGAGGCAGGAGGTGGTGGACTTTCATTGGTGGGATTTGCCGACGTATCAGTGGTCTCAGACTGGTCCATCTCTATGACGAGTGGAGGTTGTGTCAGTGGTGGCACAGCAGTTAAGCTGGCAATATTTGCAATGGTTTGTAGGATCTCACTGGAAGGTGGTGATGCAGGGAATGCGAGTTCAGGCATGTTGTTGAGTTTGAATACTTCGTTGATGGTGGTGTTGAAGGAGCCAGGCTCAGCTGCATTCTGTACATGAGCATACAGGATGGTGGGATCGGCAGCAGGTGGTGTGAGGAAGGTGGTAGGAGCAGCTTGTGTGGCTTGTAGGATCTTGGTAGTGTCTGCTTGAATCTTGGCAATAGCAGAATATGTGGGTGCTTGTGGTTTGAACTTCTGTTGTTGCTGTTTTTTGAGTATGTCCCTTCTGATAGGGCACCTTGCAGCAAGAGTATGATGGTCATCCCTGCAGTTCAAGCATTGCGGTGGGGAAGCAGTGGTGCAATTCTTGAAGTCGTGGCCCTCAAGGCCACAGGTGGAGCAGTACTTCTTGTCTTTGCGGGGGCAGTTTTTAGTGATATGCTGGTAGAGTAACATTTAAAAGGGGCACTGGGGGATCTTTTGGGGAAATTTTTCGCTTAAAAGGGAAGGGCTGGATTGATATAAAAGTATGTATAGCCAGGCCCTCAGCGAGGGCCCTGGCTGCCAGGGTTGACGCACTGAAGGTGCCCCTTCAGCATGGGGGGGGCGTTGGGTATTTTGGGGAAAAAAATTTTCCCCCTTTGGGCCCGGGAAATTTTTTTGCTTAATGGACAACTTGATCTCTTCAGTAGTTTGTTATTTGATGATTTCTGTCGAGCCCCTTCTTGGGGGAAACAGTTCTTCTGGCCCTCATGCTGGGGAATCAAACAGAGAATCCATAAATCTTGTAGAATGGACACAGCAGTAGTTGGGGAGTAGTTTTCGGCCCCCGGTTTCGCAGACAAAATGAAAATGAAGGCTTTTTTTGATTGAAAAAAATCACATTCACTTAACCTGAAAATTTTTCCCTTACCACAGATGCAAGTGCTAGTTTATTGAGTCATTGTTTGGGTTCCACCACGGGTTTAAAATTTTTAAACTCTATTAGAGAAATACATCGTGAGTAACATTCCCCCCTCCCCAACGGGGATCGAAGGGTTTGTCGTGTTTTAAAACCCTGAATAAATTTACTTAAATACATAAAGGGGAAAAATTTTTCTACATTTCCCCCCAATTAAACTTTTTTCTTTTAAATGTTAGACTAAAGAAAATGCTATTTTTTCCATCACTTGACAAGTTATAAGTAAGTTTATTCGGGGAATACACTTTTACATAGGAATTATAAAATTAAAGAGCATATGTGTGGGAAAAACCTAGGAAAAAACCCCAAAAAATTTCGTGACTTGTTTCCTTTTGGGGCCCTTTTTAAACCTTTTTATAATAAAAAGGGGTTATAATTTTTTCTTTTTAATTCTATAATGAAAAATTAACATCTTATCACACAAAAAAAGACTAACTAAAACAGGAGTCTTTAAAGACTATCTACAATGGGAAATAAAGGTAAAATTTACCCCGTAGAAAAGCTAAAAATAGAAAATCATTTCCCCTCCCTTCTGTGGCTACTTTCCCACAGGCACCTTTTGGAAATTCTTTCTTAAACCGGGTTTCTTGGGGCGAAAACCTGGATTCGACATCCCTGGGGGTTTAGCTGTTCCAATTTCCTTTTGTTTTGGGGGCAAAATAAAAAGGGGGGGTTTGAAGGCCTGGCCATTTGCCTTGTGGTACAAACAAAGTTTGTGCTGTCCTCCCCCTTAGAACTATAAATTGTTTTTGGTTCCCAAAAACCTTTTAAAAAAAGACAGCAAGATATTTTTGGCCCTTTTTTGTGACCCAATTTTTTTTAAAAAAAATTTTAGTTTTTCAGTTGTTTTACTGCCCTTAAACATTCAGAAAAACCAACTGTTTTGTAATTCATTTGGCCTACATTTCCTTGGTCCCACCCCAGGTGAATTTTTATTTTTTTGTTCTGGGGGGTTTGCAGTCTATCTCAGTTTTTTTGTCAAGGCAGAGAACCATGAAAAAAAGCGAAAAATCCATATGGCATTGAATAAGGGATCCCAAAGCCATGTTGACACTCTTCAGGTCACTTGTTCTTCTGTTTACCTGGAGAGGTTTCCCGGGGGGCAGCCCCCTTCGGCCCGGTCTGTGACCAGGCCTCCTGGTTGGGTCAGAGCCCTGATCAACCAGGCTGTTACTGCTGGCTGCACGCCCAAACCAAAGTACGAGCCACAAGGGGGGGCCCCGGGTGATCGGGGAACCGACTTTTGGTCTTGCCATGCCCCGCTTGAAGACTGCCAGGGGGCTTTGGGAATCCCCCTTATGTATGCTGGGAGGCGTTGAACCGTTTTCGGGCCCCGACACTTACTGTATGGTTTTAAAGTGCAAATGACACCCCGCTTTTTATTTGGGGGGTGGTTTCATTTGTTTTGCCAAAATCTTTTTGCTTTTTTTAGTGAGTGACTTTTTGTGTGCCGTTCGGTTTTCTAGTCCCTCTAGGATTTTTTTTTCCCGGGGTTTAAATAATCATGGGATCCTCCCCCAGCGTTCCGGGGGAAAACAGGTTTAGGAACCTCAAAAACGCTCCCGTAATTTTTGGGGGTTTTATCTCCTTATGCTTGCCGTGAAGGTTCTCTGTACAAATTTTTAGGGCAAATTTTACCTGCCTTTAAAAAGGGGCTGTTAGTGGGCAGGGAATTCCAGCCTAGATGGGGAAAAAGGAAACCCCGAAGAGTGCTCATGGGCTTTTGGGATCCCCGTTTTGAAGGTTCTAAATTTTCCATCCTGTATTTTTTTAGCAGATGCAATCGAAACAAAAGTTATGGCCCTTGAAGGGGAGATCCTCTGACATGATCACTCCCAGGTCTTTGACGTTTTGGGGTTTTTGCTCTATTTTGTTGGGCCAAAAATTTTTACTCTGATGAAGATTTAATTTCCCGTGTTTTTCCCTATTGGGGTAATTGAAATTTTCATTCGTTGAAATTCATATTTTTTTTTTGCAGCCCACTGAAAGATTGGTTGATGTCCGCCTGGAGCCTTTCAGTGTCTGCAATGGAAAAACCCTGTCAAGCAGATTCGGGGTGTCACTGCCAAAAGGAAAACACGGTGCTTGGCTAACATCCCCTTTTGGGATGTCAGATATGGGATAGGGAAAAGATGGGAGCGAGTACTGTGCCTTGTGGAACAGAGCTTTTCACCGTAGCTGCCCCGGGCTTTTATCTGTTGATAAATACTCTCTGTGTTCTGTTTGTGGGGGAAATTAAAAGATCCATCGACCGACTTTTCCTTTTTTTATTCCTTTTGCACGCATTTTGTGCGCTATTACGCCATGGTCACACTTGTCGAAGGCTTTTGCAAAGTCTGTATATATTACATCTGCATTCTTTGTCTTCTAGTGCATCTTGGACCTTGTCGTAGTGATCCAATAGTCGAGACACAGGAGCGACCTGTTCTAAACCCATGTTGCCCTGGGTTGTGTAACTGATGGGTTTCTAGATGGGTGGTGATCTTGCTTCTTAGGACCCTTTCAAAGATTTTTATGATATGGGATGTTAGTGCTATTGGTCTGTAGTTCTTTGCTGTTGCTTTACTGTACCAGAACTTCATCCCATACTTTAAAACTTCTCTGAATTTTTTAATCAAAATAGGTTTTGTACTGGTCCATTGACAAGCTTAAGTTCTTCGAAACTATGTCAGAGGTCTCCTCAGGTTTGGATCTAAGGTCAAGGAGAAACTGGTAAGAAGACTGAACCTCAGCATTTATCTCCTCATTAGTCCATAAATCATGAAGGATGGACAAAGGACCTCTTACCTGTCTACCATAGAGAAGTTCAAAAGGTGAAAACCTCCGAGTTACTGGGAACTTCCCTCATGGCAAACAAAGCACAGGGTAGGTAACGATGCCACTCCTTAGGTTTAAGGGAGCAAAGTTTCCTTAAAATGGACTTGAGAATCGAATGCTGGTGCTCAATCCTCCCATTACAGCTGGGATGATATGGTGTGGTGAAGAGAGGCTTCACTCCCAGAAGTTGGTAGAGATGTTGCATTAAGTCCGATGTGAATTGTGTCCCACGGTCAGACAAAATTTCTCTAGGAATGCCCACTCTGGAGAAGATGGACAAAAGGGCTTCAGCCACCTCTGCAGTAGTTATGGTCTTTAAGGGTACGGCTTCAGGGAAACTCGAAGCATAATCAACTAATGTTAATATATATCAATGTCCCCCAGATGAAAGTGGGGATAAAGGACCAACGATGTCAATAGCTACTCTTTCAAAAGGTACCGTAAAGACTGGTATTTTGACCATGGGTACTCGCCTTGTACCTCGGGAGGATGACAGTTGGCAAACTTTCAACGATCTACAATAGGTAGTGAATCTGAGGACATTTTGGGCCAAAAATAGGTTTCCCTAATTTTATTTAAGGTTTTACGATCGAAAAAATGTCCGGCCCACTGGTAAGTCATGAGCCATTTTAAGAAGAGTCTCTGCATTGACTTGGAACAACTAAGATGGAATAGTCTATCTCATCTGAATTTAATTTGAATACTGACTTATGCAAGATACCTTTTATATATTCAAATTTATATGAAAAGTTTTTCCTATGGATAACTTGATTTTGTCTAGCTGCATTATGGGGAGTTTTTGAAGGAAGGGCAATTACATTGTAAATTGACAAAGGAGTCCTTCGATATATCTAAAGGCTTAAAGTCAGGGAAAATCAAAGGATGGAAGGAGAAGCCGGGCTTTGGTCTGAGCCCTAGCCAAGAAATTTATATTTTCGGAGGTGATATCCTCATTTCATCTAACAAGTGAACCGGTGATCCTACTACCTCGCTTTCGAGAGTAGCATCACTGGTTTTAATCCCACATGAAAACTCACACGACATTGTCTCATCTGTACTTTCGAGGGGGTTCTCTACTCTACAGGAAAGAGGATCTGAAAAGCTTATGTCCATCTTTGGTGATGAAAGGCAACCTCAGAAGGAAGAATGGCACCTTTTACATTACCTATTAGTACAGAGCAAGAAGTGATGGGAGCTTAAGACCAACCTGTGAAAATTTAGACCTAATGTATCAACGGATGTAGGAAAGTGTCCGTTACGCCCCAATAGTCTGAAAGTATAACAGAGGAATGAGTTTCTTTTAAAATTAGGGAACAGCTTTTCAGAAATGACTTTAAAATGTGCATTTCCCGTGTCTCGTAAAATGGTAGATACATTAAGTCCATTATCTGTTCCTGAACAGAAGTGTGCTTGGTCATTACAGTCTTTAAAATATCTTCCAACTTTTTGGACCCTTCTTAAAGGACAATCTGGACTTTAATGTCCATTAACACCACACAAATGACAAACAGGAATAAAAAGTCATTTACTTCCACTAGAGGCTTTGATTTTAAGATCTGAAAACCCCTTGCCCTTGGGGTTCGATCCCTTTAGGTCTTCATGGGAAATTTGTGGCATCAGATACAGGTCAGGGCCCTCAGCAACTTCTCAGTTTTAAATCAGGTTACATTCTCTAATGAATGTTGATCGGGTTGAGGAAGAGCTGTCAGAAATGGTCAGCACATAATCTGAGAGATTCATAAACTGTGATCAATTCCTAAAACCCCCACTATCCAAAAGTCGAATAAAAGAGTGTTACCTGTAACTGCTGAAAGTTCTGGCCAGCTGAGGTGCATACCTGAAATCTTTCCTGTAAGAATTTGTGGTTTTTGATATGCTTAAGGAATTGCCTTCTTCAGTAAGGTTATAATTAGACGATACCCTGCGACAAAGTTGCTAGTATTCAAACTGTACCAGAAAAAAAACATTCTTAACCTGGTAGCCCAGGTGTCAGCGGGGCCTTCACAGGGGGTTTAGCTGTATTTCAAACCTGATAATTTTGAAGTAATGTCTTCACCTCTGTGAAGGAGGTAAATTAGGTGTTGAATATGTGCCCTAGCTGCATGTTTGTTCAATTACTCCTTCCTCTAATTGTTGTTGTGTAAGAGTTAACTTTTTATTCTCTAATTCAAGGCGAGCTTTTTCGAGCTCGCAATCCTTTTCTCTCTTAATTCATGTTCTCTAGCTCTTTCCTCACATTCTCTAGCTCTTTCCTCAGCTTCTCAATCCTTTGCTCTTTCCTCAAATTCTCTTAATTTAACTTGTTCCTCATGTACTCTAGCTCTCTCCTCATGATCAGGTCTATCACTCTCCTTTTTGTCTTCTCTCTCTCTCTCTCTTTCTGTCTATCTTGGTTTTCTCTTTCAATTCGATCTCTCTCCTTTTTATCCTCTCTTTCTGTCTTTCTTGGTTCTCTCTATCTATTCTTTCTCTACTTATTTTCTTCCCTTTCGATTCTCTCTCTCTCCTTTGCAATTCTTTCATGGATTTTAGCACTAAGAAAATTAACGTTTTTCCAAAAAAAATAAAAAAACGAGAAAATTAAAAAGGGGAAAAAAAGGGAAAAAAAAAAAATTTTTTAAAAAAAAAAGAAAAAAAAAAGTTTAAAAAAAAAAAAGGGTCTACCACTAAAAAAAATAAAAATTTACCCCAATTTTTAAGGGGCCCATTCCCCAATTCCAAAAACAAATTTTTATAAAACTGGGT
>NC_069481.1:1329051-1368486 GCF_026875155.1 Cherax quadricarinatus
CCAAAAGGAAAAATCTTTTTAAAATCTAAACTTTTCGTTTTTGCAGACCTGCTTATTTTTAAACCTTAAAAATTTTTAAAAAAAATTTTTTAAAAAAAAATTTACCCCCCCTTTTAATTCCCCCAAACACAGATTGCAAAGAATGGTCTAATTGTAACTTCTTGATCCCTAGGAAATTGCCTTTGTTTCCCGAACCAAAAACCTCTTTTTCTCCACGAAAGAAAGTCCTTAGACCCAAGAATTTACAACAGAAACTCTTTCTAGAACTTTTCTCCAGTAAGTGCACTTTTTTTTCATTTGATTTTCCAAGGGAACCAATAACCTTTTTCTGTGCACGAAATACACTGGTAAATGCAGCTCCTGTGAGTGGTCTGTTTTAATGTTCCTCAAAAACCCCTGGAATTTTCCAGTCATTGAACCCCTGTGTGAAGGTTTTTTCTTTGGTAAAAAAATAAGCTTGCATCTAAACAGTAAAACTTTTCCTAGCTTTCAGAGTACCATCCATGATCTTTTTCCACAGTTTCTGAATTTGCCAAGCTTCCAAAAACATAATGACTTTAAACAACAACTTCCATCATCATAAATCCTTGCTGATTTCTAAAGTCATGTAGATTTGACTGAATTTTTTCTGCAATGAAAGCATTACGTAGAGAATCTGGATTACTTTTTTTTGCCCATGAGGCAGGATCTTTTTAAGACAAATCCTGTGGATTAATGCCCATTGAACATTGAGAGGAGACAAAAGAATAATGCGGCTGAGAAATAATGGAGGGAGGCTTTCCGTATGATCTGACTATCTGCAGTTTCAACTGTATGTAACATCGAAACTTTTTCTGACTTTTCCCTGTGATCTTTCTGCAGTTCCTACATCTTTCTTTTTCTGTTCTTGAATTTTTTTTTTCTTTCCTGTGACCCACTCGCATAAGGACGTCAACATCAGTTCCGGATGCCTAATGAGATGATCACTCTGTAATCATCCCCAAATAACAAATTTTCATTATCATTATTAATTTTTTAATTAAATTTTTTTGTCAATTTGGGGATATTGGCACTTGTCCCCCTCCTGGCTGCGCATCTAGAATTCAAACGTACCAGAAGGCCATATACAGAATTTTTAAACCATAGATAGTTAGTGATTTTGGGCTACGATATTTACTAATTTATCCTCCTTGATCCCCAAATTTACTTAAACAAAAATCATACCGGCCCAAAGAACTGAAACATGGTATTTATTTTACCATTTTTCATAACTAAACTAATCATTATGTTTGCATGTGTTTTGCCTACCACATAGAAAAGGGACATGAAAAATTTAAAAGGGAATGCAAGGACAATTTCATTTCCCCCAAACCCAAAGATTTTCTGAGGCTTGTGTGTTTTCGGGAATATGTAGTAAATTAATTGATGTTCTACATCATTCTGTCGCAACTTTAAAACTAAGCATTTGCGCGGAAGTGATGTAGAACATCAATCAATTGAGATCTGTTATTGAAATGATAAAGACTTAAAGACAGGACAAAGTGCTTTTAAAACTTACAAACGGAAGTCAGTTTGCGTTTTTAGGTTTTTCTTTATAGTATTTTTACCAAAAATGCGTCTTTACTGGTCTATGCGTCTTTACTGGTCCATGCATCTTTACTGGTCAAGTAACCCTATCAGGTACCTCCCTTAACATTTAGAGGCGAAAACAAACATTTATCCATACACATCAATGTCTATCAACACTTCAGTTAATTTGTCAAAGTACAAGTCTAGATAACGTGTAATTACTACAGACAATTGGAGAGGAATCTTCCATACTCGCCCATTAGCGGGAAAACACAGCTGTTCTGATGTAAACAAAGGCGTGTTGAGTGTTGCCATCTATGGTTAGGTTTGTTTTTTATTTTATTTCATTTATTTTTGTTTTGATTTTTAAAAATCAACTTACTCTCCAAAAAACTAACTTTTTGGTAGGGACCCTTTGCACTTGCACCATGTGCACAGTCTTGGACGAGCCCCTGAACCCCTTGGACTGCGGGGCCCCCAAATGTGCGGGGCCCTAGGCAAATGCCTAGTTTGCCTATGCGGTAATCTGGCCCTGAACACAAGGCTGATGTTAATGGTTAACATTCAATATATAATATGACCTACATACAGATATAAAAGTATACAGTAGGGCCCCACTTACATGACAGGTTAGGTTCCGGCTACCGTCGTAAAGCGGGAAAAATTGCCATAAAGTGGAACACCCTTTTTTTCCCCTTATAAATGCATACAGATACTAGATAAGTTTACACTAACATATATTAAGTTAGCAATAGAACTAGGCATTAAAAAACAAAGTACAATACACAGATATTGCACTCATTACTTACCTTAAAATATTTATAGTCTTAATCTAGGGTGAGATGAGTAGTATTTATTGTAAGAAATCAAATGTGGTGTGTATGGTAGTCAGCGGGGCTACCATACCAGGCCCTTCCACCCACACATTATTCTATGACATTTAAGCATCCAGAGCGATAAAAAAGCATATACAGGTCCCCTCATTAGTTACCTTAAAATATTTGCAGTCTTAATGTAGGATCAGAGGTGAGTAGGTAAAATGACGATAAAACCGAATAAATGTTGTTGAGAGAGAGAGAGACAGACAGAGGACAGGCGCAGTTATGTAAACAAACCAGGTGAACGTAAGCTTAGTAAACGTGTAACACGTTCTGGTTTGGTACCATAGTTACATTGCTCGTGTACAAGTTGTCTCTACATTGATCGGTTTTAGGAATAAATAATAGGAACACCACTCCCATTCTCGTGATAACACATTATTAGAAGAAATGAAGCTCTGAGTGAAGGCAATGGAAATAAGTCATCTGTGCGGACTTCTTTTGGGTTATCCTAGGTTCTCTCACATATGCGGCCTATGTATGATGATCTATGTAACTGTATTTGTGTATACTTACATTCATTCATTCATTCATTAGAGATTCGCCGGTAATTCCGGCCCGGGTCTTTCCTCCAGATGGTGACCCGGCGGGGTGGGCCCCCCGGGGCGGGGGTTGTCGTTCGTATGCTCCATTCTTCTTTCTTTCTTGGGCCTCCCGGTTGGAGAGGTAACTTCTTCTATCTTGCCATTGACTCCCCAAGTGGGGAGTGTCTTCTTTGCCTTAGGTTCTTCAGCGTCACGTTGGGCAGAGGCAGATAACAGGGGTCCCCATTGGAGCCACACCCCAGCTTTAGCAGGCAGCAAAGTGCTGGGGAAACTTGTCTTGATGGTAGTGCTAATAGGGGGGAACCCCTCTGCGCAAGCCTGATTAAACTGTTCCTCAGTGCTTCGTGGTCGATTCCAGCATTGTTGAGGGCGGAGTAGTACGGTTTGGCAAAGTGTTCTATGTTGGGTTTCACAATGTCGTTGATGTCCCTGCTCACATTTGGGAGTTTGCATTGGGGTTTCGTCTGGTTGGTTGTGCAGTGTCCTCCACTTCTTGCCCATGGCTTTCTTGTTGCATGGGGATTGGCGGTGGCCAGGGGAGCTGACAGCTCTGGTTCTTAGTTTTGGCACAGTTCTTGACCTTGGACTCCTTTGTTGTGGTGGGCAGTGGGGTAGCGGTGTGGGGAGTTGCAGCCTTTGCTTCTTGTTTTAGCTTTTCTTGGCTGGCGTTGAGTTGTCCGAGGCAGGGCCTCTGGCTGGATAGTGCGGTGGCAGTGGAGGCAGGACGGGTGGTGGACTTTCATTGGTGGGATTGCCGGCGTATCATGGTTCAGACTGGTCCATCTCTTAGACGAGTGGAGGTTGTGTCCAAGTGGTGCGCACAGCAGTTAAGCTGGCAATTTTTGCCAGTGGTTTGTAGGATCTCACTGGAAGGTGGTGATGCAGGGAATGCGAGGTCAGGCATTGTTGTTGAGTTTGAAATACTTCGTTGATGGTGGTGTTGCAAGGAGCCAGGACTCAGGTGCATTTGTACATGAGCATACAGGATGCAACATGGCTCTTGGTGGGATCGGGCAGCTGGTGGTGTGAGGTAGGTGGTAGAGGAGAGATTGTTTGGCTTGTAGGATCTTGGTATCAGTGTCTGCTTGAATCTTGGCAAAGCAGAATATGTGGGTGCTTGTGGTTTGAACTTCTGTTGTTGGCTGTTTTATGAGTATGTCCTTTGAATAGGGCACCTTGCAGCAAGAATATGATGGTCATCCTGCCGTTCAAGCATTGCATTGGGGGAAGCAGTGGGCAATTCTTGAAAGTCGTGGCCCTCAAAAGGCCACAGGTGGAGCAGTAATTCTTGTCTTTGGCAGGGCCTGTTTTTAGTGAATTATGTGGTATGAGTAACAGTTAAAGCCTGATGGGGATATGTTGGTATTTTTCTGCTTCAATCGAAGGCTGGGATTGATATTAGAAGTAGTGGTATAGCCAGGCCCTCAGCGAAGGGCTCTGGCTGCCATGTTGACGTCACTGAAGGTGACCTTCAGCATGGAGGAGGCGTTGGGTATCTTGGTAAGAAATTCCACCTTGGCCCAGGAATTCTTTGCTTCAATGGACAACTTGATCTCTTCAGTAGCTTGTGTAGTGATGAGTCTGTCGAGTCTCTTGAGGAACAGTTCTTCTGGCCCTCAGTGCTGGGGAATTCAGAACAGAGAATCCATGATCTTGTAGAGTGGACACAGCAGTAGTTGTGAGTAGTTTCTCGGCCTCGGTGTCGTCAGTACAGATGACAATGAAGGCTTCTTTGAGTGATAAAATCACATTGCACTTAACCTGCAATCTGCCACTTACCACAGATGCAAGTGCTAGCTTAGTTGAGTCATTGATTGTTCCACTCACTGGCTGAATCTTTACTCTATTAGAGTAATACATCGTGAGTAAGCAGTGTTCCCCTCCCCAACGGGGATCGTAGGGATGTCTGTGTGTATACCTGAATAAACTTACTTAAATACATACAAAAGGAATAATTTTCTACAGTTACCCCAAGTAACACATTTTCTCTTATGTTAGACTAGAGAAAATGCTATTCTTTCCATCACTTGTACAAGTTATAAGTAAGTTTATTCAGGTATACACAAATAGTTACATAGAATTATCATACATAGCAGCATATGTGTAGAGAACCTAGGATAACCCAAAAAAGTCAGTGACTTGTTTCCATTGGGGTCCTTTTACCTTATTATAATATAAAGGTTATAATATTTTCTTATTATTCTATAATGAAGATAACATCTTATCACACTAAAAAGACTATCTACTACACGAGGGTCATTAAGACTATCTACAATGGGAAAATAAGGTAAAATTTACACGTACGTTAGCTAAAAAATAGAAAATCATTCCCCTCCCTTTCTGTAGCTACATTCATCAGGCACCTTTTGGCACTCTTCTTGAACTGGTTCATGCTATGACTGGATTCGACATGTTCGGGTAGTCTGTTCCATTCCTTTATTGCTGTGCAATAAAAGGTGTTTTGAAGCCTGGCCATTGACTGTGGGTTACTACAAAGTTGTGCTGTCTCCACCTAGTACTATGATTGCTTTGGTTACCAACCTTGACAAAATTGACAGCAAGATATTCTGGACACTGTTTGTGAGCAATTTTATAAACAAGATTTAGCTTCAGTTGTTTTACTGTCTTCAACATTCAGCATATCCAACTGCTGTAATTCATCTTGGCCTCATGTTGTTCTCTTGGTCTCCCCAGCCCAGGATGAATCTTCGATTTTGTTCGAGTGGTTGCTGTCTATCTCAGTTTTTTGTCAAGGCACAGAGTTCCTGAAGAGGCAAGCGTATCCATATGGCATTGTATAAGGGATACCAATGCCTATGATGACCTCTTCAGGTCACTGTTTATCTAGTTTACTTGGAGTTTATCTGCGAGAGAGTTCCGGGGTAAACCGCCCTCTGCAGCCGGTCAGTGACCAGAGCCTCCTGGTGGTTCAGAGCCTGATCAACCAGGGGCTGTTACTTTGGCTGCACGCAAACCAACGTACGAGCCACGCCCGGCTGATCGGGAACTGATTTAGGTGCTTGTCCAGTGCCAGCTTGATGGACTGCCAGGGGGTATGTTGGTAATCCCCCCTTATCTGTATGCTGGGAGGCAGTTGTACTGTCTCGGGACCCCTTGGGACATTATGTATGGTCTCTAACGTTCTCGTGACACACTGCTGTTCATTGGGGGGATGTTGGATCGTCTGCCAAGTCTTTTGCTTTCGTAGATTGTAGTGACTTTGTGTGCAAGTTCGGTTCTAGTCCCTCTAGGATTTTCCAGGTGTATATAATATGTTATCTCTCCCGCCAGCGATCCAGGGATACAGGTTAAGGAACCTCAAGCAGTCCAGTAATTTAGGCGTTTTATCTCCGTTATGTTGCCGTGAAGGTTCTCTGACATTTTCTAGGTCATGCAATTTCACCTGCCTTGAAATGGTTGCTGTTAGAGTGCAGCAAATATTCCAGCCTAGATAGAAACAGTGACCTGAGAGTGTCTCATGGCGGGCATCCTCGTTTGAAGGTTCTCATATCCATCCTGTCATTTTTTCTAGCAGAGTGCGATCGATACATGTTATGGTCCTTTGAGGTGGAGATCCTCCGACATGATCACTCCCAGGTCTTTGGACGTTGGTGTTTCGCTCTAGTTTGTGGCCAGAATTTTTGTACTCTGATGAAGATTTAATTCCTCGTGTTTACCATACTCTGGTAATTGAAATTTCTCATAGTTGAACTTCATATTGTTTTCTGCTGCCCACTGGAAAGGTTGGTTGATGTCCGCCTGGAGCCTTGCAGTGTCTGCAATGGAAGACACTGTCATGCAGATGCGGGTGTCATCTGCAAAGGAAGACACGGTGCTGTGGCTGTATCCTTGTGTATGTCAGATAGAGGTTGAGGAACAAGATGGGGAGCGAGTACTGTGCCTTGTGGAACAGAGCTTTTCACGTAGCTGCCTCGGACTTTATCTGTTGACTACTACTTCGGTGTTCTGTTTTTGAGAAATTTTAGAATACCATCGACCGACTTTTCCTGTTTTTCCTTTAGCAAGCATTTTGTGCGCTATTATGCCATGGTCACACTTTGTCCGAAGGCCTTTTGCAAAGTCTGTATATATTACATCAGCATCTGTGTCTTCTAGAGCCATCTTGGACCTTGTCGTAGTGATCCAATAGTCGAGTCACAGGAGCGACCTGTTCTAAACTCATGTTGCCCTGGGTAGTGTAACTGATGGGTTTCTAGATGGGTGGTGGATTCTTGCTTTTAGATTTTTATGATATGGGATGTTTAGTGCTATTGGTCTGTAGTTCTTTGCTGTTGCTTTACTGTACCAGAACTTCATCCCATACTTTAAACTTCTCTGAATTTTTTTATTCAAATATTGGTTTTGTTACTAGTCCTTTGACAAGCTTAAGTTCTTCGAAACTAGTCAGAGGTACTCCTCAGGTTTGGATTAAGGTCAAAGGAGAAAATGGTAAGAAAGAACCTCAGCATTTATCTCCTCATTAGTCCATAATCATGAAGGATGGACATAGGACCTCTTACCAGTCTACCTTAGTGAAAGTTCAAAAGGTGAAACCTCCCGAGTTACTGGGTACTTCCCTCAGGCAAACAAAGCACGGGTAGTTACGATGCCACTCCTTAGGGGTTAAGGGAGCAGAAGTTTCCCTTAAAATGGAACTTTAGTAATCGAATGCTGGGCTCAATCCTCCCAATTACAGCTGGGTTGATATGGTTGTGGTGAAGAGAGGCTTCACTCCCAGGGAGTTGGTTTAGAGATGTTGCATTAAGTCCGATGTGAATTGTGTCCACGGTCAGACAAAATTTCTCTAGGAATGCCCACTTGGAGGAAGATGGACAAAAGGGCTTCAGCCACCTCTGCAGTAGTTATGTCTTTAAGGGGGTACGGCTTCAGGGAAACTCGAAGCATATTCAATTATGTTAATATATACTTGTTCCCCCAGACATGAAAAGGGGGATAAAAGGACACGATGTCAATAGCTCTATATCTCTGTCAAAAGGTACCCGTTAAAGACTGGTATTTGACCATGGGTACTCGCCTTGTTACCTCGGGAGGATACAGTTGGCAAACTTTCTACGATCTACAATAGGTAGTGACATCTGAGGACATTTTGGGCCAAAAATAGGTTTCCCTAATTTTTTTAAGGTTTTACGATGCGAGAAATGTCCGGTCACTGGTAAGTTCATGAGCCATTGTAGAAGAAGTCTCTGCATTGCCTTGGAACAACTAAGGTGGAATAGTCTAGCTCATCTGAATTTAATTTGAATACTGACTTTATGCAAGTACCTTTTATATATTCAAATTTATAGAATAGTTTTTCCTATGGATTAACCTGATTTTGTCTAGATGCCATTATGCGTTTCTGAAAGAGAAGGGCCAATTACATTGTAAATGACAAAGGAGTCCTTCCGATATATTAAGGCTTAAAGTCAAGGAAAATCAAGATGGACAGGAGAAGCTGGGCTTTGGTCTGAGCTCCTAGCCAAGACATTTATAGTTTCGGAGGTGTATCCTCACTTTCATCTAACAAGGTGAACCGTTGATCCTTACTACCTCGCTTTCGGAGTAGCATCACTGGTTTTTAATCCCACATGAATCTCACACGACATTGTTCATCTGTACTTTCGAGGGGATTTCTGACTCTTCAGGAGAGGTCTGATAAAGTATGTCCATCTTTGGTGATGAAAGGGTCAAACCTCAGAAGGAAGAATGGGCACCTTTTACATTACTATTAGTACAGAGCAAGAGAGTGATCCGCAGCTAGACCCAACCTGTGAAACAATTTAGAACCTAATGTATTCAACGGATGGTTAGGAAAAGTGTCGTAACCCCAAGTAGTCTGAAAGTATATAACAGGGAATGAGTTTCTTTAAGTTAGGGAACAGCTTTTCAGAAAATGACTATACATGGCATCCTTGCGTCTCGTTAAAATGGTAGGTACATTAAGTCCATTTATTCTGTTTGCCTGAACAGAAATGTGCTTGGTCATTACATCTTAAAATATCTTCCAAACTTTTTGGCCTTCTTGATGGTCAATCTGGACTTTATGTCCATTAACACCACCAAATGACAAAACAGGAATAAAAAGTCATTTTACTTTTCCACTAGAGGCTTTGATTTTTAAGATCTGATGAACCTTGCCCTTAGGGTTCGATCCCTTTAGGGCCATAGGAAATTGTGAGCTATCAGCATACAGGTTCAGCGGCCTCAGCAAACTTCATCCAGCTTTAATCAGGTACATGAATGAATGTTCGTATCTGGTGAGGAAGAGCTGTCTGTAACTGGTCAGCAACCATGAAGTCTCTGAGAGATTCATAACTGTGATCAATTCCTGAACTCTCTATCCAAAAGTCGATAAAATGAGTGTTACTCTTGTAACTGCTGAAAAGTTCTGGCCAAGCTGTAAGGTGGCATACCTGAAAATCTTTCCTGTAAGAATTTGTGGTTTTTTGATATGCTTTAAGGATTCTGCCTTCTTCAGTAGGTATATATTAGATTGTATATACGGCGACAAAAGTTGCATACGATATTCAAAATGTACCTGAAAATAACTTTCTTAACCTGGTAAGCCCAGGTGTCAGCAGGGCCATTCACAGAGGGTCCGCTGTATTTTCAACTGATAATTTATGAAGTAATGTCTTCACCCTCTGTGAAGGGAGGTTAAAATTAGGTGTTGGATATGTGCCCTAGCTGCATGATGTTCAATTACTCCTTCTCCTCTAAATTGTGTTGATTGTGTAAGAGTTTAACTTTTTATTCTCTAATTCAAGGCGAGCTTTTTCGAGCTCGCAATCCTTTTCTCTCTTAATTCATGTTCTCTAGCTCTTTCCTCAGCTTCTCAATCCTTTGCTCTTTCTCAAGTTCTCTTAATTTAACTTGTTCCTCATGTACTCTAGCTCTCTCTTCATGATCAAGTCTATCACTCTCCACTTTTTTGTCTTCTCTTCTCTTTCTGTTTATCTTGGTTTTCTCTTTCAATTTGATCTCTCTCCTCTTTTTATCCTCCTTTCTGTCTTTCTTGGTTACTCTCTATCTATTCTTTCTCTTAGTTATTTTCTTTTCCCTTTCGATTCTCTCTCCTTTTCTCTTCGCTTTCGATTCTCTATCTCTCCTTTGCAATTATTTCATGGATTTTTAGCAACTAATGAAAGATTCTAATTTTTTCTGTTATTTCCCTAATTCCGAATCATCCAAAACTGGCATTCCTCCATACTTGCCAGATTACTTAAACTACCCAGGGGGAAATGAAACGGGTATTAAAGAAAACAGTGGCGTTCAATTCCTGCTCTGCTCAAACTGTAAAATAAACCAGAGGGCCTCGATCCCTGCTTCCAAATAAACAAATATGTTTTAATGAAAAACAAAGGGTTATATGCCAGGCTAAGAGCAAACAGTAAGTAGGGGAAAAATTGGGGGTCCTTGGACCATCCAATCTTCTAGCCAACAAATCATGAGTTTGTCCCACGACAGTTCCCTTGATATAATAAAGACTCAATGAACACAATTGTCACTGGAAAATCTCGGGTCCTAGCAGTCTAATCCTCCAAAGTGTTTCAAGCTCGAAAATGTGGCAGAATTAACTATTTATATCCTGCCTGACTTTACTTACACAATAATTGAGACTTATTAACAGATCACCAAATCTTTTAAATACCTGTACTGTAGTCTGCAATGAGAATGATTACTGCATGGCTGGTGGTAACCATCTGTGGTCTGCAGCGTTGAATTTCCAATGGTAGAATCGTGGGAGATGGGAGTTGAATTTTGATTCGCAGAGTTGCTCCTGGGCTAGGTCGCCGCCTCTTGTGAAGGGTTAGTCAGCCCGTAACAACTTCAGACAGTATTACCAAGGCTGGCTCCTCCTCAGGAAAATTAATGAATAGAAAAAGAAATTAATAATTCACAAAGATAATAACACTATTATTTTTGTAAAGCAAAACATAAAACAGTGATGAAAACATGCAAAGTTATAGCTATTTGAAAGAAAAAAGGAAAAAATGTAAATGAAAAAAAAATGACATTTGAATCACGCTAATATTTAGTGATTCTGGGTGTGTTCTGTGTGTTGGTGACACTGCGTGTTGTTGAAAAATCGTAGCCGTTGATGATGATGAGGGGGGGGGTCGCATGTTGTGGTGATCAACCCACGGTAATTCTTAAAAGAGTCTATAGCCTTGAATAATTAATCAGTTGGACAAGAAAGAAGGTTCGTTACCACTGCTATGATGAGGGGTTAGGGTCATGCGTTGGCATACATAACAGGTAGGTAGATAATATGGCGATGTTCAGGACGTTTAATCTGTCTCCCTCAATTCTTTCGTGGTAGGCAGGTGACCCAATCTGTCATTCAAGCTGGGAAAGAGACAGGGTTCACCCACTGCTTAAGAATTCACTCTCCATGATAGTTCAATATCTAAAAGCGTTGTGATTATTAAAACCTTAAGAGATATCAAGGCTGAAAGGGACTATGTTTATTTTTGGTCACAATGTGAAGCTTTCAACCAATAAGTCCTGTCTAAATATATGAGCAGGCGTTGTACTCTAACGTTAGTGCTGGGGAGCTGCGAGTCGTGGGATTTACTGTTTGACGGAGTCCCTCATGTACCTTTTGGGGGGGGAATGAAGGGAATGGGGGGGGGGGTGGGGATAGTGGGAAGCTAGACTTCCCTACCTTTAACAAGTAGCCGGTCAAATCAAACTATTGTTCCTATACTTGCTCGATACTCCTATCTGTTGAACTTTTCCCTCTGTGGACATCATGGGTTTACTCTTGAACACAGCAATGGGGGGGGAATCAAACAATTTCTACTACAGCTAATAATAAAAAATTGTAGAGTAGTTATAATAATAAATTAAATACGATATAATTGAAAGAAGGAAAATTGTTGAATAATACGAGTGGGAGTTGTGGACACATCGTTGGAGTTTACCCTGGAGGAGCAGTTCCGGGAGCCAACTCCCATGGCCCGGTCTGTCGTGAACAGGCCTCCTGGTGGAATCCAGCCTGATCAAACCAGGCTGTTACTTCTGGCTGCACACAATCCAACGAACGAGCCCGCTGCCCAGGACTTGTCAAGGTACCAACCTTTAGGTGCTGTCCAGTGCCAATCTTCAAGACTGCAGGGTCTATTGGTATTCCCCCTTATGTATGCTGGGAGCAGATGTAGCTTTGTTTATGATGAAGTGAGCATTAGTCTCCCTGCTCTTCCAAACATTTCACAATAATTTCATTGTGGTTTGGTGCTTGTAGATGAGTGTGACTGGGGAGAGTGGTTGAGGCTGCGGTTGAGGCGCGGTTGAGGACAGATGGTTATGAGGCAGAGGTTGAGGCAATGGTATTTAATTCATACATGTTAATATTAATAATACATGGTTATTCATAGTAACTGTACTATTATTGTTTATTTACATATGTTATTAAATACCACAGCCTCAACCGCTGAATTATTGTGTAATGTTTGGAAGAACATAAAGGAGGAACACTGCAGCAGGCCTGTTTGGCATACTAGGCATGGAGACTAATGCTTCTCTCCAGCATAAACAAAGCTACACTGATTATGTGTCACCCACTCCCTCGTATTTTTTGTACAATTTCCTTCTTCAAATTTTATCGTATTTATTATTATTATTATTATTATTATGTATTTTATTTTTACTATTTTTTTATTTGCAGTTGCAGAAGTGTTTATTGTTGCTGTGTTCATGAGTAATCACATGATGTTACCGTCTAATACCTTTCCGAATAGCAAATTCATATATGCAGTCATGTATGGGTTTACATTATTTTACCGTAGTTAATAGCAATTATTGAACAAACTAAACATTCTCCACACTGAGTGGTGGGAGGGTGGCTGCACAGTTGCGGGGGTCAGGAGGGAGGGTAGTACGGGACTCGCTGGGGGGAGGGGGTCGGGTCGGGGGGGATTGGGGTGGGGTGAGTGAGGACGGGGGGCGGTGGGTTGGTTACTGTATGGGTGGTTTGCTTAAGGTTGTATATATTTAGTTCAATTTACGACGTTTTTTCTTCTAACAAAAAACATTACACCCCCCCCCACCCCCCCTCCATACCCCACCTTCCCCCCCCCACCCCCTCCCCCCCCTCCACCTCCCCCCCCTCCCCCCCACCCCCCCCCCCCCCCCCCCCCCCCCACCCCCCCCCCCACCCCCCCCCCCCCCCCCACCCCCCCTCCCCCCCCCCCCCCCCCCCCCCCCCCCCCCCCCCCCCCTCCCCCCTCCCTCCCCCCCCCCCCCCCCCCCCCCCCCCCCCCCCCAATTCTAAGCCCAGCCGCCTCTTCTCCCCCTTGCATTATATTTCCTTTCAATATATTGGGGCACCAAACTTTCACGGTTTTTCAAACATTCGCGAGGCTCTTGATACCATAACCCTCGCCGATTGTTGAGGGAGGACCTGTATAAGGTTACTGGCTGTCTTCTTGTCCCAGCGTCGAGGTTGGAGAGACTACCTTCTCCCGTCTTTGCATTGTCCATACTCGTCTTGCTCATGGATATCTCATGGGAGGTGCCTGCTCATCTGAGAATTTTTTTTTTTTTTTTTTATATATTTTATTAAAACAGTGCGATACAACATGGCAGAAATATATTAAAAAGATACACGACAAAAAGAGTACTGACAAGAAATCTCACTTAACCTGAAACCTAATAATGATACCATACTGTACAGTGGTAATACCACACACACAACACATCGTATATTACATTGGTATTACACTCGCACACAACACCGTATATTACAGTGGTAATACACTCACACACAACACACCGTATATTACATTGGTATTACACTCACACACAACACACCGTTTATTACTGATGGTTATACACTCCCAATCAAATACCTATACATTACAGTGATATTGTTTTATTTGTTTAAAGAACATCTCTAACAAGGTTACATATTACAAAAACATCAAACACTGGAAATTATAAAGATTGTACAATAAAACAGAGGTAATAAAAAACAAACACACAATGACACGCATACACAAGCACACACGTATACACAACATGAGACTACATCAGGCACTACTAGGTGAGGTTTCCGCTGCTGAACACACATGGAGGCATGACCTACGTCTAAGATATCAGGTGCCCTACAGAGCACCCCGATACTCAAACAATAATTTTGCGATTATCACGAGTTTTTATATAGGGACATAGGTATTTAGGATACAAAGAAGGAAACGAGGGATATACTAAAAGTCACAATAAAAACATCCAAGTATTACAAAACAAAACGACGGTGTTGAAATTTTTTACATTCTCAGAGGAACAAAGAAAAAATTGATGCAAGTAGTTACATGTAATAATATTATACTTGAAAAGCATCCTGTATCACAGCATAAAATATAACATTAAATAAGAACCAGTAGCTTATGCTAGGAAAATTTTTTTTTTTTTTTTTTTTTTTTTTTACCAATTACAATTGTAATCAATATCAATTAAAGACACCTATAACATATTTGAGGCTAATTGAAAATTTTCATCATAAGTCCTTGAAATGATTTATACATGAAAAATGATAATATGCCAATCATAGTGCAACACATTTCAAATGTAACGTGTAGTTCCTGAAACCCTCAGGGCAATAACCCTATTGCCCATAGATTAGTTATCAAAACTCAATTATTACTATCCATAATAAACTGCTCTCCGATGCTCACACCCTGTTAGGAAATAGCCCGTTGGTCCCTTGCCCACTTTGCAATCCCCATAAATCCTTTAATGTGTGAAATTCGATAACCCGCACTAAAATCTCTCTCCATCTCCCTCCATTCTCCGCCTTTATTTCTTACACTGTGTCCCATAAAAAGTTGCTTGCCAACGCATTATTCTTGGGCCTACACGTTCGCTCCTCATGAGCACTTCATACATATTAATCCGTAATCACTTTACCCAGTAATCGCCATTCTCAACCCTTTTTATTCACCCCAGTTATATCTTAACTTAAAACCCTCAAGACCTGCATACCCCTCCCCCACTAACCTTTTAAAGCCTTACCCATCACCAAACCTTATTGTTTCAATACTATCGCAAATAAATACACGTATGATAAATAGTCGCCTATCCTCCACAATCCTTGCATTTCCCCATCCTCTCGTATTCTCTTATAGAATAAAACCAGTTAATGACGGCAAGATTCCAGGTAAAAATCTATACATAACTTTCTGACTTTAGGGTTTTTAAACGCAACTTTGTTTATATTGCCCCCAATATTACCCAATCATACATCGGATATAAACCCTACCACGCTACCAGGAGCCTTACCCATCTCCCTATCAGATTTCTCAGTTTAATATGTAAAGGATTCCCTCACGTTTATAAATACCCGTAACATTGCCTCACCTATCTGAACTCCCTACCCCCAAACCTACGTTGCATATCTTGATGTATCCTATCGAAGACCGTCTCCTTTCGCCCCCCCTCCGCTCATAACTATGTTTTAAATAGATACTTATTATCCTCTTTTCGACATCTAAAGACCCAGCCCTCCCCGGCCAACCGGGAGTGTGACAACCACTCCTACTAACACATTCGCTCCCAGTTCCCAAAATGAATTCTAAAAACACTTTTTTGTAGCTTTTTAACTCACACGAAGTATCGGAAATATTACTGTACAACTTTCCATAGTTTACTAATAATAGCACATGCGTTGTAATCACCCTTTGTTGCAAACTTAATTAGCGCTCTTAAACCACTGAGGTGCTTCAGAATGCTATAACGATACGCACGGAATTTATTTGTTGTGTAACTTGTATCATTTACATAATACGATCCCACATATCCTTTATTGGTCCACCCTTTCCACCTTTCAGCAACCATTTACTTCCTCACATGACCCCTTTTCCAAGATTCATATACTTTGTTTCCCCATGTTAATCTTCATGCAGTAGCCTTTTCAAAAACTTACCCTAACTCTTTCTTCCGAAACAAATCCCACGGTTTTTCTCTCTCACCATAATCGTCGTATGTCGACATATCCAACCAATGCCGCTTCCCCATTCCCTTACATTTACCCATCCCTTTGCTTCCAATAAAAACCCTTATCCCTCTATAAAAGGGATCTTGAAAACAAGCAAAAAAAATTTGTGTGAAAGGGGACAAACCTTGACGCAAACCCTTCCCATCTGGAATTCGATCTCCCACTCCCATTCACCTGCACACGCAAGGTTGCCTCCTGATAAATTAATTTGGCCCTCATGATATAATTTCTGCCCAAACCCTGCCATCTCTTGATCATCCATAACGTCTCCCGTTCCACACTATCATATGCCGGCCTCCAATCTAGAGCCAATACCCCCCCCTCCCATTATTACTCTTTCTTCAATAAAACTTCTAATCATACCGATGTACCTTCATATATAGACCTGCCCGGCACACCATATTGTCCCTTGTCAATCACCTTGGCCCTGGACTTTTTTTATTCTGTTAGCCATGATCCTTCCAAAAGTTTTTTAGTCACCTACAGAATAACGAGTACTTGCACGATAATCTTTAACGTTAAGGCTCGCTTTGGAACTAGGACGGACCACAGCCAACCTTTTGTTGTTCCCTAAAACCCATTCCCGCTTTAGTATATTGAACTAACGTACCAAAAAACCCCTTTAAAACGTTCCAATTTTGAAGATAAAGTGCTGGGCAATCCCTTCAATTCCGGCGCCTTACCAATGGCGCCCCAGATAAGCTCCCAGTCTCACACTCCGTGTATCGCCCTCCCAACATCAATCGATCATGCTCCATCAGTCTCAATGCACAAACCACCGATTGACTGAAATGCAATTTCACTTATTCCAACACTTTGCGTTTTCATTTAACAAGCTTTATATTACCCACTCCCCTCTGTCGTCGTCAACTCTGATTGACTATACCCCTACATACCTACCTGGAACATTCAAACCCCATTACTAAATCGCTTTGCGATTGCCTGTGTTGATTCGTCAACACACACGCCCGACGGCCGAATCTCCCACAAAACTCTTCGATTCCATCTTAAGCCATTTTCCCCATCAAACCTTTCTTTTTGTAAATTGGTAGTTGCTCCTTAATTCTTTCAATTTCTATAACAGGTTAATTAGCATTCACTTGTACTTAGCAGGCGCGCAATTTTCCCCTCTAAATATCGTTTGGAAACCATACTGTAACTGATTATATCTCACTCCTTGACTAATTTTAATATTCCTTTAATTCGTTTTTGGCTATCGTTTCCCACCAATTAACCAAAGCCTTATCGCCAGGTGCTTCAACCACAAGCATTCCCACATATGCCCAAAAGGACAAACGGACTTTCCTCTCTTCCAATAAACTTTACATTTAATTTCCAAAAAGGGACGGACCCCTTCTTAAGGCACACCCTAATATCGACAGCCAATACTCAAACCTCCTTATGATCCGAAAAAAAAAACACATTTATTTACATTCCACTCTTCCGCCACTGTAAACTGCACTAGACACGTACATTCTATCAATCTCGCCGCATAATCTCGTCTAATGAAAAGTATGCCCCACCATCACCCCCCCACACACATCCATTAAACCCACACTCGTCATTAATTCAACCAGGAACCCCAAGCAACAAACCCGCTCCTCGAGGATCCAATCTTTTCGTCGACATTACACAATTCAGTCACCCCGATTATCGCTACATTTGGTTAACTAACCTAGATAATATACTAATACATCTTGACAAATATGTGTTTAAGTCTTACATCTCCCTCGGCGGCCCATATTACACATGCTAAACTTAATGTGTGCTCTACCCCCATAAACCCTCCACATAATCCACTGTCCCCTCCCCCTGTCATATGGCATACTATCAATCGGGCTATTTTCCTTACAGAAATGGTGACGCCTCCTTTTAACCTCGTTCGCATATTCCACATATACACATCTAACCTTCCATTTCCATCCATATCCCAATTCTGTAATTGTGTTCTTGGCATAAAATACCACATCACATCTAGACGCACCTAAATTCTTAAACCACTTTCGCTTCCGCCGCAGATATCAAACCGTTAATATTTATTGTTCAAATACTTAAAGTCAATTAATTGGGAATTTTCCTTTCGTTTAGGTATTAGACTTTTCACTTATACCATTTTACACACCTCTTTCCCTCCCCCGTTTTTGGGGAACCACCTTGATAAATCTTGTTTGTGGGATTTCACTGTTCCCTGTCCTCTGATACATCCGCCTAGGCTTTTTCCTGGCCTTTGGGCAGGAGTAAGCACGGTCGTCCGAGTCGATGGGGTCGCCGTTCGCTTTTGCGTCCTCCCTCCACCTGCATTGGGATTTCTTTAGTACTTATATGATGCCACCTCCACTTTTGCTACATTCACCGTCATTCCATTGCGACAACTAGATCAATGCTTTCATCCGTCGCCGCACCAATGATGCTCAACACGATTCCCAAAATTTGCACTGGATCCTCCACACAGGTGATGATCGGACTCGTCTAACAAAAAGACATCCAGTGCCTTCACTAATGACGCCGCTACATCTCTTCCCCCATAGTGGGCAGTCTCTCTTCAAATACTTTATTTATGTCTGAGTGACGGTGATTCTTCTCGCTGTTTTGCATCCTCCCAAAGCATTTCTTCCTTGACGCTTATTCTACCTCTTCATTCCATGATGACCGTTGTCGAGACGGGAATGAGCATAAGACTGTTCTCGTTCCACAACTTCCTCGTCATCTTCTCGATATTGTTGCTGTTGTGGATTATTTGGAGATTCCCACGACGCTTACCACACTGTGACGCTATGTGGTCATACGACCCACCAGCTGACAGTACGACGTTGCCCCGCATATGTTACATATACTGAGTTCGAAATGCGTGGCTTGCAACATATATTTGGGAGGGGGGAAACGTGCCCAGCGGATGGGTCATGAAAGATGGGGGTTGAATCATAAAAAGGGATGGGGGAAAAAAGAGTGAGTGGTGCACTTAGGGGGTCTGGGGGAGAAAAAGAACTTTGTCCTTGGGGCAAAGGGGGGAAATGTTTTAAAGAGTATATTTTTTACCAACGTTTCTTATATGGGTGTGAAGCGGGGTGTTTGATTTTTCCGGGGGAAGAAGGCTGGAGGCAGGGGGAGATGCATGTTGAGGGAAATGGGTGGTGTAAATTAAAAAATGCAGAGAATTCGAAAGTTTGGAAGTTAGGAGGAGGGGGGGGGGATTCCCAAAAAACTGTTGCCCCAGAGGGCTGGGGAAAGGGGTTTTTTGAGGGGCGGACATGTAGAAAAATGGAGCGAAACAGAATGACTTCAAGGGGTGTATCGTCTGTAGGGGAAAGGAAGGCGGGGTAGGGGGTCGGCCTGGGAAAGGGTTTTGGGAGAGAGGGGGTAAAAGGAAGGTTTTTGGGTTGTGCGAGGGGTTTTGGACTTCCAGCAGGAAAATTGCGGAGCTTTTTTTGGGATAGGAGTGAAGGGGAACAAAGGGTTTTTTAAAAACTTGACGTGCTTTTGGGGAGTGTGAGAAAAGAAAACTTTTTATAAAGGGGTTTTTCAAAAAACCCGGGCAGGCCGGACTTGAGTCCGGGAGAGGGGAAGTACAGGGGCCTGCACTCTAAAAGGGGGGGTTTTTTAATGTTGAAATTTTAAAAAACTGAAAGTGTAAAGCCCCCTTCGGGGCAAGACAGTGTTTGGAGTAAATAAAATGGTAAAAGGGTTTTTCTTTTTGGGGGCCACCCTCCCTTTGGGGGGAATCGGCCAGGTGATAATAAAAAAAAAAAAAAAACTTGTTTTTGTCTAGCTGCATTATGGCAGTTCTGAAGAAAAAAGGGCCAAAAACATTTTAAATTTTACAAAGGAGTCCCTTTGATATATCTAAAAGGGTTAAAGCATTTTTTGGGGGAAAACAAAAAAAAAGGAAGAAGGGGGAAGCCCGGCTTTGGGGCTGAGCCCTAGCCAAGACATTTTTAGTATCGGAGGTGATTTCCTCACTTTCATCAAAAAAGTGAACCCAGTGACCCTACTCCCCGCTTTCGAGAGTAGCATCACTGGTTTTTTAATCCCCATGAATCTCACACGACATTGTTCCATCTGTACTTTCGAGGGGATTCTCTGACTCAAACAGGAAGAGGATCTGAAAAGCTTATGTCCATCTTTGGTGATGAAAGGTCAACCTCAGAAGGAAGAATGGCACCTTTTACATTACCTATTAGTACAGAGCAAGAAGTGATGGGAGCTTAAGACCAACCTGTGAAACATTTAGACCTAATGTATCAACGGATGGTAGGAAAAGTGTCCGTACGCCCCAAGTAGTCTGAAAGTATAACAGAGGAATGAGTTTCTTTAAAGTTAGGGAACAGCTTTTCAGAAATGACTATACATGTGCATCCTGTGTCTCGTAAAATGGTAGATACATTAAGTCCATTATCTGTTCCTGAACAGAAGTGTGCTTGGTCATTACAGTCTTTAAAACATCTTCCAACTTTTTGGACCTTCTTAGAAGGACAATCTGGACTTTTATGTCCATTAACACCACACAAATGACAAACAGGAATAAAAAGTAATTTTACTTTCCACTAGAGGCTTTGATTTCTTAAGATCTGATGAACCCTTGCCCTTAGGGTTCGATCCCTTTAGGTCTTCATAGAATTGTGAGCATCAGCATACAGGTCAGCGCCTCAGCAACTTCATCAGCTTTAATCAGGTTACATTCTCTAATGAATGTTCGTATCTGGTGAGGAAGAGCTGTCAGTAACTGGTCAGCAACCATGAAGTCTCTGAGAGATTCATAACTGTGATCAATTCCTGAACTCTCTATCCAAAAGTCGAATAAAAGAGTGTTACCTGTAACTGCTGAAAGTTCTGGCCAAGCTGTAAGGTGGCATACCTGAAATCTTTCCTGTAAGAATTTGTGGTTTTTTTATATGCTTTAAGGATTGCCTTCTTCAGTAGGTTATAATTAGATGATATCCTGCGACAAAGTTGCATAGATATTCAAAACTGTACCAGAAAATAACATTCTTAACCTGGTAGCCCAGGTGTCAGCAGGCCATTCACAGGAGGGTAGCGGTATTTTCAAAAAAATGATAATTTATGAAGTAATGCTTACCCTCTGTGAAGGGTATCGTTTATTAGGTGGTTGGAAATATTGTTGCCCTAGCTGCAGATGTTCAATTACTCCTTCCTCTAATTGTTGTTGTGTAAAGTTACTTTTTATTCTCTAATTCAAGGGCGAGCTTTTTCGAGAACTCGCCAAAACCTTTTTCTCTTAATCATGTTCTCTAGCTCTTTCCTCACATTCTCTAGCTCTTTCTCAGCTTCTCAATCCTTTGCTCTTTCCTCAGTTCTTTAATTTAACTTGTTTCCTCATGTACTCTAGCTCTTCTCCCTCACGATCAGGTCTATCACTCTCTTTTTGGTCCTTCTCTCTCTCTCTCTCTTTCTGTCTATCTTGGTTTTTCTCTTTCAATTCAATCTCTCCTTTTTTATCCTCTCTTTCTAAATGTCTGTCTTGGTTCTCCTCTATCTATTCTTTCTTACTTATTTCTTCTTTCGATTATTCTCGTTTCCTCTTCTCTTTCGATTATCTCTCTATCTTTGTACAAATTTCTTTCATGGTATTTAGCACTAATGAAAGGTTCTAAATTTTTTTCATGTTAATCCTAACTTCACAACATTTCATCTCAAAACTGGACATTCTCATACTTGCCAGAATAACTTAAACTACCAGGGGGAAATGAAACGGTATTAATGGAAAACAGAGGCGTTCCATTTACTTGCCGGCGCTCAAACTGTAAATAAACCAGAGGGCTCAATCCCTGCTTCAATTAAACAATATGTTTAATGAAAACACAGGGTTATACTGCCTGCTAAGGAGCTAACAGTTAAGTGATGGGGGTCCAATTGACCATCCAATCTTCTAGCAACAAATACAAGAGTATCCTCGACAGTTTCCTTGATTTTTAATATAATAAAGAGCTCAATGAACAAAATTGTCACTGGAAAATCTCGGGTCCTAGAGTCTAATACTCCAAAGTGTCTTCAAGCTCGAAAAGTGGCAGAATTAACGATTATATCATGCCTGACTTGTTACATTTAAATTGAGATAAAACACATCACCAAATCTTTTAAATACTGTACTGTAGTCCTGCCTTAAGAGATGATTACGCATGGCTGTGTGGGTAACCATCTGTGGTATGCAAGCGTGGATTTCCAATGGTAGATTCGAGATGGAGTTGTATTTTGATTTCAGCAGAGTTGGATCCTGGCAGGGTCGCCGCTTGTGAAGGGTTAGTCAGCCCTGTAACACATCAGACAGTTATTACAAGGCTGGCTCCTCATCAGGAAAATTAATGAATAGAGAAAAGAAAGAATTAATAATTACAAAAGATAAACACTTTATTATTTATTTAAACAAACAGTATAAAAGTTTGAATACCATGAAAGGTTTTGCCTATTTTGAAAGAAACAAATGAAAAATGAAATGAAAAAAAAAAAATGAACATTTGAACTCAACGCTAATATTGTGATACTGGTGTGTCTGGTGTTGGTGTCACTGCGTGTTGTGGAAATCGTAGCAGTTGCTGATGATGAGGGGGGGAGGGTCGCATGTGTTGGTGACAACCCACCGGCTCATTCTTCAAAAGAGTCTATAGCCTTGAATAATTAATCCAGATGACAGGAAAGCAGGTTCGTTACCACTGCTATGATGAGGGGTTAGGTCCTGCGTTGGCATACATAACAGGTAGGTAGATCCAATATGGGATGTCTCAGGACGTTAATCTGTCTCCCTCAATTCTTCTCGTTGGTAGGCAGGTGACCCAATCTGTCATTCCAAGCTGGAAAGAGACAGGTTACCCACTGCTTAAGAAATCACTCTCCATGATAAGTACAATATCTAAAAGACGTGGTGATTATTAAAACCTTAAGAGATATCAAGGCTGAAAGGACTAAGTTTATTATTGGTCACAAGTGAAGCTTTCAACCAATAAGTCCACTAAAATATGAGCAGGCGTGTACTTAACAGTAGTGCTGGGAACTGTGAGTCGAGGGATTACTGTTTGACCGGAGTCCCTCATGTCACCTTTTGGGGGGGAAATGAAGGAATGGGGGGGATAGTGGAGCTAGACTTCCCCTACCTTAACAAGTAGCCGTCAATCAAACTATTGTTACCATATACTTGCTCGATACTCCTATCTGTTGAACTTTTCCCTCTGTGACATCATGTGTTTACTCTTGAACACAGCAAAGAATCAAACATTTCTACTACAGCTAATAATAACAATTGTAGTAGTAATAATAATAATAATAAATACGATATAATTGAAGAAGGAAATTGTTGAAAAATACGAGGGAGTTGTCGACACATCGTCTGGAGTTTACCTGGAGAGAGTTCCGGGAGCCAACGTCCCCATGGTCCGGTCTGTGAACAGGCCTCCTGGTGGATCACAGCCTGATCAACCAGGCTGTTACTTCTGGCTGCACACAATCCAACGAACGAGCCGCAGCCCAGCTTGTCAGGTACCAACTTTAGGTGCTTGTCCAGTGTCATCTTCAAGACTGTCAGGGGTCTATTGGTAATCCCCCTTATGTATGCTGGGAGGCAGTGTAGCTTTGTTTATGCTGAAGTGAGCATTAGTCTCCCTGCTCTCCAAACATTTCACAATAATTCATTGTGTTTGGTGCTTGTAGATTGAGTGTGACTGGAGTGGTTGAGGCAGCGGTTGAGGCAGCAGTTGAGGCAGCGGTTGAGGCAGCGGTTGAGGCAGAGGTTGAGGCAGAGGTTGAGGCAGAGGTTGAGGCAATGGTATTTAATAACATACATGTTAATATTAATAATACATGTTATTAATAATAACATGTACTATTATTGTTTATAACATATGTTATTAAATACCACAGCCTCAACCGCTGAATTATTGTGAAATGTTTGGAAGAACATAAAGGAGGAACACTGCAGCAGGCCTGTTGGCCCATACTAGGCATGGAGACTAATGCTCTCTCCAGCATAAACAAAGCTACACTGATTATGTGTCACCCACTCCCTCGTATTTTTGTACAATTTCCTTCTTCAATTATATCGTATTTATTATTATTATTATTATTATTATTATTATTATTATTATACTATGTTATTATTAGCAGTTGCAGAAGTGTTTCATTCTTTGCTGTGTTCAAGAGTAAACACATGATGTTACCGTCTAATACCTTTCCGAATAGCAATTCCAATATGCAGTCATGAATGGGTTTACATTATTATACTGTAGTTTAATAGCAAATAATGAACAAACAAAAACACTCACCACACTGAGTGGTGGGAGGGCTGGCTGCCAGTTGCGGGGGTCAGAGGGAGGGTAGTAGGGACTCGCAGTGGTTGAAGAAGTGGTGGAGTCTGTGGTATTTAATAACATACATGTTATTAAAGCATAAGATGTATATATTTAGTACAATTTACGACATTTTCATGTATTTTAGGACTATTCATGGTTCAACAAGTTAAGGAAGCAGTATTGTATTATATTTCCCTACAATATATTGGGGCACCAAACTTTCACGGTTTTTCAACATTCGCGAGGCTCTTGATACCATAACCCTCGCGAATGTTGAGGGAGACCTGTATAGGTTACTGGCTGTCTTCTTGTCACCAGTGTCGAGGTTGGGAGACTACCCTCTCCCGTCTTTGCATTGTCCATACTCGTCTTGCTTATGGATCTCATGGAGAGGTGCCCTGCTCATCTAGAATTTTTTTTTTTTTTTTTTTTTATTTTAAAAAAGTGCGATACAATGGCAAAAAAATATTAAAAAGGGGGGAAAAATTTTTAAAAAAAATTTAAATTTTTGGGAAAATTTTAAAAAAAAAAAATTTTTCCTTTTTTTTTTTAAAAAATTCCGGGGAAAAAAAAAAAAAAATTTTTTTTTTTCCCCCCCCCCTTTTCCTTTTGGGGTTTTTTCCCCCCCCCTTTTTTAAAAGTATTTTTATTTTTTTTTCAATTTTTTTTTTATTTTTTTTTTTTTAAAAGGGGTTTTTTAATTTTTTTGGGGGGCCCCAAAAAAAAAATTTTTTTATTTTTTTTTTTTGAATTTTAAAAACCCAAAATAAGGGGGTTTTTAAAAAAAAAACCCCAAAATTTAATTAAAAAATTTAACAAAAAAAAAAAAAATTTAAAGGGGGAATTTTTTAAAAAAAAAAAAAACCCCCCCCCGGGGAAAAAAAAAGGGGGAAAAAAAAAGGGAATTTTGGCAACAAAAATAAAAAAAAAAAAAAATTTTTTAAATTTTTTAAACAAAAAACCCTATTTTAAAATTTTCCCCCAAAAAAACCCCCCCAAAATTTTAAAAAAATTTTTTTAAAACCCCAAAAAATTTTTTAAAAAACCCCCCAAAAGGGAAAAAAAAAAAACGGGGGGGAAAAAAAAAAAAAAGGGGGAAAAAAAACCCCCCCCTTAAAAAAAAATTTTTCCCCCCCGGGGGGGGCCCCCCTTTTAAATTTTTTTTTTTTTTTAAAAAAAAAGGGAAAAAAATTTTTAAAAAAAAAAAAAGGGGAAAAAGAAAAAGGTTTAAATTTAAAAAAAAAAAAAAAACCCCAAAAAAAAAAACAGGGGGAAAAAACAAAAAAACAAAAAAAAAAAAAAAAAAAACAAAAGTTTTTTTTTTTTAAAAAAAAAAAAAAAAAATTTTTTTAAAAAAACCCCCCCCCCTTTTTTTTTAATTTTTAAAAAAAAAACCAAAAAATTTTTAAAAATTTTAAACCTCAAAAAAATTTTTTAAAAAAATTTTTTTTTTTTAAAAAAAAATTTTTAAAAAAATTTAAATTTAAAAAATTTAAAAAAAAAAAAAAACCCCCCCAAAAAAAAAAACCCCTTTTTTCAAAAAAAAAAACCAAAACCCACCCAAAACCCCCTGAAAAAATTTTTTTCCCCCCCAAAACCCCCCCCCCCGGGGGCCCCCCCCCGGGGCCCCCCCCCCCCCCCCAAAAAAAAAAACCCCCCCCCCCCCCCCTTTTTTTTTTTTGGGGGGGCCCCCAAAAAAAAAAAAAACCCCCCCAAAAAAACCCAAACCCCCCTTTTTCCCCCCCCCCCCCCCGGGGGGTTTTTTTTTTTAAAAAAAAAAAAAAAACCCCCAAACCCCGCCCCCCCAAAAAAAAAACCCCCAAATTTTCCCCCAACCCCCCCCCCCCTTTTTTTTTAAAAACCCCCCCCCCCGGGAAAAACCCCCCCCCCCCCCCCCCCCAAAATAAAAAAAATTTTTGGCCCCCCCCCCTTTTCCCCAAAAATTTTTTAAAAAAAACCCCCCCCCCCCCCCCCCCCCAAAACCCCCCAATTTTTCCCCCAAAAAAACCCCCCCCCCCCCCAAAAAAAAACCCCCCCCCCCCAAAAACCCCCCCCAAAAAAACCCCCTTTTTAAAAAATTTTAAACCCCCCAAAACCCCCCCAAAAAAAACCCCCCCCCCCCAAAAAAAACCCCCCCCAACCCCCTTTCCCCCAAAAAGGGGTTTCCCCCCCCCCCCCCCAACCCCCCCCCCTTTTTTTCCCCCCCTTTTTTCCCCCAAAATTTTTTAAAAATTTTAAAAACCCCAAAAAAATTTTTTTTCCCCCCCCTTTTTTCCCCCCAAAAAATTAAAAAAAAATTCCCCCAAAAAAAACCCCCCAACCCTTCCCCCCCAAAAATACAAAAAACCAAACCCCTTTTAAAAAATTTTCCCCTTTTTAAAACCCCCTTTTAATTTTTTCCCCAAATTTTTAAAAAAACCCCCCCCAAAAACCCCCCCCCAAAAAAAAATTTTAAAAACCCCCTTTTTTTTTTAAAAAGGTTTTTTAAAAAAAAACCCCCCCAAATTTCCCAACCCTTAAAGGAAAAAACCCCTTTCCTTTTCCAAAAAAAATTTTAACCCCCCTTTCAAATTTTAAAAAAATTTTTTTTTAAAATTCCCCCTTTTAAAAAACCCTTTAAAAACCCCACCCCCCAAACCCCTTTCCCCCCCCAAAAAAAAACCCCCGGTTTTTTTAAAAAAACCCCCCAAAATTTTCCCCCCCCCCCTTTTTTTTTTTTAAAAACCCCCCCCCCCGGGAAAAAAAACCCCCCTTCCCCCCCCCCCTTTTTTAAAAAAAACCCCCTTTTCCCCCCCCCCAAAAAACCCCCCCCCCAAAACCCCAAATTTTTTTTTTTTTTTTCCCACCCCCCCTTTCCCCCAAAATTTTCTTTTTTTTTTTTTTTTAAAAAACCCCCCAAAAAAATTTCCCTTTTTTTTTTTGAAAAAAAAAAGGGGGCCCCCTTTTTAAAAATTAAAAATTTAAAACTGGGGGGGTTTTTTTAAAACCCCCCCAAAAATTTTTTTTAACCCTTTCCCCCCCAAAATTTTTTTTTTTTCCCCCCCTTTTTTAAATTTTTTTTTAATTTTTTTTTTAAATTTTAACCCCTTTTTTTAAAAAATTTTTAAAAATTTTCCCCCAAAAAAAGGGGTTTTTTTTCCCAAAAAAATTTTTTTTTCCCCCAAAAACCCCAAAGCCGCCCCCCCTTCCCCCCCCCCCTTTTTTTAAAAAAAAACCCCTTTCCCCAATAAAAAACCCCCCAAAAAAAAAAAAAAAAAAAAAAAAAAAGGGGGCCCCCCCCCCCCCCCCCCCCCCCCAAAAAAAAAAACCCCCCCCCAAAAGGCCCCCCAAAGGCCCCCCCCCTTTTTTTTTTGGCCCCATGATAAAAATTTTCTGCCCCAAACCCCTCCCCCTTTTTTTTCCCCCCCTTTCTCCTTCCACACTATCATATGCCGCCTCCCAATCTAGAGCCAATTCCCCCCCCTCCCAAAACTTACTCTTTCTTTAATAAAACATCTAAATCAATTACCGTGACCTTTTATAATAGACCTGCCCGGCAACCCCCCTTTTGTCCCCCTTTTCATTTACTTTTTCCCAGGACTTTTTTTTTTTCTGTTAGCCAAATCCTTTTCCCAAAAATTTTTTAGTCAACCAAAAAAATAACAGATTGAACGATAATCTTTAAAAACCCTTAAATGGTCGGGCCCCTTTAAGGGAAATAAGGGCGACCACAGGCCCAAAACCTTTTTTGTTCCCCAAAAAACCCCATCCCGCTTTATTAAATTGAATAAACGTACCAAAAACCCCCCTTTAAAACATTTCCCAAATTTTTAAAACCCCAAAAACGCTGGGGAACCCATCAATTCCGGCGCCCTTTTCCCAATTGGGGCCCCCCCAAAAAAGCCCCCCCCAAGTCTCACCCCCTCCGTTTTTCCGGCCCTCCCCAAAAACCCCAAAAGATCTTTCCCCCATCACTCAAAAATGACAAACCTACCGATTGACGCAATGCAATTTCCAAATTATTTTCCAAAAACTTTGCCCTTTTAATTTTAACCCAACCCAACTATAAACCCCCCTCACCCCTGTTGCATCAACTCCTGTTTACTCTATACCCCCGCCCAAAAAACCCCGAACCTTCCCAAACCCCCAAATTTAAACCCCTCGCTTTGCGATGCCTGTGTTGAATTTCCCCAACACACACACCCCCACGGCCAATCTCCCCACAAAAACCCCCTTTTAATTCCACCTTAAAACCTTTCCCCCTCAAACCTTTCGGTTTTTTTAAATTTTGTATTGCTCCTTAAAATTTTTTAATTTTCAAAAACCCGGATTTAAATTTGCATTCCCCTTGTACATTTGGGAGTCGCGCAATTGCCCCCTCTAAAAAATCGTTTGAAACCATACGTAACAATTTTATCTCACTCCTTTTACTAAAAAAAATATTCCTTAATTCGCTTTTTTGGCTATCGTTTCCCAAACCAAATTAAACCCAAAACCAAATCTCCCCAAAGGTGCTTCAAAAACCCCAAGGCGTTCCCCATATACCCCCAAAAAACAAACGACTTTCCCTCTCTTCAAAAAACTTTACATTTTAAATTTTCCCCCAAAAACGGACCCCCTTTTTAGGCACAAACCCCCAATATCGACCCTTCCATTACAACTCCCCTTATGATCCTAAAAAAACACTTTATTAAAATTCACCCCTCCGCACTGGGAACCCCCACTAGAATTTTCATTCTACCAAACTTTGCCCATAATTTTCGTCTAATGAAAGTATGCTCCACCATACCACCCCCCCCCACACACAAAAAATTAAACCCACAAATCCTTTAAATAAAATCAAACCCGGAACCCCCAAACAACAACCCCCCCCTCGAGGCACCACATTTTTTTCCCCCGTATTACACAATTCCATTCCCCCCCCTAAATTTTCGGGACCAATTTTTGGAAACTACCTAGATAATATAAAAAAATACATCTTTTTACAAAATGAATTTTAAGTCCCTTCATCTTCCCCTCCCTCCGGCCCATAATACACAACAAAACTTTTTGGTGCTCTTTCCCCATAAACCATCCACCCTAATCACTCTCCCCCCTCCCCCTCCTTTTAATATGGGGTACTAAACCGGCTATTTTTCCCTTTAAACCAAAATGGTGACCCTCCTTTTTAAACCTCGTGCATTTCCATATACAACATCGTAACCCTTTTCCCTTTCCCAACCCTATCCAATTCTGTAATTGTGTTCCTGGTTTAAAAACCACAAACCACATCTCGACGCCCCCAAAAAGTTTATTAAACCACTTTTTTCCCTTCCCCCTCAACTCCAAAACCCTTAAAATTTAAATTTTCAAAAAACCCTTTAAAATCAATTAAAGGATTTTCCTTTCGGTTTTTAGGGAAACTTTTCCCCTTATTTCATTTTACACCACCTCTATCCCTCCCCCCTTTTTGGAAAACCCCCCTTGAATTTAAATCTTGTTTCCCGGGGTTCACTGTTTCCCGCCTCTTTTAAAATCCGCCCAAAAGGGTTTTTTTTTTCCCGGCCTTTTTGGGAGGAGTAAGCACTTCGTCCCCGGAAACCCGATGGGGTTTGCCGTTCCTTCCCCGTCCTAAACCCCCCCACCTGCATTGGGGGTATTTTTTAAATACAAAACAAAGAAGCAAAACCCCCACTTCCCGCTACAATTTCCCCCAAACATAACCCCTGGCGACACACAAAACTCAATGCTTTCATTTCCCTCGCCCCACCAAAGATCCCCAACCGATCCCAAAATTGCAACCTGGGTTATCCACACAGTTGATGACTACTCGTCTAACAAAACATCCAGTGCCTTCACTAAAGACGCTGTACATCCTCTTCCCCCATAGTGGGCAGTCTCTCTCAAATACTTTATATATGTCCAGTGACGGTGATTCTTCTTGCTGTTTTGCATCCTCCAAAGCATTCTCCTGCGCTTTTTCTACCTCTTCACTCCAAATGACCGTGTCGAAAACGGTTGAGCATAAGACTGTTCTCGTCCATAAACTTCCTCGACCTCTTCCGTTTGTTGCTGTTGTGAATTTTTTGGAGATTCCCCACACGCTTACCACACTGTGCCGCTATGTGGTCATACGACCCACACAGCTGACACGAAATGACGTTTGCCCCGCATATGTTACATATACTAGAGTTTGAAATGCGTGAAACCATAAATATAGGACGGTAGGGGGAAAATGGCGAAAAGGTCATTTTGACTGAATATTTTTCCTCCAAACTTCCAGCATAAGGTACCAGCGGCCCACCGACCTGCAGAGGCCATATGAACCGTCCCATAATTACGTATTTTCATCTTTAATAACAAAATCAGTCCCCCTCAAAAGGCACATTCTTGATTTTTACCCATGTGTAAGTCGTGAAACATCATGAAGACGTACAGATACAGCTGAATTAAAGGCTATAATGGTCTCTTATACTTATCCACCACTGCTTCGTAGACATTTGCTGACGTCATTTTTAACGAAGATCCGTGTCGTCCCATTAAGTGCTACACCACATCTCTTCTTTTGTGATACTGTAGGTTATAAACGGATAACGCCGGAGTAACAAATACTTTCGTGGCTCCCGTGACAGCCCCACGGGTCAACTCAACGCAAACAGTGTTGATGCGCCTGTTGCAAATGCAGCGCCATGTTGGAAAATGAGCAGCGCACGTCCTCACTACTAAAATGGTTGTTGACGAACTGAGGAAGCTTGCCTGAAAACAGCAGAGGGGTGCAGAGCACAACCGCACTCCACCATGGTCAGGCAGCGAAATTCCCTCTGAGAATTCTCAGGTTCCATTATCAGTCAGCCACATTCTGTTACTGCCCACTTTATCAACGAGCAAGCAGAATTTACCTCCGTCGTCGTCCTTTGCTCTGCTGCTCTCTATTTACCTTTCCTTCTCGCTGATGGACCCACCTTTCATCCGGACCCCCTCATTGACTTTTTGACAACTGACTGACTTCACAAACTCTGACACCTTCAGCCCTTTCTACCTCAATCTCTTGCTACCCTCTACCCCTACACGATCCCATGCCCCGCTGTTTTCTGTAACCTACTGATCCCTCCCCCCCTTCTGCCGCCCAATACCTTCGCTTCCTTCCCTACCCTGCAGCGCTGTATAGCCCTTGGGGCTAGCGTTTCTTTTTTATTATAATAAAATGTCAAATATTATTTATTAACATGTTTGATGTTATTTATATTGTTTTTTAAGTCATATTAGATCAATTGTGAAAGGCAAATAAGCTGTAGTGTTAAAATTTATGTAATAATAAACTTATTCCCCCTGCATCATGACACTGAGCTCATGGCAACCGACAGTGACTTCAAAGCCCCCTTTATCTTTAATGGATAATGTACTGTGGTAGATGCTTACATAATGAGAAACATTTCTTTTATCCATTGGAACCATGGGTAGGCTAAAAGTAAGCAGGTTAAAACAAAAAAATGGCAAAAAAGAAATTGGAATGACTTGTGCAGCAAGTACACCACTGAAATTAAGACACTTTGTGCAACATCTGGGTATCTTTATTTTTTGATGTTTCGCCATCCATTGGTTTTAAACAATACAAATTTCCAGAACATAACTTGAAGACAGTATGACCATATGCAGAGTAGCACCACTAAACATACCACAGGTTGGGTGATGACCCTGGAAGAGCCAAAATTAGTGCCAAAATAACTGAGGGAACTGAATAACTGATTGTCGAATTTGTGATGGCAGATCTGTACACTTTTTAGATAAGCTACTAGTTTGTTGCAAGTCATGTGACAAATAGCCTAAAAATTGACTTAACTTTTTTTAACTTGAATAGAATCTTTGGCTTTGCTGTACATCAAAATTCTTTATGTAAAGATTTTATTTGTAGTTTAATATTTTTTTTTTTAATTTTTTGCAGATCAGCTACTATGGCTTATGCATCTAGTAAGTATTACAGCAGTGTTGTGTGGGTAACCTCATCTCATTACACCTTTAACTCTTACCTTGTAAATTTTTTGTGTAGGTTTCCAACATTTTCTTTTTGATATTTAGCTACATGACAAAACCCCTTTAAAGGAACTGTACTAAAGGACAAATAAGGGGGGCCGACTCCACCAGTTCAATTATTCAAACTGCTGGAGAGACTTAAGTGGCCACTTCTAACAGCTCTAAAATGCAACTCACAAAATCCAGTTAGCTCCTTGTTATATGTTAGGTGAATATAATGCTTCTTGCTTCAGGATCTTAATAGTGCAGTCTATAAACTGCTTAATTGGTGCTGTTTCATTGATGTACCTCAACTCATGACTATGTAGATGACTGCACTCTAACATTTACTTAAGCAAGAGAGGAAATGATAGCTGCTCATAGGAGCATTTTTCTTAACAAATAGAGGTAGATCAATGGAGTGAATTAAGAGAGGATGCAAGTCCCTCAACCATTGAAAATTTAAGTAAAATTACCTTTACTTATTTAATAATTTGAGCATACAGAGGTACAAAAAAAAAAACAGGCAAGAGCAGCATGCCAAAGCCACTTGTATGCATAGCATTACGGGCAGGTTTAAAATTAAATTAAGATTAACTAAGCAATGATGTAATCAGTGATAAAACATTATTGTAAACAGATAACAATAAAGCACAAATCAGTATTACAAAGACAGGTCATATGGTTGCATGAACTGCTGTACATTCAGTAGAATGGAGTATTCTGTTAGGTAGTGTATTTAAAAAATAACAAAGTTGGATTGGGTCTTAGTTTTAGCATTTATAATATATGTGAGAAACATTTAAGATGTACAATTTATAAGGTTCAGTTATTCAGTATTTATTTGGTTTTGGGTGAGTAAGTGATCCTTGAGAAGAGACTTGAACTTATAAACGGGTAGTGTTTCTTTTATATTTACAGGTAATGAATTCCAGATTTTAGGGCCTTTTATGTGCATTGAGTTTTTACATAGCATGAGATGGACACGAGGAACATCAGAGTGATCTGTGCCTTTTGTTTATGGTCATGTGTTCGTTGAGGTTGGCAAGGAGATGTTTGAGGGAGGGTTAATATCAGAGTTAAGTGTTCTATGTATGTTAAAAAGTGCAGTAATAAGTATGGATTTTTTTGTATGGCGAGTAGGATAAAATGTTTGAAAAATTTGGGGGATTGTGCTGCCTGTAGTGGGAATTTATCATTCTGACTGCGCCTTTTTTTGGGTAATTAGTTTGGTTTTGAGATGGTTAATTGTTGTTGAGGGCCCCCTGCTCAAATTCCATAGGGGAGATAGGGGAAATAAGAGTGATATAGGCCAGAGGGCTGACTGTTGGAACAAGTAAAAGTATCTTCGATAGTAAGCCTACGGTCTTGGAAATTTTCTTAGAAATTTGTTGTATATGTGTACGAAATTTGAGTATTATCAAGGTGGATTCCTAAGAATTTTCCCTCTCTTAGCTTTGTGATAGGTGATCCGTTTATCATTATGTTAATAGGGACATCTGTAGCTCAGTTACCAAACTGAATGTAGTAGGTTTTGACAATGTTTAGTGAAAGTTTTAGTCCTCATCAAGGTAGGTATTTTCTGTAATTCGGAATTTACAGTATTGGCTAGCGTGACTGGGCTCGGGCGAGAGAAGACGTACGTAGTGTCATCTACAAATAGTGTGGGTTTGAGTAATTGCGAAGCATTTGGTAGGTCATTTATGCATAGGAAAAAGAGAAGACGGCCAAGGACACTTCCCTGTGGGACACCAACTGTAATTGGTTGTGCGGAAGAGTTTGCCCCATTTGTGTACACATATTGGCTTTCTGTTGCTGAGGTATGACTTTAGGGAGTTGAGGGAGTACCCCTTATACCAAGTGCGAACAATTTTAATGTGGAGTAAGTCATGGTCAATTGTATCGAAAGCTTACTAAGTCAATGAAATCCCCATGGACTTCTTTTTTTCTCTATTGCAGTGTATATATGTTCTAAGCATGTGTATAATAGCATCATTAGTATTTTTATTAGGCCTGAATCCAAATTGGCAGGGGTTGAGTATGTTTTGGGAGACGAGGAGGAAGTGGATTTTGTTTATGAATTAATTTTTCGAAGATTTTTGAGAGAGGGTGTAAGTTGGATATTGGCCTATAGTTATTCAACTCTGTTTAGTCTCTTCCTTTATGGATCGGGGTGACTCTTGCTATTTTGAGAACTGTAGGGAAGGTAGAGGATTCAATGGATTTGTTAGTGTTGCAATGATTGGTGATAGTACTTGTGACACTTTTTTGTATATAAAGGGTGGTAAGGTATTTAAATCTCCTGCCTTGTTTTTTTAGTGTGTTGATAATAAGGGAGACCTCAGTTGGGTTAGTCGGAGTTAGGAACAGTCTGTTCGGGTAGTTGCCAGTGAGGTAGTCATTTGGTGGGGTATCTGAGCTTGGGATTTTATTGGCAACGTTTTGTTCCTAATGGAGAAGAAATCATTGAGTCTTTTTCTGTTGGGGAGTTGGGGTTCATCTGATTTTGCTAATTTAATTTTCACTCTTTCGTGATATCCTTTTTTGTTCCTAGAATTTCTGATAGGGTTTTCCAGGTCTCTTTCATATCACCTCGTAAGTTGGATAATCTGTTCTTATAATACAATTTTTTTGCCCTTCTTATCAAGCTGGTTAGGATTGACGAGTAACGTTTTGTTGGTCTCTGGTTATGTGACCCATTCTTTACTGTTTTTCATATAGGTGTTTTGTATTTATGGATTTGAGAATGCTGGGTGTTAGCCAGGGGCTGTTCGGTCTCTTACTGTCATCTGTTTAAGTTTTTTTTAGGGCAGTGCTTGTTATAGAGGTATTGGGTATTTTTTAAAAAAATCATTAATACATTCGTCAATATCTGTATAGATTTCTAGCTCAGTGTGCCAGTCAATGTTGTTATTGCTGTTGTGAGTTATTAAATAAACTGCCTCATTGTGAAGTCTGAAGGTGACTTTAGCAGTGTCTTGGGGGAATTTACCAAGAGTTATGAGGGGAAATAGGGTAGTTGGGCTGTGGCATTATCTGTGATTAGCCTGATTTTTAAAAGGGATATGGTGTTGGTCCAGATGTGGTCAAGTAGGGAAACACTATCTCAGTAACTCTTGTAGGTTTTGTTACTGTTGGTACAACATGCAGTTACTCACTGTGTTTGTGAATTCAGTAACGTGTGGTCCTGGTCCTTGCAGGAGATTTATATTGAAGTCACCTGAGAGTAGTAAGTAATCTTTGTTCATGCAATGCATCAGTTATCATACTTCCCACTTTTCACTAAAACGGCTAATGTTTTGACTGTGGAACTCTGTAGATGCTTATCAAAGTGAGAGGTTTTGTAGGTATTTCGATTTGATTTTGCTATTATATATTCCCCATGTTCATCCCTTGTGCAAGTATTAGTGATACATTCTAGTTGGTCTGAGTAATAACGTGCCAACCCTTGTTTATCTGGCCTACAGTTTGTAAAGGCGTGTAACCAGGAAGGGATAGACATCAGTAGTATCAGGCTTTACCAGGTTTTAGTTAGTGTTATGATGGAATATTTGGGATGCAAGGAATTAGTAATGCTGTGAGGTCATCGTAATGCTTGCTTAAAGATCTGATATTGTAGTTTTAAAGACAGTTATGTTTTGTTGGCTCTGAGAAGTGCCTTTTTATTGTTCTGCTGTGTAGTAATTAAAAGTAACCGTTTGATTCATTTAAATCATTAAATAAGAGGTTGGTACAGGAAAATGCTTGTAATCATAAATTTGATGAATCATAGTTAAAATTTAAGTATAAAACAAAATAAATATTCTTAAGCTAAAAAAAGCACCTGTTTAATTTTAAATGTAAAAAAAAAGACTAAGTAGTTTTTTTAAACAAAAAAAAGGATACAATATAAAAGGGTCAAAAAAATTTTGTGGTGAACAAAAGTGATGACAAAAAATGGAATTGGGGAATATAGTAGGTAGATTTTAAAAGGGTAATTTTTTAAATTTTTAGAATTAGGAAAACAATATAAAAGGGGACAAAAAAAAATTGTGATGAACAATAAGTGGTAATCAAAAAAATGAGTTTTGGAATAAAAGGAAAAATAGGAATTTATTACACTTAAACCTAAATAGCACCTTGATTATTTTAACAATTGTGAATATATGAAAGGTAGTTATATAAAGCTAAAAAAAGGGGGGAAAAATATAATGGCAAAAATTAAGTAGGGGAAACACAGTTAAATGGACAGATCATCTGAAATAATTTTGGTTTAGGAGAAGATCTGATTTTAATATTAAATAAGTTGAGCAGTTTATTTTTTTTATATTTTATTTTTTAAAAACAGCACAACCATAAAATAATTAAAATAACACATCAATTAGCCATTTACAAAAACAATGACCTACCATCAACCCCATTACATATCCTGAATGTTTTGTTCATATTTTTACTAAAGGATATTCCATCACCTAACGGAATGATAAGAGCAAGATAGCTCCTGCACAGAAAATTACATTAACACAGTCAAAACCTCACAATTCATGCTTGTGCAAACACAACCCCACCAAAACACTGTACAATAAGACCCCTTGCAAAGTTAACAAAATATAATACAGCATACAAAGATAGTTATATATTACAATAACTTAAACAAAAGGCTAAGCCTACAATAAACAGTGCAATGACACATACCACAATAAAACAAAACCAAAACCTCACAATTTATGCCTGTGCATACACAAAACCCCCCACAGCTCTGTACAATAAAACCCCTTGCACAAAGTACACAGAAATTATAATACAGCATACAAAAGATATAATTATACATTACATTAGCTTAAACAGTAGGCAAACCAAGCCTACAATAAACAGTGCAATAACACATACCACAGAAAAAATTGAGCAGGAAACACCCGCAAGTAAGACATAACATTATACATACAATAACAGCCCAACGTTTCTGTAACTTGAATTTTTTTTTTTTTTTTTTTTTTTTTACATTTTATTTAAAAATCTATTACAAGATGCAATATAAACATACCATGAAATGGTACATGTAATGACAGAACATTCAACACTCGTACCACAACGGTTCACCTAGTGAACATACAAAGTTACCTTAAGAAAACCTAACACAACCTACAATCTACCCAGAAATAGTGTTACATAATCACAAAGATCTTCATAATACACTGATGCTAACACTGACATCCAACACTTCCACAACCCCCACCCTCCCCACAACCCCCACCCTCCCCACAACCCCCACCCACCCCACAACTAGTTGAAACCCTAGGCACTCACGTGGTTAAACACAATAACAATGTGTAACATTAAAAAATTAACACCATTGCCAATCTCACATTGTTAAACTCATTATCGATGTTAAACATTAAACAAGTTAATATTATAGCCACTCTCATGTGGATAAACAATAACAATATTGAACATTAAAAAAGTTATCATAGCCACTCATTTGGTTAAACACATTATCAAAATTTTTTTTTTTTTTTTTTAATTTTTTAAACGAGATTCCAAGGTTTAGTCATCATGGTTTTAAGGTTATCCTGTATGCAGTGAACATAACCATAGATTCCAAATTCATCATTCATCTCCCTTCCACTCTATTCATAACCCTCCCACCATCCACACAACAAAGAGCCTAAACCAACTCACCCTCATGGGAGAGGGAGCATGGACACGGGGGTCGTCCCTCAGTTACTAAAAACAAGACATAGCCCCACTCCACAAAGGGGGCAGTAAAGCAACAGCAAAGAACTACAGACCAATAGCACTAACATCCCATATCATAAAAATCTTTGAAAGGGTCCTAAGAAGCAAGATCACCACCCATCTAGAAACCCATCAGTTACACAACCCAGGGCAACATGGGTTTAGAACAGGTCGCTCCTGTCTGTCTCAACTACTGGATCACTACGACAAGGTCCTAAATGCACTAGAAGACAAAAAGAATGCAGATGTAATATATCCCAGACTTTGCAAAAGCCTTCGACAAGTGTGACCATGGCGTAATAGCGCACAAAATGCGCGTAAGGGAATAACAGGAAAAGTCGGTCGATGGATCTATAATTTCCTCACTAACAGAACAGAGAGTAGTCGTCAACAAAAGTAAAGTCCGAGGCAGCTACGGTGAAAAGCTCTGTTCCAAAAGGCACAGTACTAGCTCCCATCTTTTTTCGTCATCCTCATATCCGACATAGACAAGGATGTCAGCCACAGCACCGTGTCTTCCTTTGCAGATGACACCCAATCTGCATGACAGTGTCTTCCATTGCAGACACTGCAAGGCTCCAGGCAAAACATCAACCAAATCTTTCAGTGGGCTGCAGAAAACAGTATGAAGTTCAACGATGAGAAATTCAATTACTCAGATATGGTAAACATGAGGAAATTAAATCTTCATCAGAGTACAAAACAAATTCTGGCCACGAAATAGAGCGAAACACCAACGTCAAAGACCTGGGAGTGATTATGTCGGAGGATCTCGCCTTCAAGGACCATAACATTGTATCAATCGTATCTGCTAGAAAAATGACAGGATGGATTTAAAGAGAACCTTCAAAACTAGGGGCCAAGCCCATGATAAATCTTCAGGTCACTTGTTTCTATCTAGGCTGGAATATTGCTGCACTCTAACAGCCCCTTTTAAGGGAGTTGAAATTGCCGACCTAGAAAATGTACAGAGAACTTTACAGCACGCATAACGGAGAAAAAAACGCCTCAATTACTGGAGCACTTGAGGTTTCTAAACCTGTATTCCCTGGAACGCAGGGGGGAGAGATACATGATTATATACACCTGGAAAATCCTAGAGGACTAGTACCGAACTTGCACACGAAAATCACTCACACGAAAGCAAAAGACTTGGCAGACGATGCACCATCCCCCCAATGAAAAGCAGGGTGTCACTAGCACGTTAAGAGACCATACAATAAGTGTCAGGGGCCCGAGACTGTTCAACTGCCTCCCAGCACACATAAGGGGGATTACCAACAGACCCCCGGCAGTCTTCAAGCTGGCACTGGACAAGCACCTAAAGTCCGTTCCTGATCAGCCGGGCTGTGGCTCGTACGTTGGTTTGGCGTGCAGCCAGCAGCAACAGCCTGGTTGATCAGGGGCTGATCCACCAGGAGGCCTGGTCACAGACCGGGCCGCGGGGGCGTTGACCCCCCCAAACTCTCCAGGTAAACTCCAGGGAAAAC
>NC_069481.1:1368986-1416914 GCF_026875155.1 Cherax quadricarinatus
ACAGGAATAAAAGTCATTTTACTTTCCACTAGAGGCTTTGATTTCTTAAGATCTGATGAACCCTTGCCCTTAGGGTTCGATCCCTTTAGGTCTTCATAGGAATTGTGAGCATCAGCATACAGGTCAGCGGCCTCAGCAACTTCATCAGCTTTAATCAGGTTACATTCTCTAATGAATGTTCGTATCTGGTGAGGAAGAGCTGTCAGTAACTGGTCAGCAACCATGAAGTCTCTGAGAGATTCATAACTGTGATCAATTCCTGAACTCTCTATCCAAAAGTCGAATAAAAGAGTGTTACCTGTAACTGCTGAAAGTTCTGGCCAAGCTGTAAGGTGGCATACCTGAAATCTTTCCTGTAAGAATTTGTGGTTTTTTATATGCTTTAAGGATTGCCTTCTTCAGTAGGTTATAATTAGATGATATCCTGCGACAAAGTTGCATAGATATTCAAAACTGTACCAGAAAATAACATTCTTAACCTGGTAGCCCAGGTGTCAGCAGGCCATTCACAGAGGGTAGCTGTATTTTCAAACCTGATAATTTATGAAGTAATGTCTTCACCCTCTGTGAAGGGAGGTAAATTAGGTGTTGGAATATGTGCCCTAGCTGCATGATGTTCAATTACTCCTTCCTCTAATTGTTGTTGTGTAAGAGTTAACTTTTTATTCTCTAATTCAAGGCGAGCTTTTTCGAGCTCGCAATCCTTTTCTCTCTTAATTCATGTTCTCTAGCTCTTTCCTCACATTCTCTAGCTCTTTCCTCAGCTTCTCAATCCTTTGCTCTTTCCTCAAGTTCTCTTAATTTAACTTGTTCCTCATGTACTCTAGCTCTCTCCTCATGATCAGGTCTATCACTCTCCTTTTTGTCTTCTCTCTCTCTTTCTGTCTATCTTGGTTTTCTCTTTCAATTCGATCTCTCTCCTTTTTATCCTCTCTTTCTAACTGTCTTTCTTGGTTCTCTCTATCTATTCTTTCTCTACTTATTTTCTTCCCTTTCGATTCTCTCTCCTTTTCCTCTTCTCTTTCGATTCTCTCTCTCTCCTTTGCAATTCTTTCATGGATTTTAGCACTAATGAAAGATTCTAAATTTTTTCATGTTATTCCTAACTTCCAACATTCATCCAAAACTGGCATTCCTCCATACTTGCCAGAATAACTTAAACTACCAGGGGAAATGAAACGGGTATTAAAGAAAACAGAGGGTTCAATTCCTGCTCTGCTCAAACTGTAAATAAACCAGAGGGCTCGATCCCTGCTTCAATTAAACAATATGTTTTAATGAAAACAAAGGGTTCTATGCCAGCTAAGAGCAAACAGTAAGTAGAATGGGGTCCCTTGACCATCCAATCTTCTCGCCAACAAATCAAGAGTATCCCACGACAGTTCCCTTGATATAATAAAGAGCTCAATGAAACAAATTGTCACTGGAAAATCTCGGGTCCCTAGAGTCTAATCCTCCAAAGTGTTTCAAGCTCGAAAAAGTGGCAGAATTAACTATTATATCCTGCCTGACTTGACTTACAATAAATTGAGACTATAACAATCACCAAATCTTTTAAATACCTGTACTGTAGTCCTGCCATAGAGAATGATTACGCATGGCTGGTGGTAACCATCTGTGGTATGCAGCGTTGAATTTCCAATGGTAGATTCGAGATGGAGTTGAATTTTGATTCAGCAGAGTTGATCCTGGCAGGGTCGCCGCTTGTGAAGGGTTAGTCAGCCCTGTAACAACTTCAGACAGTATTACCAAGGCTGGCTCCTCCTCAGGAAAATTAATGAATAGAAAAAGAAATAATAATTCACAAAGATAAACACTTTATTATTTATTAAAGCAAACATAAAACAGTGAAACATGAAAGGTATAGCCTATTTGAAAGAAAAAATGAAAAATGAAATGAAAAAAAATGACATTTGAACTCAACGCTAATATAGTGATACTGGTGTGTCTGGTGTTGGTGACACTGCGTGTTGTTGAAATCGTAGCCGTTGCTGATGATGAGGGGGGGAGGGTCGCATGTGTTGGTGACAACCCACCGGCTCATTCTTCAAAAGAGTCTATAGCCTTGAATAATTAATCCAGTTGACAGGAAAGCAGGTTCGTTACCACTGCTATGATGAGGGGTTAGGTCCTGCGTTGGCATACATAACAGGTAGGTAGATCCAATATGGGATGTCTCAGGACGTTAATCTGTCTCCCTCAATTCTTCTCGTTGGTAGGCAGGTGACCCAATCTGTCATTCCAAGCTGGAAAGAGACAGGTTACCCACTGCTTAAGAAATCACTCTCCATGATAAGTACAATATCTAAAAGACGTGGTGATTATTAAAACCTTAAGAGATATCAAGGCTGAAAGGACTAAGTTTATTATTGGTCACAAGTGAAGCTTTCAACCAATAAGTCCACTAAAATATGAGCAGGCGTGTACTTAACAGTAGTGCTGGGAGCTGCGAGTCGAGGGATTACTGTTTGACCGGAGTCCCTCATGTCACCTTTTGGGGGGGGGAATGAAGGAATGGGGGGGATAGTGGGAGCTAGACTTCCCCTACCTTAACAAGTAGCCGTCAATCAAACTATTGTTACCATATACTTGCTCGATACTCCTATCTGTTGAACTTTTCCCTCTGTGACATCATGTGTTTACTCTTGAACACAGCAAAGAATCAAACATTTCTACTACAGCTAATAATAACAATTGTAGTAGTAATAATAATAATAATAAATACGATATAATTGAAGAAGGAAATTGTTGAAAAATACGAGGGAGTTGTTGACACATCGTCTGGAGTTTACCTGGAGAGAGTTCCGGAGCCAACGTCCCCATGGCCCGGTCTGTGAACAGGCCTCCTGGTGGATCACAGCCTGATCAACCAGGCTGTTACTTCTGGCTGCACACAATCCAACGAACGAGCCGCAGCCCAGCTTGTCAGGTACCAACTTTAGGTGCTTGTCCAGTGCCATCTTCAAGACTGCAGGGGTCTATTGGTAATCCCCCTTATGTATGCTGGGAGGCAGTGTAGCTTTGTTTATGCTGAAGTGAGCATTAGTCTCCCTGCTCTTCCAAACATTTCACAATAATTCATTGTGTTTGGTGCTTGTAGATTGAGTGTGACTGGAGTGGTTGAGGCAGCGGTTGAGGCAATTGAGACGTTACATCGGTTGGCAGAGGTGAGGAGGTTGAGGCAGCGGTTGAGGCAATGGTATTTAATAACATACATGTTAATATTAATAATACATGTTATTAATATAACATGTACTATTATTGTTTATAACATATGTTATTAAATACCACAGCCTCAACCGCTGAATTATTGTGAAATGTTTGGAAGAACATAAAGGAGGAACACTGCAGCAGGCCTGTTGGCCCATACTAGGCATGGAGACTAATGCTCTCTCCAGCATAAACAAAGCTACACTGATTATGTGTCACCCACTCCCTCGTATTTTTGTACAATTTCCTTCTTCAATTATATCGTATTTATTATTATTATTATTATTATTATTATTATTATTATTATTACTATTGTTATTATTAGCAGTTGCAGAAGTGTTCTATTCTTTGCTGTGTTCAAGAGTAAACACATGATGTTACCGTCTAATACCTTTCCGAATAGCAATTCCAATATGCAGTCATGAATGGGTTTACATTATTTATACTGTAGTTTAATAGCAAATAATGAACAAACAAAACACTCACCACACTGAGTGGTGGGAGGGCTGGCTGCGAGTTGCGGGGGTCAGAGGGAGGGTAGTAGGGACTAGCAGTGGTTGAGGAAGTGGTGGAGTCTGTGGTATTTAATAACATACATGTTATTAAAGCATAAGATGTATATATTTAGTACAATTTACGACGTTTTCATGTATTTTAGGACTATTCATGGTTCAACAAGTTAAGGAAGCAGTATTGTATTATATTTCCCTACAATATATTGGGGCACCAAACTTTCACGGTTTTTCAACATTCGCGAGGCTCTTGATACCATAACCCTCGCGAATGTTGAGGGAGACCTGTATAGGTTCCTGGCTGTCTTCTTGTCACCAGTGTCGAGGTTGGGAGACTACCCTCTCCCGTCTTTGCATTGTCCATACTCGTCTTGCTCATGGATATCTCATGGAGAGGTGCCCTGCTCATCTGAGAATTTTTTTTTTTTTTTATATTTTATTTAAAACAGTGCGATACAAATGGCAGAAATATATTAAAAAGATACACGACAAAAGATTACTGCACAAGAATCTCACTTAACCTGAAACCTAATATTGATACCATACTGTACAGTGGTAATACACACACAACACACCGTATATTACATTGGTATTACACTCACACACAACACACCGTATATTACATTGGTAATACACTCACACTCAAACCTATACATTACAGTGATATTGTTTTATTTGTTAAAGAACATCTCTAACAAGGTTACATATTACAAAACATCAAACACTGGAAATTATAAAGATTGTACAATAAAACAGAGGTAAAAAAAACAAACACACAATGACACGCATACACAAGCACACACGTATACACTACATGAGACTACATCAGGCACATACTAGGCGAGGTTTCCGCCTGTGAACACACATGTATGCAAGACTAAGTCTAAGATCTCAGGTGCCCAACAGAGCACCACGATACTCAAACATTAATTTTGGCGATTATCACGAGTTCTTAACATAGACATAGGTATTTAGGATACAAAGAAGGAAACGGGATAATACTAAAAGTCACAATAAAAACATCCAATATTACAAAACAAAACGACGGTGTGAAATTTTACATCTCAGAGGAACAAAGAAAAAATTGATGCAAGTAGTTACATGTAATATAATATTACTGAAAAGCACACTGTAACACAGCATAAAATATAACATAAAATAAGAACCAGTAGCTTATGCTAGGAAAAACAATTTTTTTTTTTTTTTTTTTTACCAATTACAATTGAATCAAAATCATTAAAGACACCTATAACATATTTGAGTCTCATTGAAAATTTTCATCATAAAGTCCTTGAAATGATTTATACATGAAAAATGATAATATGCAATCATAGTGCAACACATTTCCAAATGATAACTGTGTAGTTCCTGAAACCCTCAGGGCAATAACCCTATTGCCCATAGATATCAAAACTCAATTATACATCCATATAAACAGCTCTCCATGCTCACACCCCTGTCTAGGAAAATAGCCCGTTGTCCCCTTACCCACTTTGCAAATCCCATAAATCCTTTAATGTGAAATTTCGATAACCCTCACTAAAATCTCTCTCCCATCTCCCTCCATACACCCCTTTATTTCTACACTGTGTCCTATAAAAAGTTGCTGCCAACGCATTAATTCTTGCCCACACGTTCGCCTCCCTCATAGCGCACATCATACATATATAATCCGTAATCATATACCCAATCGCATTCTCAACCCTTTTATTCACCCCAGTTACATCTAAACTTAAAACCCTCAAGACCTGCAAACCCCCTCCCCCCACTAACCTTAAAACCTTACCCATCCAAACCCTTATAAGTTCAATACAATCGCAAAAATACACCATATGATAAATAGTCGCCAATCCTCCACAATCCTTGCATTCCCCATCCTCTCGTATTCTCTTATAGAATAAAACCATTCCTGACGGCAAGATTCCATGTAAAAATCTATACATAACTTCTTGACTTTAGGTTTTAAACGCAATTTGTTTAAATGCCCCCAAATATTACGCCAATCATACATCGGATAAACTCCTCCTACCGCTGCTACCAGAGCCTTACCATCTACCCTATCAAGATTTCTCAATTTAATATGTAAAGGATCCCTCACGTTTATAAATACCCATAACATTGCCTCACCTATCATGAACTCCCTACCCCCAAACCACCGTCGCATATCCTGATGTATCCTATGAAGACCGTCTCCTTTCGCCCCTCCCTCCCGCTCATAACTATGTTTTAAATACATACTTATTATCCTCTTTTCGACATCTACAAGACCCAGCCCTCCACGGCCAACTGGGAGTGTGACAACCGCTCTACTTAACCATTCGCTCCCTGTTCCCCAAATGAATCTAAAAACACTTTTTTGTAGCCTTTTTAACTCACAACGAAGTATCGGAAATATTACTGTAACATGCCATAGTTTACTATATAATAGCACATTCGTTGTAATCACCCTTTGTTGCAAACTTAAATTAGCAGCTCTTAAACCACTGAGGTGCTTCAGAACGCTATCAACGATACGCACGGAATTTATTTGTTGTGCTAACTTGATATCATTTACATAAACGATCCCACATATCTTTATTTGGTCCACCCTTTCCCACCTTTCAGCAACCATTCCTTCCTCACATGACCCTTTTCCAAGATTCATATACTTTGTTTTCCCCATGTTAATCTTCATGCCAGTAGCCTTTTCAAAAACTTACCCTAACTTTTCTACCCGAATCAAATCCACGTTTTCTCTCGCCAAAATCGTCGTATCGTCGACATATCCAACAATGCCCGCTCCCCCATCCCTTACATTACCCATCCCCTTTGCTTCCAATAAAACCCTTATCCCTCTATAAAAGGGATCTTGAAAACAAGCAAAAAAAATTTGTGAAAGGGGACAACCTTGACGCAAACCCCTTCCCATCTGAATTCGATCTCCCAACCTCCCATTCACCTGCACACGCAAGGTTGCCTCCTGATACATTAATTTGGCCCATGATATAATTTCTGCCCCAAACCCCTGCCATCTCATGATCTTCCATAACGTCTCCCATTCCACACTATCATATGCCGCCTCCCAATCTAGAGCCAATACCCCCCCCTCCCAATCTTACTCTTTCTTCAATAAAACTTCTAATCATACCGTGACCTTCATATATAGACCTGCCCGGCACCCCATATTGTCCCTTGTCAATCACTTTGCCCAGGACTTTTTTTATTCTGTTAGCCAAGATCCTTCCAAAAATTTTATAGTCACCACATAATAACGAGATTGCACGATAATCTTTAACCGTTAATGGCTCGCCTTTAGGAACTAGGACGACCACAGCCAACCTTTGTTGTTCCCCTAAAACCCCATCCCGCTTTATTATATTGAATAAACGTACCAAAAACCCCTTTAAAACGTTCCAATTTTGAAGACAAAAGTCGCTGGGCAACCCATCTATTCCTGGCGCCTTACCCAATTGCGCCCCAGATAAAGCCTCCCAAGTCTCACACTCCGTTATCGGCCCTCCCAACATCAAACAATCATGCTCCATCAGCTCGCAATGCACAAACCTACCGATTGACTGCAATGCAATTTCACTTATTCCAACACTTTGCGTTTTCAATTTAACCCAAGCATCTATATACCCACTCACCCTCTGTCGTCGTCAACTCCTGATTGACTATACCCCTGCATACCTACCTGAACATTCAACCCCATTAACTCCATCGCTTTGCGACGCCTGTGTTGATTCGTCAACACACGCCGACGGCCGATCTCCCCACAAAACCTCTTCGATTCCACTCTTAAGCCTTTCCCCATCAAACCTTTCGTTTTGTAAATTTTGTAGTTGCTCCTTAATTCTTTCAATTTCTATAACAGGATAATTAGCATTCACTTGTACATAGCAGTCGCGCAATTGCCCCTCTAAATATCGTTGGAAACCATACTGTAACTGATTATATCTCACTCCTTGACTAATATAATATTCCTTAATTCGCTTTTTGGCTATCGTTTCCCACCAATTAACCAAAGCCATATCTCCAGGTGCTTCAACCACAAGGCGTTCCCACATATGCCCAAAAGACAAACGACTTTCCTCTCTCTTCAATAACTTTACATTTAATTTCCAAAAAGACGGACCCCTTCTAGGCACACCCTCAATATCGACATCCATTACAACTCCTCTATGATCCGAAAAAAAACACATTTATTACAATCACTCTCCACACTGTAACCGCACTAGACACGTACATTCTATCCAATCTCGCCGCATAATCTCGTCTAATGAAAGTATGCCCCACCATGCCAACCCCCCCACACACATCCATTAAACCCACACTCATCAATAAATCAACCAGGAACCCCAAGCAACAACCCGCTCCTCGAGGCTCCACATCTTTTCGTCGCATTACACAATTCCAGTCGCCCCCTATTATCGCTACATTTGGTAAACTACCTAGATAATATACTAATACATCTTGTACAAAATGAGTTTTAAGTCTTACATCTCCCTCGGCCGGCCCATATACACATACAAAACTTATGTGTGCTCTACCCCATAAACCATCCACCCTAATCTCTCTCCCCTCCCCCCTTTCAATATGGCATACTACAATCGGGCTATTTTCCTTTACCAGAATGGTGACACCTCCTTTTAACCTCGTCGCATATTCCATATACACATTGTAACCTTCCATTTGTAACTCGTATCCAATTCTGTAATTGTGTTCTTGGATAAATACCACATCCACATCTAGACGCACCAAAAATTCATTAAACCACTTTCGCTTCCGCTCAGATCTCAAACCGTTAATATTTATTGTCAAAACCTTAAAGTCAATTAATGGGATTTTCCTTTCGTTCTAGGTATAGACTTTTCACTTATACATTTTACACCACCTCTATCCCTCCCCCCTTTTTTGGGAACCACCTTGATAAACTCTTGTTTCGTGGATTCACTGTTCCCTGTCCTCTGTACATCCGCCCAAGGCTTTTTTCCTGGCCTTTGGGCAGGAGTAAGCACGTCGTCCGAGTCCGATGGGGTCGCCGTTCGCTTTCGCGTCCTACCCTCCACCTGCATTGGGATTTCTTTAGTACTATCATGATGCACCTCCACTTCTGCTACATTCACCGTCATACCATGCGACACACTAGACCTAGACTTAATGCTTTCATCCGTCGCCGCACCATGATGCTCAACCGATCCCAAAATTGCACCTGGATCCTCCACACAGTTGATGATCGACTCGTCTAACAAAACATCCAGTGCCTTCACTATAGACGCCGCTACATCCTCTTCCCCCATAGTGGGCAGTCTCTCTTCAAATACTTTATGTCCAGTGACGGTGATTCTTCTCGCTGTTTTGCATCCTCCAAAGCATTCTCCTGCGCTTTTTCTACCTCTTCACTCCAAGATGTCCGTTGTCGAGACGGGTGAGCATAAGACTGTTCTCGTCCATCAACTTCCTCGACCTCTTCCGGTTGTTGCTGTTGCGATATTTGGAGATTCCCACGACGCTTACCACACTGCCACTATGTGGTCATACGACCCACACAGCTGACACGTACGACGTTGCCCCGCATATGTTACATATACTTGAGTTCGAAATGCGTGCAACATAATATAGGACGGTATGGGATGGCGTAAGGTCATTTTGACTGAATATGTTCCCTCCAAACTTCCAGCATAAGGTCCAGCAGCCCACCGACCTGCAGAGGCCATATGAACCATACCATAATTACGTATTTCACCTTTAATAACAAAATCAGTCGCCTCAAAAGGCACATTCTTGATTTTTACCCATGTGTAGAGTCATGAAACATCATGAAGACGTACTGATACAGCTGAATTGATGGCTATAATGGTCTCTTGATACTTATCCACCACTGCTTCGTAGACATTTGCTGACGTCATTTTAACGAAGATCCATGTCGTCCCATTAAGTGCTACACCACATCTCTTCATTTGCGATACTGTAGGTATCACGGATAATCGCCGGTAGTAACAAATACATCGTGGCTCCCGTGACAGCCCCACGGGTCAACTCAACACAAACAGTGTTGATGCGCCTGTTGCTATGCAGCAACATGTTGGAAAATGAGCAGCGCACGTCCTCACTACTCAATGGTTGTTGATGAACTGAGGTAGCTTGCCTGAAAACAGCAGAGGGGTGCAGAGCACAACCTCACTCCACCATGGTCAGGCAGCGAAATTCTCTGAGAATTCTCAGGTTCCATTATCAGTCAGCCACATTCTGTTACTGCCCACTTTATCAACGAGCAAGCAGAATTTACCTCCGTCGTCGTCTTTGCTCTGCTGCTCTCTATTTACCTTTCCTTCTCGCTGATGGACCCACCTTTCATCCGGACTCTCTCATTGACTTTTTGACAACTGACTGACTTCACAAACTCTGACACCTTCAGCCCTTTCTACCTCAATCTCTTGCTACCCTCTACCCCTGCACGATCCCCTGACCCGCTGTTTTCTGTAACCTACTGATCCCTCCCCCCTTCTGCTGCCCAATACCTTCGCTTCCTTCCCTACCCTGCAGTGCTGTATAGCCCTTGTGGCTTAGCGTTTCTTTTTTATTATAATAATGTCAAATATTATTTATTAACATGTTTGATGTTATTTATATTGTTTATTATGTCATATTAGATCAATTGTGAAAGGCAAATAAGCTGTAGTGTTGATATTAGCGTAATAATAAAGCTTATTCTCCTGCATCATGACACTGAGCTCATGGGAACCGACAGTGACTTCAAAGCCACCTTATCTTTAATGGATAATGTACTGTGTAGGTGCTTTACATAATGAGAAACATTTCTTTTATCCATTGGAACCATGGGTAGGGCTAAAAGTAAGCAGGTTAAAACAATAAATGGCAAAAAAGAAATTGGAATGACTTGTGCAGCAAGTAGCACCACTGAAATTCAGACACGTGTGCAACATCTGGGTATCTTTATTGTTGATGTTTTGCCATCCATTGGCTTTATCAATACAAATTCCAGGACATAACTTGAAGACAGTATGACCATATGCAGAGTAGCACCACTAAACAGTACCAGCAGGTTGGCGTGATGACCCTGGAAGAGCCAAAATTAGTGCCAAATAACTGAGGGAACTGAATAACTGATTGCCGAATTTGTGATGGCAGATCTGTACACTTTTTAGATAAGCTACTAGTTTGTTGCAAGTCATGTGACAAATAGCCTATAATTGACTTAACAAAGTTAACTTGAATATAATCTTTGGCTTTGCTGTACATCAAAATTCTTTATGTAAAAGATTTTATTTGTAGTTAATATTTTTTTTTAATTTTTTGCAGATCAGCTACTATGGCTTATGCATCTAGTAAGTATTACAGCAGTGTTGTGTGGGTAACCTCATCTCATTACACCTTTAACTCTTACCTTGTAAATTTTTTGTGTAGGTTTCCAACATTTTCTTTCTTTGATATTTAGCTACATGACAAAACCCTTAGTGAACTGTACTAAAGGAGCAAATAATGGGGGCCGACTCCACCAGTTCAAGTTATTCAAACTGCTGGAGAGACTTAAGTGGCCACTTCTAACAGCTCTAAAATGCAACTCACAAAATCCAGTTAGCTCCTTGTTATATGTTAGGTGAATAGGTGAATATAATGCTTCTTGCTTCAGGATCTTAATAGTGCAGTCTATAAACTGCTTAATTGGTGCTGTTTCATTGATGTACCTCAACTCATGACTATGTAGATGACTGCACTCTAACATTTACTTAAGCAAGAGAGGAAATGATAGCTGCTCATAGGAGCATTTTTCTTAACAAATAGAGGTAGATCAATGGAGTGAATTAAGAGAGGATGCAAGTTCCTCAACCATTGAAAATTTAAGTAAAATTACCTTTATTTATTTAATAATTTGAACAGAGGTACAAAAAAAAAAAAAACAGGCAAGAGCAGCATGCCAAAGCCACTTGTATGCATAGCATTACGGGCAGGTTTAAAATTAAATTAAGATTAACTAAGCAATGATGTAATCAGTGATAAAACATTATTGTAAACAGATAACAATAAAGCACAAATTAGTATTACAAAGACAGGTCATATGGTTGCATGAACTGCTGTACATTCAGTAGAATGGAGTATTCTGTTAGGTAGTGTATTTAAAAAAATAAAGTTGGATTGGGTCTTAGTTTTAGCATTTATGTGATATAATTGTGAGAAACATTTAAGATACAATTTATAAGGTTCAGTTCAGTATTTATTTGTTTTGGGTGAGTAAGTGTTTTTGAGAAGGCTTGAATTTATAAACAGGTAGTGTTTTTTTTTATATTTACAGGTAATGAATTCCAGATTTTAGGGCCTTTTATGTGCATTGAGTTTTTACATAGCGTGAGATGGACACGAGGAACATCAGAGTGATCTGTGCCTTGTGTTATGGTCATGTGTTCTGTTGAGGTTGGCAAGGAGATGTTTGAGGAGAGGGTTAATATCAGAGTTAAGTGTTCTATGTATGTAATAAGTGCAGTAATAAGTATGGATGTTTTGTATGGTGAGATAGGATAAGTGTTTTGAAAATTGGTGGAGTGTGCTGCCTGTAGTGGGAATTTATCATTCTGACTGCTGCCTTTTGTTGGGTAATTAGTGGTTTGAGATGGTTAATTGTTGTTGAGCCCCATGCTCAAATTCCATAGGTGAGATAGGGGTAAATAAGAGTGATATAGGGCCAGGAGGGCTGACTGTGGAACATAGTACAGTATCTTCGATAGTATGCCTACGGTCTTGGAAATTTTCTTAGAAATTTGTTGTATATGTGTACGAAATTTGAGTATTATCAAGGTGGATTCCTAAGAATTTTCCCTCTCTTAGCTTTGTGATAGGTGATCCGTTTATCATTATGTTAATAGGGACATCTGTAGCTCTGTTACCAAACTGAATGTAGTAGGTTTTGTCAATGTTTAGTGCAAGTTTGTTAGTCCTCATCAAGGTAGATATTTTCTGTAATTCGGAATTTACAGTATTGGCTAGCATGACTGGGCTCGGGCGAGAGAAGACGTACGTAGTGTCATCTACAAATAGTGTGGGTTTGAGTAATTGCGAAGCATTTGGTAGGTCATTTATGTATAGGAAAAAGAGAAGAGGGCCAAGGACACTTCCCTGTGGGACACCAACTGTAATTGGTTGTGCAGAAGAGTTTGCCCCATTTGTGTACACATATTGGCTTCTGTTGCTGAGGTATGACTTTAGGTAGTTGAGGGAGTACCCTCTTATACCATAGTGTGACAATTTTATGTGGAGTAAGTCATGGTCAATTGTATCGAAAGCTTTATGTAAGTCAATGAAGATCCCCAGTGGGACTTCTTTTCTCTATTGCAGTGTATATATGTTCTAGCATGTGTATAATAGCATCATTAGTATTTTTATTAGGCCTGAATCCAAATTGGCAGGGGTTGAGTATGTTTTGGGAGATGAGGTAGGAGTAGATTCGTTTATGAATTAATTTTTCGAAGATTTTTGAGAGAGGGTGTAAGTTGGATATTGGCCTATAGTTAGTCACTGATTTTTTTGGGTTATCCTAGGTAATCTACACATATGTTGCTATGTATGATAATTTATTTAACTGTATTTATGTGTACCTGTACCTGAATAAACTTACTAACTTGATAAATGCACATTTTTTTTTTATTATTTTTTTATTTCCAATTTGTGCACACATACAGAGGTACAAAAAAAATACAGATAAGAGCAGTATGCCAAAGCCACTTATACTATGCATAGCATTATGGGCTGGCTTAAAATTAACTTAAGATTAACTAAGCAATGATTATTATTATTATTATAATCAAAAAGAAGCGCTAAGCCACAAGGACTATACAGCGCTGCTACTAAGCAATGATGAAATCAGTGATAAAACATTAATGTAAACAGATAACTATAAAGCACAAGTGAGTATTACAAAGACAGGTCATATGGTTGCATTCAGTTAGGTAGTGATTCTGTTAGGTAGTGTATTTAAAAAATAATAAAGTTAGATTGGGTTTTAGGTTTAACATTTATGTGATATAATTGTGAGAAACATTTAAGATATACAATTTATAATGTTCAGTTATTCAGTATTTATTTGGTTTTGGGTGAGTAAGTAATCTTTGAGAAGAGACTTGAATTTATAAACAGGTTGTGTTTCTTTTATATTTACAGGTAATGAATTCCAGATTTTAGGGCCTTTTATGTGCATTGAGTTTTTGCATAGTGTGAGATGGACACGAGGAACATCAAAGAGTGATCTGTGCCTTGTGTTATGGTCATGTGTTCTGTTGAGGTTGGCAAGGAGATGTTTGAGGGGAGGGTTAATATCAGAGTTAAGTGTTCTATGTATGTAATAGGTGCAGTAATAAGTATGGATGTTTTGTATGGTGAGTAGGTTTAGTGTATTGAATATTGGTGGAGTGTGCTGCCTGTAGTGAGAATTTGTTATCATTCTAACTGCTGGTCTCCTCCTTTGTGGATTGGGGTGACCCTTGCTATTTTGAGTACTGTAGGGAAGGTAGAGGATTCAATGGATTTGTTAAAGAGTGTTGCAATGATTGGTGATAGCACTTGTGACACTTTTTTGTATATAAAGGGTGGTAAGGTATTTAAATCTCCTGCCTTGTTTTTTAGTGTGTTGATAATAAGGGAGACCTCAGTTGGGTTAGTCGGAGCTAGGAACAGTCTGTTCGGGTAGTTGCCAGTGAGGTAGTCATTTGGTGGGGTATCTGAGCTTGGGATTTTATTGGCAACGTTTTGTCCTATAGTGGAGAAGAAATCATTGAGTCTGCTTTTTCTGTTGGTGGGAGTTGGGGCTCATCTGATTTTGCTAATTTAATTTCACTCTTTCGTGATATCTTTTTTGTTCCTAGAATTTCTGATAGGGTTTTCCAGGTCTTTTTCATATCACCTCGTAAGTTGGATAATCTGTTCTCATAATACAATCTTTTTGCCCTTCTTATCAGGCTGGTTAGGATTGACGAGTAACGTTTTGTTTGGTCTCTGGTTATGTGACCCATTCTTTACTGTTTTTCATATAGGTGTTTTGTATTTATGGATTTGAGAATGCTGGGTGTTAGCCAGGGACTGTTCGGTCTCTTAGCTGTCATCTGTTTAGTTTTTTTTAGGGCAGTGCTTGTTATAGAGGTATTGGGTATTTAGAAAATTATTAATACATTCGTCAATATCTGTATAGATTTCTAGCTCAGTGTGCCAGTCAATGTTTGTTACTGCTGTTGTGAAGTTATTAATAGCTGCCTCATTGTGAAGTCTGAAGGTGACTTTAGTAGTGTCTAGTGGTAATTTACCAAGAGTTGTTATGAGGGAAGTAGGGTAGTGGTCTGTGGCATTATCTGTGATTATGCCTGATTTTAAAGGGGATATGGTGTTGGTCCAGATGTGGTCAAGTAGGGAAACACTAGTCTCAGTAACTCTTGTAGGTTTTGTTACTGTTGGTAGCAACATGCAGTTACTCATTGTGTTTGTGAATTCAGTAACGTGTGGGTCCTGGTCTTGGAGATTTATATTGAAGTCACCTGAGAGTAGTAAGTAATCTTTGTTCATGCATGCATCAGTTATCATACTTCCTAGCTTTTCACTAAAACGGCTAATGTTTGACTGTGGAACTCTGTAGATGCTTATCAATGTGAGAGGTTTTTGTAGGTATTTCGATTTGAATTTAGCTATTATATATTCCCCATGTTCATCCCTTGTGCAATTATTAGTGATACATTCTAGTTGGTCTGAGTAGTATATAACTGTGCCACCCCCTTGTTTATCTGGCCTACAGTTGTGTATGGCTGTGTAACCAGGAATGGCATAGACATCAGTAGTATCAGGCTTTAGCCAGGTTTGTTAGTGTTATGATGGACATATTGGCATGCAAGGAATTTAGTAATGCTGTGAGGTCATCGTAATGCTTGCTTAAAGATCTGATATTGTAGTTAAAGACAGTTATGTTGTTGTTGGCTCTGAGAAGTGCCTTTGATTGTTCTGCTGTGTAGTAATTACAGTAACTGTTTGATTCATTTAAGTCATTAAATAAGAGGTTGGTATCAGGATCAATGCTTGTAATCATAAGATTTGTAGTGAATCTATAGTTAGAATTAAGAATAAAACAAAATAAATATTCTTAAGCTAAAAAACAGCACCTGAATTATTTAAATGTAAAAATAATGAGCTAAGGTAGTTTTTTAAAGCTAAAATAAAGGATACAATATAAAAGGGACTAAAATAATTTGTGGTGAACAAATAGTGATGATCAAATAATGGAACTTGGGAATGATAGTAGGTAGTACTTTAAAGGTAATTCTTTAAAGTTAGAATTAGGGAAAACAATATGAAAGGGACTAATATAAGTTGTGATGAACAATAAAGTGGTAATCAAATAAATGAGTTTTGGAATATAATGGCAAAATAGTGAACTTATTACACTTGAGAACCTGAGAATAGCACCTTGATTATTTTAACAATTGTGAATATATGAACTAGGGTAGTTATATAAAGCTAAAATAAAGGTGAAAATATATAATGGACTAAATTAAGTAATGGTAAACAAAGTTAAATGGACAGAGAGTCACTCTGAAATAATATTGGTTTAGGAGTAAGATCTGATTTGTAATATTAAATAAGTTGAGCAGTTTATTGCACAATAAAAAGTAAAAAAGAGGTAGTTGGTACTAGCCAGCAAAAGATAGTTTTGGGACTTGCAAAAAAAAGTAATTTTTTTTATATTTTATTTAAGACGTGCATAGTACATAAAAGTAAACGACAAATTACATAGCGAAAACAGTGGTGAAAAACTCTGCATAGTACATGTACTTTCCAATTAACATTTTACATCTGAAAGACACAAATCTGTACAGTAAACAATGACCATTCCAATCCTTGAAGTAATGACATTATGCCTGGAACACTAAATCTAACCTAAAGACCCCTGAGCAAGTACATCTAATTCCTGATTGTACATCCTGCCACGGAATGTACACTTTACATTCTGAAAACACTACCCCCCCCCCTCTTTTTTTTGAGTGTCAAGCCACCTGACACGTAACAATCTTTATATGTAACTGTATATTGTATGAAATGCTTGCATTATTCCATGTTGAACATGATACGTTCAGTATAACTCAATATATCGAGAAAATATAAAAATCAATTCTACACGATTCATGTACAACGTATATCTACTATACACCCAAACATATCACCTTCTCGAGGAAGGTATAAATATTTACATATGAAGCGCACACTTTACAACAAAAACCAGTGAAACAAACAAAAACCAAATACTACTATGTCACCCATCAAATACCCTATATTTTATGTCAACTAAAAGGGTAACCTAAACCTATGGGCTCTATAGAGCTCCCATGAAAAAACAATGTAATAAGAACACAGGATGATTTCAAGCTTTCAAAAAATATTTCACCCATATCATTAAAACCATACTAAGATGTAAGTCTTTTAGCAAAAAAACATAACAGTGCATGACCTTCAAAGTCGATAAATATGATGCCTTCCAACCACAAATCAATACTTCATGTTTATATATAGATTTCGCATTCACACAGTGCACCCACATTGTCATTTTCATTACAAAACATACCAATAATTTTGTTTCAGATATATAATATTCCTTGGCGACTAAAATGCCCGGGAGCAAGGGGCTAGTAACCCCTCCCTGTATATATTCAAATTTAAAAAGAAACTTTAGTTTTTCTTTTGGGCCACCCCCCTCCCTGGGGATTTCGCTGGTATGTTGAAAGAAGAAATATAATATTCCTTCACACTACGACATCTGTCGTCCTTTGTCAATTACAGAATTTTAAAAATTAAATTGAAGAACTTGTATCGTTCACAAACCACAAAACCCGCTCATCACACAGTCAAAGGGACTTGTCTCAGTACTATACACAAATAACCCCCACATAAAGAGAAGCTTACGACGACGGGTTTTGGTCCGACTTGGACCATTGACAAAGTCAATGACTTTGTCAAAGGCCAAGTCGGACCGAAACGTCCGTCGTAAGCTTCTCTCTTTTATGTGCGGGTTATTTGTGTATTGTTCCAGTCACCGGTATTGGGGCCATTTGTAATTTATGTCTCAGTACTATATTTATTCTCTTCCACACTAAACCCTTTCACACTATCCTTATCGGGGAAACCAGCCTGCCGTGACCCTTACGTTGCACGTAAATCTCATAATCCTCAATCTAAAACACCGATAAGCCCTCAGTAAAAGCAGTCTCCCAACTCCCTCCACAAATTTCCCTATTACGACACTTAGTTCTGTAAAATGTCGCAGCTAACACCTTTATCCTTTCATCCACGCCCCCCTCCCTCATGTCCCATGAGTATAAATATGCCACTGCATTCTCCACCATCTTGTCACCCCACCTATATCCAAACTTAAAGCCTGCAACACCTGCAACCCTCCCCCACCCCCTAACCTAAACACCTTTCTTAACCAGACCCGCACTACTTCTATACAGTCGCAAAATATACCGCATGAAAAAATTGACTCCATGCTTCCACACGCTCTACATTCCCCTCCCTTCCTTATCCCCCTATTGAATAGAAAAACTCCCGATGGCAAAATCCCATGTAAAAATCTAAACATTACCTCTCGAACACCCGGTTTTACACGTAATTGTTTTAGGACGCGTCCATATTTCGTTCCACGCATACTGTGAAAATTTGTCTGGATTGCCTCCAAGCGAGTCGCCTACCCTGGCAAGCTCTGTTGACACCGACCTCTGAGGTCGGTACCTCAGCCTCACAAGTGGCTCATAGGACAGATTTTCATAAATGAGTGACGTTGCAAGAAACTCGCCTGCATGCACGTATAAAAGACTAACTTGGTGTTGAAACAATATACCCTGATATTCAACCTTCCTAAGCTTAGCCCCTTTGGACTTCCCCTCAGAAATCACGTGCAACTGGGAGCCTTAATTCCTGCAATATTCAATCGTTATTAGTGACCTGCCTGCACCTCAGAAATTCCTATATCCAAGAGGGTGCATATCCCCTAGTACAACTATGCAGACATGGACACCAGCTTCTAGGTAGACAAGAGACACTGGTACGTACTGGGCATGCACTGCTGGCTGCACACAGGCCCACAGTTCAACTAACTCACAATTTTCCCCAGACACTGGCCAGAATCCTACGAGAAAAAGTGGAGGTCTTGCCTTACTGTATGGGCATGACGGAGGAGGTCATCTATGGTACATCAAAGTTCCTCTACCAGATTTCCCCAGGTCTCATATGTGAAGACACATGGGGGGCACCGTCTGCTGATCATGGCACGTGTAGTCCAGGTGATGTCTGGTCATAGAAGGGCGAGCTGGTCTCTTCCAGACCCGCATCTCTATGTTCAAACTAGGGCTGCCAGTTCTCCCTAGCTGACTTAACCTAGTGTTTGCCTACATTATCGGCCTATTACTACCTATGTTAAGGTCTTAGGTCTACATTATTATCTACAGTTGCCTCAATAATCCTAATATTAGTGTACTAACAGTAAACTACCTACTTCTTCCATGAAGGGTAAATCTATAAATTAAATAGTACCTTCCATCAACATTCGACAATCCGGGAGAGAACGCTTTTGTTTGGGTTGCGTGTAAGGGCCACCCAGCTCAGCCATTCCATAACAGCCATGCTGGGACCCCACTGTACGCCGTATCTGTCCTGTGAAACTTTAGGGACCAAATAAATTTCCACACATACATAGGGTATGCCCCTTCAACAGCAGCCACCACTGACCTACCTTCCACTCCTTCGAGGACCCTCAATTCAACACACGACGGGTCCCTCACTATCATTAAAAACCTCAACATGGCCTCACCAACTATTAAATCCCTAACTCCCACCACTGTTGCATATCCTTACGTACTCTCACAAGTCCACCTCCCCTCCTGCCCCCCTCCCTTATAAAACTTTGTTTTAGGTACATGCTCATTATCCTTTTTTCCAGAGGTACAAGCCCCAGCCCTCCCCGACTGACCGGAAGTGTTAACACCGCTCTACTTAACCATTCACAGTCCGATCCCCATATAAACCTAAAAATACCATGTTGTAAACGTTTCACCTCGCATCGCATCAGCGGGTACATGACAACAACATGCCATAACTTGCTGTACAATAGCACGTTCGTCACTATTACTCTTTGATGCAGTGTTAGTTGCGTCGCCCTCAAACCACCAAGTCTTTTCAATACTCTATCCACTATTCACACCGAATTCACCTCTTGAGCCACCCGTGTATTTCTCACAAAAATTATCCCACATATCAATAGTTGATCCACCACCTTACACCCACCCCCTACCACCTCATCCCCATTTGTACTATCCCTTAGGTCTAGGAACTTAGTCTTCTCAACATTAATTTTCATCCCTGAAGCCTCCCCAAACACATCCACCACCTTACCCACTGTTACAAAAAATGCGATTCTAAAAAAGCTTAGAGATCTCCAGTGAATACTAGAAAGGACTGCCCTTCTAGCATCCAGCCTGTTACTGGGTTTTCATAACAATTAGCCAGTATCCTTGTCCAATTATCCATTAGAATTCAATAAGAATTATTAGTGCTTCAGGATTACAACTGGTAGGCTACTAACTAGAGAAATTAAAATTTAATAAATTTATTAAGTTGTCTAGGCATATGTCAAATTAAATTAAATCAATATCAACAAAATAAGAATTATCACTTCTCTCGTGTACAGTATTATTGTGCTGAAAGCACATATCATATTTATAATTCTAAAGTACCATCTGGTACATTAACATTTAATAAGATATTACAAAGATGTACAAGTAAGTGTGTGTAAGTGCTCTAGTAGTTCGCTATGTCTCACGACTCGACTAGACTTAAACAAGTGACTGACAAAGTCCTCTCAAACTAAGTTCTTGATCAACTGGCAATCAGAACAGTCTGCTTGAACAATAAAAAGAATGCTAAGCCCAATAGCAATATAACAAGCAACTGCGACACATTCAGGATCAAGGAGATAATATAATGACAACTAGTAGGGACCATCAGCAGATCCTCCACAAAAGTCGCAAAACTCCCATACTACTGAATCTAAGTTCAGCATAAGAAAATCCCCGACTGTGACAATACACAGATACCAGTACAAATTAGGTCAGAAGCTACAGCTCAAGACCGAGTTGCTCAGAGTGTGTAGGCGACACACAACCTCAGTACAACGTCGAAAATCACTAAGTCTATACAATGTTCTGTGAACAGTCTCCAGAGCTAACAGTAAAGCTACAGAGACTATCTTCCAACAAGGGCCAATAAGGAAGAGTTAGGCACTTGTCAGGAATACGTCCAACCACCAAGAGTCTAGACCAGACAGAATACTTCAAGCGAGGTGAGATCACCCCCCCTCGATCAAGTGATAGCTCCATGGACAGTTGCTGCCCAGCAACAGAAGCCAGCAGAGTAATGAGCAAAGAGCGATAATTACATTAGTTAGACAATCAAGACTTGAACTATGAGCACATAATATGTTACATCCTACTTAACAAAAGTAACTAAGACAAATAATAATATAAAGCAATACATTCACGATTTAGCTATTATCGCAAATATAAGCAATATAAAATTACATGAAAAGGTAATATACATAATATACATCATATACATTGTAACCCATTCAGGGGTTGCAACACCCACCCTAAGCAAGTCCCTATTACCTCTCACCAAAACAGTCATTATCTACATAACCTACGATACCAGCCCCCCTCCCCCCGGTCATTACTCTCCCCACCTTCCACAACACACCTCCGAATGGCCTTATAAAATGGATCCTGTATACACGCAAACTATATTTGCGATAGTGGGCAACCTTGGCGCAGTCCCCGTCGCATCTGTATTTTAACTCCTAGCCTCCCGTTAACCTGCACCCTCATCGACGCCCCCTGATACAATAATTTTGCCCAAGATATTTCTTCCCCAAAACCTTGCCAACACATGAACCTCCATAACGCTTCCCTTTCCACACTATCATAAGCAGCTTTCCAATCTAACGCCAATACACCTCCAGGATGGGATCACAATCTGGAACATAAGGGACAACGACAACACTCAAGTGAGCACACTAGCCACAGAAACGTCTTTCTGTAACGGCTTGTGGCATCAGCAAGAGATGGCATAACTCGTTGCAAGTAAAGCTCTTCTCAAAGCGTCCCCTGGGAAGGAACGAGTACTTGAACAAGTCGCCATCGCAAGGATAGTAGTCTCAGCACTATCCTGCGTGCACGATGTTGTGGCTGGAGTCCAGACAGGAGTGACAGTATTACTAGTGCCTGACCGCTCGGCTACGTTAATAAGTAATTCACGGATCTATAGGAACTTAATCTGAACTTCACATTTCGCAGCACTTTAACAAATCTCAGATACAAGCTGTGAGAACAAACACATTGCTCAAGGGCTAGATATTGTCTTTCAGTCAGTAAGGGAATGTTGGTACTGTGGACTGATTCATATTGACTGACTGGAATGATACACTAAGTGAACGTTCAAAAGTGACTGGGACATCTTCTCGGTGAAAATACTGAAGGGCATAAGTCAAGAAAAATGGAGAGAATGACACAATAAGCTTAAAATGGAAGAAAATGCTTAACTATTCTGCATAAGTAATTAAAAATTGACAGGTCACACAGTAAGCAAAGAACTCACACAAGAAGAATATGCAATTTAACAAACACTGAAAATCAAGAGAACTTGTACTTTGCTCAAATCTAATATGCTCAACTTTTACTTTAAATTGAATAAATGGCACAGTGAGTTGTCTTTACTTTCAATGCAACAAGGAAATACACAATAAAATGATAAAATGGACTCAATAAACTTGTGCAAAAATTAAAACAGACACACAATTCACTGAAATAAAATGACACAGACAGAATAAAATACTATGCACAGAACAGAGCATAAGAAACTGCACTGTAATAAACTGTAGCAATATATCAAATAATTGCTAATCAACAAGTATTGCACAACACTGCATAAAATTTTCTGCAAGAGAAAACTTTAATAGCAACACAATATTTGCACAAGAATTATTGCAAAATGAGTCAATGTGCAATAATAAAAATTATAACACACAAGAAAAGAAATATCAAGGAATGAACACTAACTCTTAACTGCACTTAAACAACACTTAACAAGCAAAAGAACAATTTACTTTAAAAAGGAGAACTTAAAAATTGCACTAAGTGAATTTGTTCAATAAAAACATGAAAAATAATAGGTGCTAACACACAACAGAAAAAGGAACACAACACTTAGTGATGCAGAACACAACTCATCAACAAACACAGTACTAGAATTTTCTGGCAATGAAACTTGAAGTGTTAAAAATTTTGTAAAAATTTATTTCTTGCTTGGGCTTTAAAAATGGCACTATTGTCTGTGGAAGTAAGACAAATTAGACACTGGCTAAATGGAAAGAATATGAACACTAGAATGTTCAGCTTTTTCACCCTGAAATGTGTACCTCTTCAGTACAGGAAAGACTGTGCTATAACTTAAATTGCCAGGCATACCATCTAAAGGGGACAAAAAGATACAAAACATCCAGGCCATGGGAAAACCTGGGTAGCCACAGCCACTCAAGAGGGAGAGGTTTTTTAGTGCCAGGAAGGAAAAAAAACTGGCAGGAAATGGCAGAAATCGTACACCAAATCCAGTCATTCCTGGAGTGGAACCACAGTCGATGGCCTCCACTCCAAACCAACAGATACAGATACTAATGCCGGAAAAAAAATCCCCCCCCAGTACCAACAATACCACCAGTCCGATAACATTCTTCTTTGCAAATATACAGGGTCTAAAGCCAGCAATAAACAACAAAATACCTTTCATCCGTGGACTGCTTGCAGAGGCAAAGGCAATGTTCGCGGCTTTCACTGAGACCCACATAAAGGATCACTTGGACAACGAAATATGGATCCCAGGTTACAACCTATACAGATGTGACAGAGTGAACAGGCAAAAGGGGGGGGTTGGCCTGTACATTGCAGAGTCACTTGTTTGCACAGAACTGCTTAATGCCTCAAATGACGTAGTGGAAGTTTTAGCAGTAAAGGTCGAGAACCAAAACCTAGTCATTGTGGTAGTCTACAAGCCTCCGGATGCAACATCCCAGCAATTCCAGGAACAGCTGTTAAAAATTGACCACTGTCTGGAAAATCTTCCAGCTCCTGCACCCAACATCTTGCTCCTGGGGGATTTCAACTTAAGGCACCTAAAATGGAGGAATATAGCAAATAATATTGTTGCAGTAATAACACCAGGAGGCAGCTCTGATGAAAACTCACACTCACATGAGCTTTTAAATCTCTGCACAAAATTCAATTTAAACCAGCAAATAATAGAGCCTACTAGACTGGAGAATACACTAGACCTCATCTTCACTAACAATGATGATCTGATAAGAAATGTCACCATATCAAAAACAATATACTCAGATCACAACATAATTGAGGTTCAGACATGTATGCGTGGAGCCCCAGACCGACAAAAATGAGACTAGTCACGAGGGAGCATTCACCAAATTCAACTTCAATAACAAAAACATAAAGTGGGACCAAGTAAACCAAGTCCTAACCGATATAAGCTGGGAAGATATACTAAGCAACACAGACCCAAACTTATGCCTAGAACAGATTAACTCGGTGGCACTCGATGTATGCACAAGGCTTATTCCTCTAAGAAAAAGGAGGAGTAGATGTAAAATAGAAAGAGACAGGCGCTCCCTTTACAGGCGACGGAAAAGAATAACAGAGCGGCTAAAAGAGGTCAATATATCAGAAATGCGCAGGGAGACACTGGTCAGAGAAATAGCAAGCATCGAACTTAAGCTAAAAGAATCCTTTAGGAGTCAGGAATCGCGGGAAGAACTAAAAGCCATAAATGAAATCGAAAGAAACCCAAAGTATTTCTTCTCCTATGCCAAATCAAAATCGAGAACAACGTCCAGTATTGGGCCCCTACTTAAACAAGATGGGTCCTACACAGATGACAGCAAGGAAATGAGTGAGCTACTCAAGTCCCAATATGACTCAGTTTTTAGGAAGCCGCTAACCAGACTGAGAGTCGAAGATCAAAATGAATTTTTTATGAGAGAGCCACAAAATTTGATTAACACAAGCCTATCCGATGTTATCCTGACGCCAAATGACTTCGAACAGGCGATAAATGACATGCCCATGCACTCTGCCCCAGGGCCAGACTCATGGAACTCTGTGTTCATCAAGAACTGCAAGAAGCCCCTATCACGAGCCTTTTCCATCCTATGGAGAGGGAGCATGGACACGGGGTCGTCCCTCAGTTACTAAAAACAACAGACATAGCCCCACTCCACAAAGGGGGCAGTAAAGCAACAGCAAAGAACTACAGACCAATAGCACTAACATCCCATATCATAAAAATCTTTGAAAGGGTCCTAAGAAGCAAGATCACCACCCATCTAGAAACCCATCAGTTACACAACCCAGGGCAACATGGGTTTAGAACAGGTCGCTCCTGTCTGTCTCAACTACTGGATCACTACGACAAGGTCCTAAATGCACTAGAAGACAAAAAGAATGCAGATGTAATATATACAGACTTTGCAAAAGCCTTCGACAAGTGTGACCATGGCGTAATAGCGCACAAAATGCGCGCTAAAGGAATAACAGGAAAAGTTGGTCGATGGATCTATAATTTCCTCACTAACAGAACACAGAGAGTAGTCGTCAACAGAGTAAAGTCCGAGGCAGCTACGGTGAAAAGCTCTGTTCCACAAGGCACAGTACTAGCTCCCATCTTGTTCCTCATCCTCATATCCGACATAGACAAGGATGTCAGCCACAGCACCGTGTCTTCCTTTGCAGATGACACCCGAATCTGCATGACAGTGTCTTCCATTGCAGACACTGCAAGGCTCCAGGCGGACATCAACCAAATCTTTCAGTGGGCTGCAGAAACAATTATGAAGTTCAACGATGAGAAATTTCAATTACTCAGATATGGTAAACATGAGGAAATTAAATCTTCATCAGAGTACAAAACAAATTCTGGCCACAAAATAGAGCGAAACACCAACGTCAAAGACCTGGGAGTGATTATGTTGGAGGATCTCACCTTCAAGGACCATAACATTGTATCAATCGCATCTGCTAGAAAAATGACAGGGATGGATAATGAGAACCTTCAAAACTAGGGAGGCCAAGCCCATGATGACACTCTTCAGGTCACTTGTTCTATCTAGGCTGGAATATTGCTGCACTCTAACAGCACCTTTCAAGGCAGGTGAAATTGCCGACCTAGAAAATGTACAGAGAACTTTCACGGCGCGCATAACGGAGATAAAACACCTCAATTACTGGGAGCGCTTGAGGTTTCTAAACCTGTATTCCCTGGAACGCAGGAGGGAGAGATACATGATTATATACACCTGGAAAATCCTAGAGGGACTAGTACCGAACTTGCACACGAAAATCACTCACTACGAAAGCAAAAGACTTGGCAGACGATGCACCATCCCCCAATGAAAAGCAGGGTGTCACTAGCACGTTAAGAGACCATACAATAAGTGTCAGGGGACCGAGACTGTTCAACTGCCTCCCAGCACACATAAGGGGGATTACCAACAGACCCCTGGCAGTCTTCAAGCTGGCACTGGACAAGCACCTAAAGTCAGTTCCTGATCAGCCGGGCTGTGGCTCGTACGTTGGTTTGCGTGCAGCCAGCAGCAACAGCCTGGTTGATCAGGCGCTGATCCACCAGGAGGCCTGGTCACAGACCGGGCCGCGGGGGCGTTGACCCCCGAAACTCTCTCCAGGTAAACTCCAGGTAAACACACAGGGAACAAAACAAAAATACACAAATGCTAGGAAGAAAAAAAAATAACAGACAACACTGAGTTGTGATGCAGAATATGAGGTGAAAAATTACTGAAATACTTCACTGGAATACTGAGAACACTAGGTGATTCTGAAGTGTTAAACACAAGTTCTATATTGCTCATATGTTGCACACACAACAAAGGAAACACTAAGTACTTACTTCAAGTGTATAAAAAGATACACAACACAACAGATATAAAATAATGCACGAAAATTAACACTGAGTTAAGGAGATTAAAAGAAATTAATGCAATCAGTACATGCTAAACACTGAGTCTGATCAAGAGTCACTGAATGTCACTAAGAAAAAAAAATCACTGGGAACACAAAAGAAATGTCTCAACACTCGCAAATGTCTCTAAAAAAAAATATTATCGCTGTAACACTTGGAGAATGAGATTGATGGATTGTTTATATCGTCTTGCTGCTGTCCTCTGCACAGATGATCGTAGAATTGCGCTTAAATCGGCAAAGACAACACACAGGAGGCTTTTAACGGTGGCGCGAAACACAATCTAGCTCTTGACCCCCTATGTGGTCCTTAAAATATGGTGCTACAACCCTTAGCAGTGCACCAAAACACTGATGAGGTAGGCGAGTTTGTAATGGCTGACTGTAGTTGGGTTTGTGGGTTAATGGCTGAATGAGGCGTCTGAGACCGGCAATGGTGACACACGTGATCGTGAGTGGCTGGGCTTATGGGTTGAATGTCGTAAGCCTCACTGAGAACACCCACACTGCCGCGAAGATAATTCTAAGCCGGCTGGCTTAAAATAAACCCACGAAATACTACAACACCACAAGGATGACAAGGAGCACTCAGAATGCTTGGAGCTTGAATCACAAGCGATGAAGACTACTCACGTGGCTTGCTTGAGTACTGGGGTAAGACACCTGGGTTAGTTGCTAGCTGGCTTATCTTAACCCTTCACACAGAATAGCTTGATAACTCCACACGATGAGCACAGCAGGGGTGGAAGCTGGCTTGGCAGGCCAAGGAATTGGATGGAGTAGGCTAGGCTGGACTGGACTCGGTTGTTCTGACTCCCCCACCACAGACTGGAATCTGGCTTATTTTGCAAACTCGGGTCAACCCCTCGGGAGTGATGCAAATAAGCAGATAAACACTAATACAAAGAAACTGACCAGTGAATTATGTAGAAGCTGGTAGAATCTCGGTAGTCGGTAGGCCTACTGGTGACACGAAATGGCCGTCTTGCTGGTCAAAATTTTATCTCCAGAAATCGCTGTAATCGTTAGAATTACAGGCCCTCCGCTGGCACCATTTATCGTAAAGGGTTCTTAAATGGAGATATCGCAGGTTGAAAGTAGACACACTTGTAGGATGGTAACTATATTGTCAGACTGAGATGAGGAATGGAGCCCAGTGCCTTGCCTGTCTACGCCTGGATGGTCTGCCGCCGAGTGAGACCGGGACAGAGAGATGAGCCTCCACATGTGCATCCCGTGACGTCACACAAAGCCACAGGCCTACAAGGGGTCTCGTGTCTAAAGCACATGGATGATACTACTGCTATGCTATATAATACAGGGAATACAAGGATCAGCAACTATGCTGACAACCAACTTCCCCCGTTTCTCTATGAATTCTCGAATCATGCCATGCCCTTCATACATTGACCTTCCTGGCACCCCATATTGTCCCCTATCAATTACCTTGCCTATCACCCTCTTGATTCTGTTCCCTAATATTCTCGCAAACAACTTATAATCTCCACACATAAGCGAAAGTGCCCTATAATCCATTATCATTGACTGCTCCCCTTTCGGTACCAACACCACAACGGCCGTCCGTTGCTGCTCTCCCATTACCTCAGTCGCCTTAAGTATGTTAAACAGCCTTACTAAAAAAAACCCTCAGAACCTCCCAATTCTTTACGTAGAAATCATTTGGCAGCCCATCTATACCCGGTGCCTTTCCCAAGCTCACTCCTGACAATGCCTGCCAAATCTCAAACTCCATAATCGGCCCATCTAATGCCACCCGATCTTGACCATCAAGCTCACACTGCATATACCCTCCCATTTCCCCCAATGCCACTTCACAGATGCCCACACTTCGTGTATATGACTTAAACCAAGCATCTACATATCCACTCATACCCTCTGTCATTACCAATGCTTGACCCTCTCTATACCCTTCCATCCCTACATGTACATTTAACCCCATCATCTCCATCGTCACTCTCCTCTTTCTCTGGCCCCTTAACACGCAAGCTGACCGCCAATCACCCCATAGCACTTCTTCCAATCCTCCCATAATTCGTGCACCATCAAAATGCTCATTTTGCAATACCCTAAGACTCTCCTTTAAATCCTCAATGTCCTGCACTGGATAGCTTGCTTGTCCTCGTGCATAAGTCACGCAGCTGCCCTTCAAGATATCTTTGAAACCCATACTTTATTCGATTATATTCCCTCCCACGATAAATCTATATTCTCTGATACAATTTTTAGCCACCGAATCCCACCAATTTACCAGTTCATCATCCACAGGCACCTCATCCACCAACCGTTCCCACAATTGCACAAAATACTGACGACATTCCTCACCCTGCAAAAGCTTCACATTTAACTTCCAATAACCTTGACCCCTTCTAGGAAATCCCTCCCATTCTAGGTCCACCATTACTCCTCTGTGATCCAAAAAAACCGCATCCACCACACGCACTCTGCTCACTATTACTGTTTGGGGCACGTACAAGCGGTCCAGTCTAGCCGCATATCCACATCTAACAAAAGTATGTTCTACAACCCCACCCCCCAACGTCCATTAACCCCACCCCATTTAATAATTCCCCCAAAATCTAGGTTCCACATCCTTACGCCTTATCACACAATTCCAATCACCACCAATTACAGCTACACCCGGCAAAGCACGCTAATAATGTACTAGGACATCCTTCACAAATTTATTCTTAATACACACATCTCCCTCTGCCGGACCATACACACACACACACCAAACTCATCTGTACCCTACCCCACCACCCATCTACATGAATCACCCTCCCCTCCCCACCCTCAGAGTGCCTCACTATGAACGGGCTAGTTTCCCTTACCAGGATGTCAACTCTTCCTTTCAACCTTATCGCATGCTCCACATACACATTATCCCCATTCACCTTTCAAACCCATAGCCTGGTCTGTAGTTGTGTTCCTGCACGAACACAACATCAACACTATTACGCACCAAATATTCACTAAACAATCCACACTTTCTCAATGATCTCAATCCATTAATGTTTAATGTCATGCACTTGAAGCTTACAGAGTGGTTTTCCTTCTTGACCCTGGTGCTGTCTTGCCACCAGATCGTTTTGCGACACCTCGGTCCCTCTCCGCCCCTTTAGAAAAGCTCTTAATCAACTCCTGCCCCTTAGGGCCGCTGTGTCCTCTCTGCGTAACTTCCGCCCAGGACTTTTTGCCAGTGCGCTGAGCAGGCGTGAGCACGTCCTCGGAGTCAAATAGCGCAGCAGCACGCTTCAGTGATGCTCCCTCTGCTTGCATCATGTCATCTGTTAGTGTCCCGGTGGACCTCCACCTCCACCGCTTGCATCAAGACATTATCACACTGCACCGACCGCATATCCTGTTCCACGCCCTGATCCACAGCAGGCCCAAGAACTAGGTCTAGACTCCCAACCTTCCCAATACTCTTGTCAGCCAATGACACATTTAAAGTCATGGCTATTGAGTCTTCCACATCGCTATCACTCACATTCAGGGTGTTCTCTTCCAACACCTGAGCTGCGTTCAATGAAGGGGTGTCCCCCCCCCTCGTCACACCTGCTGACTCCATCTCCTCTGCTCTCTCGACATCCTCACTCCAGGACCCACCTTGTGTAGGCAGAGTCACACAAGGCAAATCTTGCTCTTCACCCTTCTCTGCTGCTTTGTCATTGCCGTTGTTCCATGTTGCCACGCCTCCTTCCACACAGAGCCGCTAGGTGATCATATGACCCACATAATCGACAGGTCCGGCGTTGCCCAGCGTATGTCGCAAACACCTGGGTCTGAAATTCTGGCAGCACTATGTACGATGGAATAGGGTAACACAACGTCCCTCTTCACAGAATACGTTCCTTCGGGTATCCCTGCGTATGGCCAGTAGCCCACCTCCCCCAAAAGTGGCCATATGTACTGTACCATATTTACCCATCGCAAGACAGATGTCAGAATCATCCGTCACGAAAGGCACATTTCTAATCTTAACCCATGTGTAATGGCGAGAAACGTCGTGAAGTCGCACGGTCACAGCGGAGTTAACTGTCAAAGTAGCCTCCTGGTACTTGTCCACCACCGCCTCATACACACTTGCCAAGTTAAACTTGACAAAGATCCTTGTCGTGCCATTCAGCGCTACTCCACATATCTCCTCGTTAGCAATACCATATGTATCTCGTATGATTGCAGGTAGTAGCAGGTCCATAGAAGTTCCTGTCACAGCCCCACGGATAAGCTCAACACAGACTGTTTATGCTGTGAAAATATAACTGCCACTAGTCAACGCCAGGGGCAGCAGCAGCGCACGTCCTCACTACTCAAAGGTTTGAGAGACGAATGAAAAAAAGTAATTTAAATATTCACTAATTGCACACACAATAAAAGGTGACTAAAACAAGTAGTGGTAAACAAAATTAAATGGACAGGTAAGAACGATGAATAATATTAATTTGGAGTAAGATTTGACTTGTAACACAAAATTATGAGCAATTAATAGCAGTAAGAAAGAAGTATAAAGTATTGGAGGTAGTTGGCATTAGCTAGTGATGAAAAATAAAAAAATAATAATGCGCAATATAATAGTAACTGTGCACTATATGCACCACACATATATGTATTAAGGGCACTTATCTAATCTGTTACAGAAATGTCAGCTTTTCTAAGAAAGGTAGAGAAATTATGTTTGTTTGAGATGGTATATTGTTGTCCTGTTGATGCTTTCCTTACTAGTATTTTCCCATCTCGCGTGAAACACTGATGTATTTTGTTTTCTTGTTTAAGCTTTCTCAGTCTGAACAGAAGGTTTTGACGTTTTCTTGTTAGACACTCATTTATGTACACTCCATTTTTCATTGTAATTGCTGATTTAATTAGGTCCTTTCTTTTATCATATGAATGAAGTCTGATCATTATACTGTGTTTACTACCTGGTTTTCCTAGCAAACGTGTTTCTTTGATTTCATTGTTTTGCACGATGACTTGTACGTGGTCATGTATTATCCTGATAGCAGTTTCTTTGCACTGTGCTTGGGCGATGTCACTAGGAATGTGTGGACTGTTTATTATAACTGCATCAGACAACTTAACTTGTCTTGTTCAGTTTTGTCATCTTGGAAATCAAGGTATTCATTTAGTCGAGTGTGCATGTTCTGATTCCAGTCCTTGATTGCTTCTTCAACCTTCATATTTATTGTTGTTTTTTGTTCAGTGAGACTGGCTATAGCTGCTTTCAGAGTATTTTCTGTGTCAACACTTCCCGATGTAATCTTCTCCAAGGTTTTGGATCTTGCTCACGAGGTTGGTTATCTTGGATTCTCGTCACGCGAGTGTTGCTTTGATATCTGATTTCGTTTTCTAGAGCAACGATGTAGTCCTTGATATTGTCAGGAATAATCATACCTGAGTTATCATAGGTGAATCCTTTGAAGGGAATGGAGTTGGAGGGGGAGTCTGCCATGTTTGTTGTTGTTGTTGTTGTTGTTGTTGTTGTTGTTGTTGTTGTTGTTGTTGTTGTTGTTGTTGTTGTTGTTCCCTGGGTGGCGGTGGTGAGGGGGGTTTATGATACACCGGCAACCTGCTGGGTAGACAAGTTGAGTTCTAGGGTCCTTGCTGTTATTCTTTTATTACTGATGTTTCTTCTGCGATATCCTTTCATAGTATTACTGAAGTAGATACTGTGTAGCTATGGAGGAGAAGGCTTGTGTTTAGGTGTGATTTTTAAATAAAATTGTGTTTTAAGTTTATTTTTATGAAAGGCTGAAGAAATTATTTCCTGAAATGTAAATAAGCCAAATTCGAGACTGCTTCAAAATAAACTTTGGGACGTAATTATGGACATAAATGTCCCACTTGACAAAAGAAGAATTGCATAAAAAATAATTCAGGAAAGACATTTAGTGCTTCCACATGCCTCTGATGAAGGATGGGTTGTGTGTGTTCGAGTGACAGTGTTCCTGTACCATGCCCTAAAGAAAAGAGCACAACAATTCTCACTAGTGATAGGAATATTGCTTGTCCAACAAGTTCTGAAGTTCCAAGCATGAACTCCATTGAAATAGGTGGACAGTTGATAGATCTTAGACTTCCAGAATGTAGAAGATTAATTGTTGAGGTTTTACTGAGCCTACAAGGTAAATTATTTGCATGTGTTGTATTGTCAGCTTTGTAATGCTGCATGTTGAGCTGCACTCACTAATTATTTTTAAATGTAATCACCTAATTCATTACTCGTGAGTGGAAGTATAATCAGTAATATTTATACTATTTTATATGTACTTTATGTATTTTATATGTACAGTATTATTGGTTTTGAACATATCAACCATCTCCCACCAGGGTAGTGTGTCCTGAAGATTTTGATTTTACTTTCCCTGTCTCCCTGTTGTAGGGTCACCTTAATGCAGAAGTGGTGTTTGAAAGGTTTGTCTACGGGAAAAAGGCTTCTCTGGGAGGTTGATCCAACTCAATATTGGGTAGCGTACTGACCAAAAGCCCAGCATCTTTTTTCAGCATAGTTTGCTGTTACTTTGTCTATGATTTGGAGAAAAATTTGTGGATATGGTTTGTGGATTTTTTTTTTTTTTTTGGACAAGTCGGCCATCTCCCATCGAGGCAGGGTGACCCAAAAAGAAAACACAAGCACCAGACGAGCCTGGCCCATGGCCGGGCTCAGAGAGTAAATATACTTTCAAAAATCTTCAAAGGTATCATTCAACACTTTCACCTCGCCCTCAAAAAATCAGTTTTTGCAGAGGTGCTCAGAACAACAGTTTAGAAGCATGTACATATAAAGATATACAACATATCCCTCCAAACTGCTAATATCCCGAAACCCCTTCTTTAGAGTGCAGGCATTGTACTTCCCATTTCCAGGACTCGAGTCCGGCTATATAAAAATAACCAGTTTCCCTGAATCCCTTCACTAAAAATTACCCTGCTCACACTCCAACAGATCGTCAGGTTCCAAATACCATTCGTCTCCATTCACTCCTATCGAACATGCTCATGCACGCCTGCTGGAAGTACTAGCCCCTCGCCTACAAAACCTCCATTACCCCTTCCTTCAAACATTTTCGAGGATGACCCCTACTCTGCCTTCCTTCCCCTACAGCTTTAAATGCTCTCCATGCAATTCTACTTTGGTCCATTCTCTCTAAATGACCAAACCACCTCAACAACCCCTCTTCAGCCCTCTGACTAATACTTTTATTAACTCCACACCTCCTAATTTCCACACTACGAATTTTCTGCATAATATTTACACCACACATTGCCCTTAGACAGGATATCTCCACTGCCTCCAACCACCACCTCGCTTTATCTATGAAAGTATAGTAGTACCATATAAGTGTTGGTACTACTATACTTTCATAGATAAAGTTTTTTGTCTCCACATATACCTCAATGCACCACTCGCCTTTTTTCCCTAATCAATTCTGTGATTAACCTCATCATTCATAAATCCATCCAACGACACGTTTACTCTCAAATATATGAAAACACTCACTTCTTCCATACTACTCCTCCCCAATTTGATATCCAAGTTTTCTTTAAATAATTGTTCACTTTCAACTTTATACCTTTACACACACTCCCAAATTCATCCACTAACCTCTGCAATTTTTCTTTAGAATCTCCCATAAGCACAGTATCATCAGCAAAAAGTAACTGTCACTCCCCATTTTGTATTTGATTCCCCATAATTTAATCCCACCCCTTTCCCGAACACCCTAGCATTTACTTCTTTTACAACCCCATCTATAAATATATTAAACAACCATGGTGATATTACACATCCCTGTGTAAGACCTACTTTTACTGGGAAGTAGTCTCCCTCTCTTCTACACACCCTAACCTGAGCCTCACTATCCTCATAACTCTTTACAGCATTTAGTAACTTAATACCTATTCCTTATACTTGCAACATCTGCCACATTGCTCCCCTATCCACTATCATATGCCTTTTCTAAATCCATAAATGCAATAAAAACTTCCCTACCATTATCTAAATACTGTTCACATATATGCTTCAATGTAAACATCTGATCTACACATCCCTCTACCCACTCTAAAACCTCCTTGCTCATCCGCAATCCTACATTCTGTCTTGCCTCTAATTCTTTCAATAATAACCCTACCATACACTTTTCCTGGTATACTCAGTAAACTCATTCCTCTATAATTTTTACAATATCTTTTGTCCCCCTTCCCTTTATATAAAGGGACTATACATGCTCTCTCCCAATCCCTAGGTACCTTCCCCTCTCTCATACTTTTATTAAACAAAAATACCAACCACTCCAACACTATATCCCGCCCTGCTTTTAACATTGTCATGATCCCGTCAGTTCCAGCTGCTTTACCCCCTTTCATTCTACGTAATGCCTCACACACCTCCCCCACAATTACATCCTGCTCTTCTTCACTCCTAAAAGATGGTATACCTCCCTGGCCAGTGCATGAAATTACCACCTCCCTTTCTTCGTCGACATTTAAAAGTTCCTCAAAGTATTCTTGCCATCTACCCAATACCTCCATCTCCCCATCTACTAACTCTCCTACTGTGTTAACTGACAAATCCATTTGTTCCTTAGGCTTTCTTAACTTTAACTCCAAAATTTTTTTCTTATTTTTATTAAAATTTCTTGAGTGCCTCTCCCACTATCATCTAATATTGCTTAATATTATTGCATTTTTAGGAGAAGTATTTTGCTCACAGTACAGTTATTTTAAGCTCTTACAACATTTTTTTAAATCCAGTACATATTTGGTAATCACTAGTGACCAGATAATTTCTTCAGCAAAGCAACATCAAAGTATATTTAGTTGAAAATGATTTATTATGAATCTGCACTCTCTCGAAAGGTGTAAAATTAGAGGGGATATGATCGAGGTGTATAAATGGAAAGCAGGAATAAATAAAGGATATAAATAGCGTACTGAAAATTTCCAGCCAAGACAGGACTCGTAACAATGGTTTCAAGTTGGAAAAATTGAGATTCAGGAAGGATATAGGAAAGCACTGGTTTACTAATAGTTGTGGATGACTGGAACAAACTCCCGAGTACAGTTCTTGAGGCTAAAACATTGTGTAGTTTTAAAAATAGGTTAGATAAATACACAAATGGGTGTGGGTGAGTGCGAGTTGGACCTGACTAGCTTGTGTTGCTGGGTCTGGCATCCTGCTCCTTCCTTGAGTGGAGGTGACTTGACTGGGTGGGTCATTGGGCTAATCCGGGGGCGTGGGTCATTGGGTTAATCCGGGGGGGGGGTCACAGGACCTGCTCTGCATGGGTCAGTAGGCCTGTTGCAGTGTTCCTTCTTTCTTATGTTCTTACAGGCTGAATTGGTGTTTAAAAGGGTATTAAAGTCCATTTCATTGCATTGTATTGCAGTACCATAAACAATATATTATTTACTGTGAAAATGTCCAATATCTGGTGTGGCCCGGTGGTCTGGTGGCTAAAGTCCCGTTCACACATGGAGGGCCCGGGTTCGATTGGCCCGGTGGAAATTCCGACACTTTTTCCTTACACCATTGTCCTTTTTCCCCTAGCAGCAAATGGGTTTCCGGGGGGTTAGTCGACGGTGGGGGTCGCACCCGGGGGACAAGTTTAAAGGGACCCCAATGGAAATAAGTTGGGACAGCCCCTCGTTGAGGGCACTGACTTTTTTGGGTTACCCCTGGGTGGGCTAACCCTCGGGGGTTTAAAAACCCAAAACCGAAATCTTATCTTATCTCGCTTAATGCTTTTAAACAATAATGTTTAGGGTTGGGATTTTAAAAAGTTACAAAGGATATGCCAAAATTTTTTCCTAAAATTGCCCAAAAGCTTGGTTGACAACCTTTAAGTACAGTACATACATAAAAAACCCCAAACAAAACAGGAGAGAGGAGTTAAAAACTTTTGGGGCCTGATTTGGGCCCATTTACAAATCCCCCTTTTTTCCCCCCTTTCCCACTGGCTCTGTTACAAGTGTGGAGGTTCATCCCCCCTTCTCTACTGGGGCCTTCCTCCCCTGTCCCCTCCCAAGTTTCTTTCCTTTTCCCGCCACCCCCCAAAGTTTTTCTGCCTCTTCTGTCCCCCCCACACTTTCTCCATTTTCCCTAAAACCTTTTTTGGCCCCCCCTCTCCCTTTGGTACAGTCTATTAGAGCTCTGATCTTTACTAAAAACCCTCCCCCTTTCCCAAATCCCCAATATCGCTCCCATACGATGTCTCTAAACCTTCGAAACACTTAAAGGGGAAACCCTCTGAATATATTGCAGAGACCAAAACCATCAATGGACACTGATCCACCCTCGTTTCTTTTTTTTTCCTTTCCCCCCAATCTGTGCAACCCCTTTCCCCCAAATGCACCTTTTCCTTTGTACTTAAACCTTTTTCCCCTTTCCCAAACCGCATGGGGGATTTTTTCTAACCCCTAAAGTCCATAGGTCCCTTTTCCTGGGGATTTAAAGTATCTATCGTTGCCAATCATGGCCTATTTACAGTGGAATTTTTCACAGCCTCAGGGGTAATGGGGGTGAGCTTCAATGTTGCTCTCCCATTTTTCCCCTGCGGGGTGTTTGCTTACAGGAACCAAATTTTACACTCTGCCGTTATCTATTCTATCTAGGAAAAATTTTATTGTATTCTTAAAACCCTTTTTCCTAAAGGAATTTTTTAATAAAAGGCCCTTCTTCATGCACTGATTTTCCTTACCATCAGCTATTTGTTTTTATTTTCGCGCTTTTAACACAGCAGCCAGTATCCACTTGCATAGGTGGTATAAAACTCTGTTTTTTGTTTTTTTTTTCCCCCTCCCCTTTTTCCTCGGGCATTATCTATCCCAGTTATTCCCTTTTGTTGTTTCGTCTTACCTCCACCCTTCTGTTACTTGGCGTTTTTTAAATGCCCATAAATTTCCCCCTGGGGGGGTTTCACTGGGGATTCCTGTGGCATTAATTTTAGGGGGGTTTTTCTTGTACCCACCCCCCCCATTTTTTAAAATACAGGTACTCCCCCCCCCCATTTTGATCCTTGGGATTTCGTCCCTCTCTCTTGCATCGATCTCTCAGTCTGCTCTTCCTACACCGCTTTTGACTTCACCGGGTTTTGTTCCCCCGGGGATTTGCCAGTGTTTCTTTTCCCCAAATCATTTTATTTCCCCCTTTTCTATTCCCCACCTTTTCGAAACCCCACGCGGGGCAATTTGTTTGGGGGAAAAATTGGGAACCTTTACCAAAACTATCGGGTTTTTTAGTGAGGTTTTTTTCTTCGTCCTCCATTGGCTTTTACACCTTTCCGTCCTCAGTTTTAACCACAGCATCTTTAAATTCCCCAAAAATTCGGGGCAGGCTTTCTCAAAAAGGGCCGTCCCCTTGGGGGTTTTTTCCCCCTGCTTGTGCCATGCGAAAATGTTTGAAACGAAATGCATGGGGCGGGTTTCCCGGTACAATAAAACCACGGAGGACTTCTTGTTTTTAAGCAGAAGCGTCCCGATCGCTCGCCTGTCACCCATGAAAACAAAAAACGCACTTCCCGGCGGTTTGGTCTCCACCATTAATCGCTTCCTCTAGGAGGGGCAGCCGGGAAAAAAAAAGTACGAAAACTGAGGGGTAAAATATTCTGCCCCCCTCCTGTTCTGGGGGGATGGGGGGGTTGTTGATATAGAAAACCCCCACTAGTGTTGCCAATAAAATTTTTGGCAATCATCTTTTCCGTATATCTCAGGGGCTCCATCTATCCCCCCTCGTTTTTTTTTCTCAGTCTGCCCGAATTTTGGGCCCCTTGGACTTTTCTTCCCCTCAGAGAAAACATTTAAAATAGCCTTTTAAAAACTTCAGGAACTGGGGGGAAAACACACTAAATTTGCCGATCTCAGCAGATGGGCCCGACGACATTCAAAATTCGTATGCTACAACTTTTACATCAGTCAGCCCTTGCAGCCCTATTACTCCTTTTGATCTTTTTTTGGGTTCACAGGGTTTTTTCCACAGCTGGGGGAAAATCTCCATTTTTTCCCCCTTTTTCGCTTTAAGGGGTACTATGGGACAAAGCCCCCCTTTCGCCCCAAATTGCTTTACAAGTGAAAGTTTGCAAATTAGGGAAAATGCCGGGGAAATAAACTTTTGTGTGGTATTTAAGACACACAACATTTCCCCTCACTCTTCTTTATGGCTTCCGAAAAGGGCCCTTTCTACCATAGACCCCTTACTACATTTTGGATACATATGTTCGTAATGCCTTTGCAAAAAAACCTTCTGTTATTGCCATATTTTTTGCCCCTTGAAAAGGGCCCAAAATGAACAACTTGGAGGTATAATTTTTTTGGCCCAAGCCCATCATTGGCCTTCGAGGCAATCTACCACCCTTTCCCTTTAAGGGAACTTTTTAACTGATAGACTTTTCCGGTTTGGGTTAATAATGTGTTTCTCCCCAAAATTTTTACCCAAAGGGGAAAGGGTTCCCCCAAAGGGATTGTTCGACCCAAACAAAAACTTTTTCCCCTTGCTATTTTGGGTTTTGGGCCCCTTGTTTCCCACCCAAATTTTTTTGGTCATCACTCTATGTTGAGGGATTTTTCTTTTTGTTGTGAAAGGCGCTGACTGTCACCTCAATAGTTTCTCCCAACATAAGGGTCGACCGTTTTTTCCATTTGGGGCCCAGACCAAAACTCCCCAAAATTTACTCTAAATAGACGTTTCTGTCATCTCCGTTCATCCTTTATCCTCAATGGCCCCCCGTATCCCTGAACTGTTAGTCAGGTTTCTAGGCTCCCCCTTTTGACCGTAGGTTACCCTGGAAACTCACTTTTCCTCCCCTGAAGGGCAATTTGTCACAACCCGGCTGAACCTTTTAAAACGCTTGCTCATCTTTCAGGGGGGAGGTAAATTGTCAAAACTCTCCTTCGGTTACATTCCCCCCTCATTTTATCAAAAATTGATTATGGTTTTTCAGATCTATTCAGGGGCCCTTTCTCCTGCAAATCTCTCTACCCTTTAAAACCCCCCATTCACACCAAGGTTTTAACGTTCATGCTTTGGTGCTTTTTGCTTTTTCCCTTTTGAGGGGCCTTTGTAGAAGTGAATGTTCCATCCTCATCTGTTCGCCGTGATCCCCCTTTGCCTTGTTTACAAATGTATGCTCTCATGATCTCCGCAATCCTGTCTTTTAAGAATGGTCACTGTTTATTAGTAGCATTCTTCTTTTTTCCCCATGCCCCTTTTTTTGCTCCGCCCCTTTTCTCTCTTCGCCTACATTCCTCTTTTTTTCTTCAATTACCACCTTTCAATGTTCAGGTAGCTTCCCCCTTTTCCTTACCCCCCGGGGAAAAATTCCACGGTTCAAGCTTTTCCTTTCTCACCCCCTTTTGCTCAAAAACCCCAAACCCTGTCTACGGGTTCCCGCTCTCTTTTTCTTGACCACTTCCACTCTTATTCTCAACCATTGCAGTGAAACACAAAAGGGCTCTAAGTTTTTTTTTGATGGCGTAGGATTCCAGCGGTTTCCAGACAGCACCCGTACGAGGAATTTACTATCTTCGGAAAATTTAGGGTTTACTGCTGAATTGTTTTACCATTTTTGCAGCACTTATCTGTATTGTATCTATGCCGTGTCCATCATTGTGGTTGTCCCAGACTCCATTAGGGGCTTTGCAGGCTATAAAAAAATTCGATACAACCCTCCCCCCCCCTTAGTCCTCCGTATCCAATTTTGGTTTCGCCAAATCTCTTCCAAAAAAGATAGTTTTTTTTTTGGGCCCCCCTTTGGTCATGTTGACATCCCAGGCAAAAAACAGGCAGCCATTGCTGCGGGGTCGCAGAAACATGGCCTCCCCTTTCCCATAGGGAGGTTTTCCCTTTTACGGACTATTTTGCTGCAATAGCTACCCCCCTTCAAAACCCGTTGGCAAAAAAACGTTGGGTCTACCGCTCGGTAAAAACTTAAATATATTAAACCGGTATGGGTTAAATGGTGTCTTTTTGTCACCAGTGTCGAGGTTGGGGAACTACTCTCCCCCCAAGTCTTTGCATTGGCCATACTAGTTTACTCTGTTTTTTTTCATGGAGAGGCGCCCTCCCGTCTGAAAATTGTCGGGTTTCCCCATTAGGGTTTGGGCCCACTTTCTATTAGACTGCCCACTTTATTAACGAGCACGCAGAATTTTACTTCCAACGTCGTTTCGTTTCCGGGCTGCTCTCTCTTTCCCTTTCCCTTTCCCTCGCTGATGGCCCACCTTTCATCCGGACTCTTCCCTTGACTTTTTGAAACAATGACTTTTCTTCACAAAACTGTCCTTTTAAACCCTTTTTTAAACCCCCATCTCTTTGCCCGCCCCCCTACCCCCACACAATCCCCTGCCCCGCTGTTTTCGTAACCTTCTGGGTCATCCCTCCCCCCCTTCTACCACCCCAAAACTCTCGCTTCCTTCCTACCCCCAGCCCTGCATACCCTTGTGGTTTGCATTTTATTTTTTAAAATAATTTAAAATAGACTGGGGTCGCTCTAAAGCCCAATTTAAACCCCAAATTTAAAAATGTAAAACACCTAAACAGAACCAATTTCAGTGGGAAAATACTTTCGAGTTTTCCCCCGTGGGGAGATTTTCCAAAATACGAGCAGTCGAAGGGGGCGATTTTTTGTTCCATAAAAGCAAAATTTCAACCCCAAACAACAACCCCAAGGCGGTTTAGTGATACGCCCAGGAACCCTTGCCCTTTATCTTGGGGGGAAACGTATCTCATTTGTTTGTTTTGGGTTTTTCTTATTGGGAAAATTTGGGCCCAAGTATGATGGAAAGATGCTTCTTTAAAGTACACCAAAAAAAGAAAGAAATCTAAGCATAAATAAAGGAATTCACTTTTTCAGCAATTAGCCCCCCCCTTAGCGGTAATTTTTGGGGAAAGGTTTTTTTTTGTATTCTCGTTTTTTGGGGTCATTTTATAGAATGGGAAAATATTTTACAGAAATAAAATTTTTTTTTTAATTGGGTTTTACGACAAAAAAATACCTTTTAAATAGAGCTCAACCTAGGAGAAAGGTCCAAATTTCTTTGGGTCTTTCAGAGCAAACCCAAAAGACGTCACTGTCCATTTCTAATGCAGGGGCGTGAATGGGGTTTACATTTATACAATTATTGCAATAAGGAACAACAATAGTGTGAAAAAAAATTTTCAAATTTATATAATTTAAAATTTAGGTGTATAAATGTTTTAATAATAATAATAAAAATAATAATAATAATATAATATGGGAAAAATTATATATAAATAATGTTTCTACATAAAATTATAGTAAGGATTCAAAAGACCCTCACAAAAAAGGCAGTTTTTTTACCACAACAAAGGGGGGAAACATTTTTTTGGCTGCCTCCCCTGTTACATAAAGACATTTTATTCATTTTTGAGTATATATCCCGGTTTCTGTGTTAAATTTTTATTTTTTATATGTAATTAGTGAAGGAAAATGGATAAATAAACCGTAAGTTTTATTTAAACCCAAAATTTTTTAAGTACAGAATTCTACTGGGGAAAGATTAAAATTTATTTTAAATTTTTTAAATGAGGCAAAAATTTCTCTGCAAAAAAAGCAAATCCAGTTGCCCAGTAAGGGGCAAAGGAACAGATTAAAATTACAAGTAGAGGTTCCACTGTAAACAAACAGAAGTCAAGGCAAAACAGGGAGCGGACAGGGCTTTCTGCCCCGTCTGTTTTAAACCCCTCATCAAAGGGTTTGGGTCATGTGACCCAAATGACGTAGGGCCCGGGCATAACAAGTGAACAATTTTCCTGATGGTTCCCAGACCCTTTTTTTTTGTTCTAAATACATTTAAGAAAACCTACCTAACAAAATAATAGCTAAAAATCTCGATAAACCCATAATAATAGTGATAATACCCCCCGGTTTAAAATTTTTTAATATTGACAGAAATTAAAGGAACACTGAAAATCCCCTATTTTAGTTATAAAAGGGGACCCTTTTACGCAATTTAAAATTAAGAAGTGAAATCATATTCTCTCAACAGTTAAATGTACAGGATGACCAATCTCCAATTTTACAAAAAATGTTTATTTAACCCGTCACAAAAACCCCTTTTTCCCGAAACTCATTGTTGCAAAATTTTTGGGAAAAAAAAAAAGATTTTTTCCTTAAAGGGAAAAGACAAACTTTTCCCAAACGTAAAACACCAAAAAAAATTTCGAAATTTGGTCAAAACTCACGGAATTATGGGTCCCGTGAAGTTAGCGGTTTTGATCGGCCTATACCATCGGGGGATTTTGCAGAGTTTGAGGGCCCCTTTTTTTTTTAATTCCGTTGTTAAAGGTTCACCAAACTTGAAACCGTTTTCCCCTTTTTTTTTTACTCCATTTTTTCTATCAGTCGGGTACAAGAAAAATGCCCATTTTCTGAAGTAAACTCCCCCAAAAAAGTGGTCAGAAATTGGCAATTTGGGGCCCAAAAACCACAAATTAAAAAAAAAATGCCAAATTTTAAAATAGGGTCCAGAATAAAAAATGTAAACATTCTAGGCACTAAAATGACCTATCCTCTGTTCATTAGTCACGTCTCTAGGGCCCCCCTTATATTACATTGCCCTTTTAATTTTTTATGTTTTTTTTTCATACAAAAAAAAACAAAATTTAATGGTATGCAGACTTTGGGATTTTTGTAAAAATGGTAAAAAATAAAATTAGTGCCCCAAATGAAAGAAAAATTTGATTCCCTTTGACGTGTCTTGGACGTGTCGTGTGATTTGCTTACTCCCCGGGGGCTGTGGTAAAAATTTGGGCATTTTTCCCCGGTTTTTGGGAAAAAACACGAAGCAAAAACCGGGCATTTTTGGAAAAAGTTTCGGTCCTGGGACCTTGATCAGGTCGGGATTTATTACCCCAAGGGGTTTTTAACCCAAAATTTTTGGGTTTTTTGAGCTCAATTTCCAAGGTCGTAATTTATCCTGAAACTAATTTAAAATCACCCCCGTTTCGTAACATGTTTCAGTAACAGTACATTCTTTCTTTTATTTTAAAAATTTCTCTTCGTTGTATGCATGAAATTGGAGTAGTATTAGAAGTAGTGCAGCAAAGAGGGTTCTTTTCCCCCTTTAAAATATTTTTTGGGAAATGAAAATACCATACCAAATTAGGGATTCCCCTTTCCCTTTTCCCCCCTTACTGCAGAAACCATTTTTTTTTTTTAAATGTGGGCCGTCTCCCCCTGAGGGAAGGTGATCCCCAAAAAAACAGCAAAAAAACCATAAAACCCAAATTAAAAGTTATTTTTTTTTAGATCGAAATGGGAAGAAAAAGCAAAATGAGTGGGGGTCAAAAAAGGGAATGGCAAACCCTAAGGTTTACTTTCGGTTTCCCTTTAAAGGACCCACTGGTACATAAGAAAAAATCCTTGAAGAAATATGTAGTTGTCGGTGTGTCCCCAGGGCAGATACAAGCATGTGTAAATTTTCTAGGGGAGACGGGCCTGGAAAAAACCCACCAAAGGAAGGTTACTTCAAAACGAAGGGGCAGGGAGGGGGTGGTTGCTCGGGGCGGTGAAGGGAAATCATCTTCCCCAAAAAAATAAAAAGGGGGTGAAGGATTTAGGTAAAGAGAATTTTTTAAATTTTTTTTCAATACACAAATAACCCGCACAAGAAGAGAGAAGCTTACCCAAAGACGTTTCCCGTTGACTTGGAACCCCTTTACGTCACAGTATTTGTGCGTTTTTTGGCCCATTTATTTTTTCAATAAGTAATTTTTTTCCAAGGGAAAATTTTTATAAATTGTATGCTTGGGGTTTTTTTTACCTTTAAATTTTGACTTGGTTGCTTAAAAATTTTGTAGTAATTTTTAAATTTTTTTATGTTTGTTTTCTTTTGGTAAATGATAAAGAAAATGGCTGTAAATTTTTATTCTAGTAAATTGTTTTTCTTTTTAAAAGGGTTTTTTTTTTTTATAATTTTTAACATTCGCCAAAAATTCACTCAAAACGCCACTTTGCCAGAAGTGGTATTTTAAAAGACCCCCTGAACTGCAACACCCCCACCAAATTTTTCATAGTGCTGGGCCCCGCTTTTCCCCCCTCCATGAGCCAAAGGGCAGCTAATTGCCCAAAATCACTTGTTTTTTCACAGAACTGCTAAAAGCCTCAAATGGGCGTATGGAAGTTTTAGCAGTAAAGGTAGAGAACCAAAACCTTGTCCCTTGGGGGTAGCTACAAGCCTCCGGGGGGCCAAAAATCCCCGCAATTCCAGGAAAAAGCTGCCCAAAAATTTGGGCCCCTGTTGGAAAATCTTCCCGCTCCCGCACAACATCTTGCTCCTGGGGGATTTCAACTTAAGGAACCCAAAATAGGAAAATAGCAAAATTTAAAATTGTTGCAGTAATAACACCCGAGGCCCGCTCTGATGAAAACTCACACGAGCTTTTTTAAAAATCTGCCCCAAAATTCAATTTTTAAAACCCGCAAATAATAGAGCCCACAGACTGGAGAATACACTAGACCTCATCTTCCTAACAAAAATGATCTGATAAGAAATGTCCCTATATCAAAAAAAAATATACCAATCACAACATAATTAGGTTCAGACAGTATGGTGGAGCCCCAGACCCAAAAAAATGAGATTAGTCACGAGGGAGCATTCACCAAAAATTTAACTTCAATAACAAAAACAAAAATGGGACCAAGTAAAAAACCCGTCCCAAACCCATATAAACTGGGGGAAAATTTACTAAGCACACGACCCAACTTCCCCCTAGAACAGATTAACTTGGGGGGCCAGATGTATGCACAAGGCTTATTCCTCTAAAAAAAAGGAGTAATGTAAAATAGAAAAGACAAAGGGCCCCCTTTTTAGGGGGACGGTAAAGAATAACAGAAACGGCTAAAAGAGGTCAATAATCTGAAAGGTAGGGGGACACTTTGGGCAGAGAAATAGCAAGCATCGAACTTAAGTAAAAAAATCTTTCAGGAGTCAGGAAATTTCGGGAAGAACTAAAACCATTTAAAAAGAAATTTTGAAAGAAAAACCCCAAAATATTTCTTCTATCCAAATCTTTAAATCGAGAACAACGTCCAGTATTGGGGCCCTACTTAAAAAAAAGATGGGGGCCCAAAACCCCGATTTACGCAAGGAAATGGGGTGAGCTACTCAAAAACCCAATATGACTCAGTTTTTTGCAAAGGCCCCTAAAACCGCCGGTCCCAAGAAACAAAAAAGAATTTATGAGAGCCCCAAAAAAATTTGGGTTTAAAAAGCCTATCCGATGTTAATTTTGACGCCAAAATTTAAATTTGGCAGGCGATAAATGACATGCCCCTGCACTCTGCCCCCGGGCCAGACTTGTGGAACTCCCGTGTTCTCAAAAACCCGCAAAAAGCCCCTATCACGGGCCTTTTTTTCCCTCCTATGGGGAGGGGGGCATGGACTGGGGGTCGCCCTTAGTTTCTAAAAAAAACAGAAAATAGCCCCCCTCCCAAAGGGGGCAGTAAAACAACAGCAAAGAAATTCAGACCAAAAGCATAACATTTTCCCCTATCCCCTAAAAATCTTTTAAAGGGGGTTTCCCAAGAAAACAAGTCCAAAACCCCCCTCTAGAAACCCATCAGTTACACAACCCAGGGAAATGGGTTTAGAACACTCACTCCTTTTCTGTCTCAAGTACTGGATCACTACGACAAGGTCCCAAATGCACTAGAAACCCCCCCCCCCCCCCCCCAAAAAAAATGCCCGATGTAAAAATACAGACTTTGCAAAAGCCTTCGGGCAAGGTGGGCCCTGGCGTAATAGCGCACAAAAAAGCGTGCTAAAGGAATAAAAAGGAAAAGTCAGTCGATGGATCTATAATTTCCTCACTAACAGAACAGAGTAGTCGTCAACAGAGTAAAGTCCGAGGCAGCTATGGTGAAAAGCTCTGTTCCACAAGGCACAGTACTAGCTCCCATCTTGTTCCTCATCCTCATATCCGACATAGACAAGGATGTCAGCCACAGCACCGTGTCTTCTTTGCAGATGACACCCGAATCTGCATGACAGTGTCTTCCATTGCAGACACTGCAAGGCTCCAGGCGGACATCAGCCAAATCTTTCAGTGGGCTGCAGAAAAGAATATGAAGTTCAACGATGAGAAATTTCAATTACTCAGATATGGTAAACATGAGGAAATTAATGTTCATCAGAGTACAAAACAAATTCTGGCCACAAAATAGAGCGAAAACACCAAACGTCAAAGACCTGGGAGTGATTATGTCGGAGGATCTCACCTTCAAGGACCATAAACATTGTATCAATCGCATCTGCTAGAAAAATGACAGGATGGATAATGAGAACCTTCAAAACTAGGGAGGCAAGCCCATGATAGACACTCTTCAGGTCACTTGTTCTATTAGGCTGGAATATTGCTGCACTACAGCACCTTTCAAGGCAGGTGAAATTGCGACCTAGAAAATGTACAGAGAACTTTCACGGCGCGCATAACGGAGATAAAAACACCTCAATTACTGGGAGCGCTTGAGGTTTCAAACCTGTATTCCTGGAACGCAGGAGGGAGAGATACATGATTATATACACTGGAAAATCCTAGAGGGACTAGTACCGAACTTGCACACGAAAATCACTCACTACGAAAGCAAAAGACTTGGCAGACGATGCACCATCACCCCAGTGAAAAGCAGGGGTGTCACTAGCACGTTAAGAACCTACAATAAGTGTCAGGGGCCGAGACTGTTCAACAGCCTCCAGCACACTTTAAAGGGGGGGTTACCAACAGACCCCTGGCAGTCTTCAAGCTGGCACTGGACAAGCACCTAAAGTCAGTTCCTGATCAGCCGGGCTGTGGCTCATACGTTGGTTTGCGTGCAGCCAGCAGCAAACAGCCTGGTTCATCAGGCGCTGATCCACCAGGGAGGCCTGGTCACAGACCGGGCCGCGGGGGCGTTGACCTCGAAACTCTCTCCAGGTAAACTCCAGGTAGGTTTTATGCTTCCTTTTGCAGACCACAATAATAATGATAGTGGAAAAATAAATATAAAGGTAAGATTTATCGGGCATGACTGTTTCCCGTACCCGATGAAAATAGTCCCTTTTTTTTTTTTAAATGG
>NC_069481.1:1417414-1434914 GCF_026875155.1 Cherax quadricarinatus
GGAGGGGCCCAAGGTTCCCAACGGGTTCTTCAAATTAATTCCAGTTGTATTTTTTTCTTTTTGAATTAATTCTTGTTAGCGGGAAAACCCCGGTAAGGGTTTCTTTAGGACTATCTTTAAAAATTTCAATATCGTGGAAACCCAATGTACAAGGAGAGGGTATCTTTGAAGATATTTATATTTAGTGTTTATTTTTTTTTGAGTTTTTTTGGGAGGTAAAGAGTTTCCAGAAATGGTCTAGTCTTTTTAAAATTATTATTATTAAAATCAAAAAGAAGCGCTAACCCACAAGGGCTATACACGTGCAGGGTGGGAAGGAACGAGGGTATTTGATGGCAAAGGGGTGATCAGCAGGTTACAAAAAACAGCGGGGCAGGGGATGTGGGGGGAAAGGGTAGCAAGAGATTAAAGTAAAAAAGGGGCTAAGGATCAGAATTTGTGAAGTAAGTCAGTTGTTGTCAAAAAGTCAATAGAGGCCCGATGAAAGGTGGGATCCATCAGCGAAAGGGGAAGGTAAAAGAGAGCAGCGGAGCGAAACGACGACGATGAAAATTTTCTACGTGCTGTTGATAAAGTGGGCATCCAACAGAATGTGGCTGACGATAAGGAGTTGGCAATTCTCACAGAGAGGAGCAAGACCCTCCTGAGATATCCAGATTTGACGAGAGGGCCAATGCGAAGACGGGAAAGTAGTCCCCCCAACCCCGGGACACTGTGATAAAAGAGGGCCCCGTAACCTAACTGGGTTTTTAGATTGAAGTTTGTTGGAGATAGTAAAAAACGTTGTTCCAAGGGTGTGAAGGTGGGAAAATATTGCGCAAAATAGTCCGTAAATGAATCCCTCATAAGAACTGGTAGGTTTTTTGCTGACCGCGAGCGTGTCTGCCTTTTTATTGCCCGTACGTAACATGACCGGGACCAACAAAAAACAATACTTTTTCTTGGTAAAGATGCGGGGAGCCAAAGTTTGGGTACGGAGGACTAAGGGGGGAGGGGTATCAAATTTTTGATGCCTTTTAAAACATAAGGAGTCTGGAAAAACCACAAAAGATGACCAGGATAGATGCAATACGGGTAAGTGCTGTAAGGTGGCATATAATTCAGCAGAAAAAATACTAGCCGAAAATAGTAAATGCCCTTGTACGATGCTGTACGGAAACACTGCTGCGAATCCTATGCCGTCAGAAGACTTAGAGCCACTGTGTACACAGCAATGCATGAGAATGAGAGTGAAAGTGGTCAAGAAAAAGAGAGCGGGAAGCGACCGTAGACAGTTGGGCTTTCGAGCAAGGGAGGGAGAAAGAAACAGACTCGAACAGCTGGAACTTCCCAGGGGGTAGGGAAAAGTGAGATGCTACATGTACATAGAAAGGTGGTAGTTGAAGAGAAGACAAGAGCGAATGAAGGCGAAGAGAGAAGGACGGAGAGTAAACAGGGGCGGCGAACAATAAAGAATGTCTACTAATATCAGTGACCATTCTATAAATGGAAGATTGCGGAGATCATGAGAGCGTACATAGTAGCGCAAGGCAATGGGCATCACGGCGATCGGATAAGGATGGAACGTTCGCTTCTGCATAGAGGCTCTCGACAGGGGAAGAGCGAAAAGCACCAAGGCATAAACGTAATCCTTGGTGATGAATGGGGTTAAGGCTAGAGAGAGTAGCAGGAGATGCCGCTGAATAGATCTGGTCACCATAATCAAGTTTCGATAAAATAAGGGTGGAATGTAGGCGAAGGAGGGTTCGACGATCAGCTCCCCATGAAAGATGAGCAAGGGTTTTAAGAAGGTTCAGCCGGCTGTGACAAGTTGCCTTCAGAGAGGTAATGTGAGGTTTCAGGAAACCTACGATCAAAGAGGAGGCCCAGAAACTTGACTGTATCACGTTCAGGGATACGAGAGCCATAGAGGTACAAAGGATGATCGGAGATGACAGAGCGTCTAGTGAAAGTGATTTGGTGGGTTTTAGTGCTGGAAAATTTAAACCCACGTGTGGTGGCCCAATTGGAAACATGGTCGACTGCATGTTGGAGAGAAACTGTAATGAGGTGACAGTCAGCGCCTGCACAGGCAATAGCGAAGTCATCAACATAGGATGACCAAATATTTGATGGAAGACTAGAGGCCAATCATTAATAGCAAGGAGAAAAAGTGTTGTGCTCAGAACACATCCCTGGGGGACACCTTCAGCTTGGATAAAGTCTGGGGAGAGCACATTATTAACCCGAACACGGAAATGCCTGTCAGTTAAAAAGTTCTTAAGGAAGGATGGTAGATTGCCTCTAAGCCCTAAGGAGTGGGCTTGGGCTAAAATATTATACCTCCAAGTTGTGTCATATGCCTTCTCAAGGTCAAAAAATATGGCAATAACTGAGTGGTTATTCGCAAAGGCATTACGAACATACGTATCCAAGCGTAGTAAGGGGTCTATGGTAGAACGTCCCTTACGAAAGCCATATTGACGAGTGGAGAGACTGTTGTGTGTCTCTAAATACCACACTAAACGTCTATTTACTAGGCGTTCCATTACTTTGCAAACTGCACTGGTAAGAGCAATGGGACGATAGTGGGAGGTTTCATGTCCCGTAGTGCCTGGTTTGAGAAAGGGAGAACAATGGCGGATTTCCACAGCTGTGGAAGAACTCCTTGTGACCAAATAAGATTTTAAAGGCGTAATAGGACTGAAGGGGGTACTGATGAAAAGTTGTAGCATACAATTGAAAAAGCTCGGGCCCAGCTGCCGTTTGACAACTGAGGTGTTTTCCCCCATTCTTTAAGTGTAAAAGGCCTTTTTCTGTTCTTTTCTGAGAAAGAAAAGTCCCCAAGGTCTAACTCTCGGAGACTGAGGAAAGAAATGAGGGGCATGATGGAGTCCCCGAGAAAACGGACCAATGATTGCCAAAATTTTATTGGGAACATTAGTGGGTTTGCTATATCAACACCGGGAAAACCCCCGAACAGGGGGCTGGGTCAGGAGAATATTACCACTCGTTTTCGTACTTTTTTCCAGACTGCACCAAGAGGAAGCAGAGGTGAGGGGGAGACAATCTCGCCAGCAATGTTAGCGTCACGGATGACATGGCCGGGGGATCGCCACGCTCTGTTTAAAATCAAGGAGTCGCCTGTGGTTCTTTGTACCGTACCCGCCCCCTGCAGCGCGTTCAAAATACTGCCGACACAAACAGGAGACCACCAAGGCACGCATTTCTGAAATGCCCGCCCGAATTTGGGGTATAGAATGAAACTGCGGTAAAACGGAGTAAAAAAAAGGTGTAAAAGTCATCGATGGAGGACGAAGGAACCCTTAAAAAAATTAGGTGTGAGAAAGGGTTTCCCAAATTTGCCCGATAAATTATCAGCAGGGGTGTGAAGGGGTGGCGAAATGAAGGGGAAGTAAGAATGATTGGGAAATAAATACTGTCCATGAAAATTCCGGGAGAAAACCCAAATGAAGCTAATGCGGCGGGGAAACAGACTGGATCGATGCAAGAAGAGTATGAGTCCGGGGATCAAAATGGGTGAGAGTACCTGTTTTTAAAAACATGGAGGGGGGGGGCAGAAAAGCCTCTAACTGAATTCAGGGGAATCCCCGTGAGACCCCCCCCCCAAGGAAATGGTGGCTTTAAAAATCCCAACTAACAAAAATCGGGGGGTAATACGAAACAAGGAAGGAAAATCCGGAAAAGATAAAACCAAGAAGGAAGAGATATAAAAAAACAGAGGTTTCCCCCTTGAAGTGGATACGGGCTGCTGGAATGCAGCGAAGTATGAACAAAAAAAATGATGGTACGGGAAAATTTATGCAGAGAAAAGGGGACTTTCATTAAAAGGGCCCACGGAAAAGGAAACTGAAGAATACAAAAATTAAAAGCCGGAAATTTGGGAAAAAACAGCAGAGGTAAATTTTTTTCCTGTAAGCAAACACCAACAGGGCAAACGGGAGGTAACACGAAGCCACCCCGTTACCCCCGAGGGGCCCCGATATTCCCTGTAAATAGGGAAAGATTTGGGAATGATAAAAGAACTTTAAATCCGCAGGTAAGGGTCCCACGGCAGAAGGGTTAGAAAAGTCCCCATGCGGAGGCAGTGGAAAACGTTCAAGCAGCGAAGGAAGGGGCGCTGTGAAGAAAAGGGGTTGCGCAATGGGGCAAGGGGAGAGAAAGAGCAGAAGGTGGATCATGCCATTGATGGTTTGGTCTCTGCAAAATGTTCAGAGATTGCTTCAAGTGTTTCGGGAATTCAGAGATGGTCGTAGGGAGACCATTATTGGGAATAGTAGGGGGAGGATGAGTAAAGATTGGAACTGTATTGGACTGTACCAAGGTAGGGGGGGGGGCGAAAGGGTGGAGCGGAACTGGGAAGAAGCGTGGCAGGGGACAGGAGAGGGCAGGAAACTGGGAGGTGAAGAAGATGAAGAAAACTTGGAGGGAACAGGGGAGGAAGTACAGATACGAGGAGGAGGGTGAACCTCTACACTTGTAACTGAGCAGTGATCGCAGGGGAAGGAACCAGGGACAGAGCAGGGAGGTATAAATGAGGACGGGGAAATGGGTTAGGAGGTGGTTGTTAACGAACCTTTTTTTTGACTTTTGAGAAGTAGAGGACGATTGGGAGGGAGGTGTGTACAAGGCTCTCGTCGGTATGAGGCTTGAGAGAGTAGAACTCGATGAAGCGAGAGTAGACTGAGGCGTTGAGTCGGGACGTCTGAGTCCAGAGGACAGGCCTCAAAGGATTAGTACGAGGAGTGTTTATGGGAGAGGTAAACACAGAGGTGGTGTAGAAGAATGGGATACCAGAAGTGGGGGGACGTTTTGAAACACGGAATAGAAAACACGTAGGGAGTCTCCTTGGAGGCGGAGATGAGAACTGCCTTGGCATAAGGAGACCTTTGTCTCTTTGAGGTAACGGATTTCCCGCCTCGTATTAATTAAATAGAACTGACAACGGCGAGAGTACGAAGGGTGGGCCTCATGGACAGTTAAAGGCAAGTAGGGAGATCGATTGGCAAGACGTCATTTATAGAATGGTCATCGGCACCACAGACTGGGCATTCTGCGATAGATCTGCAATATTTCACTGGATGGGCCATACTTCGCCAGCGATTTCTACACTGTTTTGTGTGTAGGGATACTTTTCGAACTTGTAACCGAGGTCTGCTATATAAACTGAGGATGGGAGTTATGGGCTGTCAAAAGTTAAACGAGCCACATTGCTTAGGTACGTCTCGCCCACGGGCAGGAAGAACGTAAGTGTCTACTAGAGGATTGGGAGATCTTTGAGATTCCAGTGTTCTAGAATGTCAGTGCCACATGTTGGAAAATTTGTTGAACTATGGTTATGGGCAACTGACGGGGTACCACTACAAGATTGAGGGAATGATGTTTTCAAGAGTGACTAGGAACAGTATCGATATGGGAAGACGATGAGAGTCATGAGCCTGGGTAGCATTTCTGTACGAGTAATGATGCGGTACGCTCTCTTAAGAGCATGAAAAAGAAATATCTTACCAACATGGCGTAGGAGTGCTTGCCAATACTGATGGTCAGAAAGATAGCAGCTAGGGAAGTTGGTCGAAAGTGTGAAGAATTTAGTCATTGTTCAGTCTGAACTACGTGAAAGGTAAGGGTGGAAAGGACGTGTCCGATCGTTTTCCGGAAAGAACGAGAAGGTGAGAAGTATCAACAGCAGGTTAATTGTCGTTGGCGTTTAGGAGTGGGACCAGAGTTGGTCCGATGTGGAACGGGTGGCGATGAAAAATTGCCGAACCGTTAGAGGGAGAGGACGAAGCATAGTCAGAGGGGAGCGAAGGTCTCGATAATCGAAGTTGTCAGTCGAGGCCTCAGTACCTGAAGCGGGTGAGGAAAACAAGCACCGGCAATAGTACAGAGGTGAGTGAATGTCTGAGAGTGGGTCAAAGACGAGGACCGGGGTTCAGATCGGGGTGCGGTATCAAGAAGGGGGCCCCGGGGGGGGGTACCAGGTTCATGGACTAGGGCTGCCAATGGTTTAGGTTACTTCTTTCTTTTTGTTTTTTAAGAAAAAAAAAAAGATAGAAATTAAAAATAAAAAAAAGAATAAAAACAAGGGTGGGGACCGGGGAGGGATAGTCCTAGGAGGAATGAAAGGGCCAGAAATCTCCTCCACGCCCAAGAGGACCTCGCCCGCAAAAAGTAGGCATGATGCAGCATGGAACCGTGCCTACCCTACCATCATGCTAGTAAACTATAAATCCGGGATAGCAACCTCACATCTCCGAGCTACTCGGTGCAAAAGAGATGGGCGGCTGGATATCCACCACAAAAGCATTACCCTCCTTCGGCCACCTTGCCTGGAATCCGAAAGGTTAGGCTTCCAGAGATACCTCGTCGCCGAAAGACATCCAAAGAACTACTCCGGGATACCGGGAGGGATGGGACATCCCAGGCGATCCAAGATTCCACGGCAAACTACGCCACCGCTAAGAATCCTCAAACGGAATGGATGGACCCCGGTTCCTTTCCATACCTAGGAACTAGCGCGCCTGTGGGAGAAATCCCAAGGGATCAAAAATGAGGAAGGGCAAAAGGGAGGGGTGGGGAGGAGGAGGAGGAAAGGAAAAAGGGGAGGATGGGATAGGGGAGGGGAGATTGAGGGGTAATTAGGTTTGGTCTGAAGGAAGAAGACCGATAGTTAATTTCCTCAGACAAGAGCCTCTTCACCACGCCAAGGAGCCCCCCTTGAAGAGGTAGTTGTTTTAAAACTTCAGAATTACGTAGTCTAAATTCTCTTACTTCCCTTACAGTGTCATTCCTTATTTCAGTGGATGTAGGTTGAATAGAGGTAATAATAGTAGGGAGGGAAAGGCTAGACTGTATTCTTTAAGTTTATCTATGTGATACCTCGTAATTGTTCTTATACGGGTTTTTTTTGTTTTTTCCTGGTTCAGGACCAGATAATTTCAACCTCATTTTCTTTGTCTACTATTTCTATGGCCCAAATATCTAGGTTTTAAAAGAATGGCCTGGAATTAAGTTTTTAACTAAGACTAATTCATATGGAGCGAATGAAACGAGATTTAGCCTTTTGGTTAAGATTTCTTCATTTTGGCTTGACGCTTCTGTCAGATTCACGGGCAGCTAAGCTTTTTAATTTGGAGAGATGTTCTTTCCAAAGTAGAGGACTGGGGATATGATGAGGTCCTCTCTTCCCTATCCAAGAATCTCATAATAATGGCCTAGGGGTGCCTTCGTACTGATGTCCAAAAAATCAGGTTCAAATATGGAGAGTTTTTAAGTTACTTTCTTGTTTCAGCTTACGGAGGGCGAGAGAAAGAAAGGGTTAAACCTACGTTCCATTCACGAGAATATGCTCCAGTAAGCACGTAAAGTAGATTTAAGGGTTTGGTGGAATCTTTCTAGCACTCCTTGTGACTCGGGATGATATGCTGGAAGGGAGGATCTGTCTTACTCCTAATAGAGACATAGCCTCTTAAAAAACCTTAGACGTAAAATTAGAAACCTTGGTCAGATTGATTTCACTTGGTATGCCTACTGAGCAAAAAGAAGGGATAAAGCTCTTACTATATTTCTGGAATTATATTTGGAAATTGGGATGCATCAGGTACCGCGTTGCATATTATGATGGTGAAGATATATGGTTACCCCTTTTTTGTGTGGGGCAACGTTCCTCACAATCAATAATCTTTCAAAAGGTTCTTCAGGTCATTTTTTTGGAAGTAAAGGGGGCAGAGGCGGGATTGGTGCGCCGTTTTGCCTATTATTTGACAACGTGGCAGCCATTTCCGTAGTTTGTCAGCAATGTAAGTCCTCATTGAGGCCAAAAAAAATATTTCCTTATCTTTTTCTTGTTCTGACGAGACCCTAAATGACTCATCCCAGTGATGTATCATGTGCTAGTTCCCAAATACCATATTACGTAAGGACGATGGCACCCACTAACAAGTTCCTTTTGACTCGTATCATCATCATTTATCATTATTTCTCTTCCAAGAAAACCGTTAAGCTTCATCTAAAAGGTAACTCTACCTCTTTATCCTATATTGGGGTTAAACTTTTATGTCCTTTAGAGCTATAAGAAATTCTTCTTTATTACATTTTATAGCTAGGTCCGCCAGGGACTGGTAAAAACTTTTTGTCACCTGGTGGGTCTCGATGAATTGTTTCGCTAAAACAGGATGTTTTCAAACTAATTCATCGGACATTTCTTAAAGGCATGTTGAATATCCACATTTTTAGAGTAGTCTTAGCCATGGCTATGGTGGACATTAAGGGAAATAAATCTAGCCCTGCCTCAGGAGGCTTTAATGCAGTAATTACATCACAGGATTATCTAAAACCAGGGCTCTCTGGGTATCTCCAATTGATCAATTTTCCCCTTCCCAATTAATAGATCCACGCCGCAATGGGAAAATGTTTATCTGAAAGTCCCACATTGAATCCAGCCTACAAATCCAGGCTGTTTACATAAATCCTTATAATTGGGACCTTTTTATTGTGCCTCCGTAAGCCTCTAATAATACGTCTAGCCGGGGTTCATTTACTAGTAGGTAACTTTACCAGTTTGATCTTAATAAAAGAGAGATAGCTGCCAGTATCTCGAAAAGGTCGTGATGTTTACTAACCTCTCTTTACAGAGTCCGAACTTCCCCTGGGAAAGTAGTGGTTCATAGCTACTCGGACCTTTTCTTCTGAAAGCACTGCCCACCCCTCTTTTCCCACCTCGTGGTAAAGTCATTATTAGACGGTCTGCTAAGACGAGGCCTGGAAAGGTAAAGATTCATTCATCCAGAGTTTCATACTTCCGTAGAGGGTATTTATTCCTGGGTAGGATATATCCCTCTTGGTTGGGTAGTATCTTCCCGCTGTTTATGCCCAACACGGAACTGTCTATGACCTAACTTCTTACAAAAAAGGCACAGTGTGTAATGATCCTTTAGGATATTGCTGGGAGAAAGAGCCATTTGTCACCTGTTTTTTGTCTGATTACACTTCAAAGGTTCGCCAAGCTGGAGCTTTCTAGCAGTCAATCTTGAACTAAAACCTTGGGAGGTAGATTTCTTTTCGTGGGTCTCTAGACATTTCTGTGGTTGTTATAGCATGGGAAATTTCAAAAGTGATCTGAGTGGGCTGCAGTATTAAAACAAGGTTAGTTGTAGGAAATGTCAAAAGATAAGTATGTACCTCTCTGGAAATATTTAAAAAGGTCTTCATGCATATACAGCTGGGAATGTGGGACTCGACTGAGGCGGCTCCACGGCCCTACGCCAACGCTCGAAAGCAAGAGATCTTTTCTCTGGCAAAGTCCACCAAGGACTGCTGAGGATATTTCTTCAGAGTTCTAAACATCTCATGTTAACTGTCAGGTAAATAAATAATAAGCTTTCAGAAGAATCTTTTACCTGAGTATAATCAGAATATTGTTCTAAAAGGTAAGTTTGCAGTTCTTGGTTTGGGCTTTTCCTATTAGTAAAGATGAATGTATTAAGCAGCCCAATATTTAGGAGGCCATTGCATCACCTTCGCCTGATTTTCGAACGCATTCAAAAAATGAATCTAAATTATCACTCAGTAATTTAGGCATCAAAGAGGCTGCTTTACTAAGGTCAATGAACGGGATTGTATACATATTATCGATCCTCTTTTCTTCCTCAGTACTTCACGTTTCCATTAAGCATAGTTTCACAGTTCAAAATTCTCATTTTATTTTCTCTGGGCTTCTACAATGGAGGTATGAAGTGATTAAAATTCATTCTAGTACGTTCGAAATTCTCCTTAGATTGAATAGTTGTCAAAAGGGTAAAGAGGATTTGAGGTGGAAACGATGGTTCATCCAAAAGGACTTCCTCTTGTTCTGATTAAAAACATCTGTAAAGGGTTTACCTGGAACCGCTTCTTGAGCCTGATGGATTCTTTTCCCCATATAGTCCTTGGATATGGAATTGGAGTCGTTATAGCAGCGTATAGCGTTTCCGAGTATCGGGAAAGGTCATGCCCGTAGTCCTCCAGTAGGGGTTGTTAGCGTCGTAGTTTGCGGCTCGGAGTGTCTGTAGTAATGGAATTCACAAAAGGAAGGGAATATCTGCTTTCCCCATTCTCAGTCTCTGGATCCTGCTCATCTGGAAAAAGGGACATTCTGTATCATACATCTGACTGTCTGGCAGTGAAATGCCTGTCATATTTTATGCCAAGCTTCGTGCGTAATTGCCAAAAGATTGAAGCTTCTAATTCTGTAAATCTCTCCTTGTTTATATCTTCAAACCTCTCTGGCCAATATTCTACATTCATTTTTAAAAGGATAGTTCAGTGTTATGATCCCTCGGGGACACAGGCCCCCACTTGTTACACTCAAGTTTGGTACCACTATTTCCTTATTTTTAGAGCATAACAATTTGGTCATAGAGGTCTAGGCGGTAATAATAGTGATCCTCGGAATGCATAATTTTAATTAAGTGTATTCATAATACAAACAAAAGCCAGAAATAATTCAACGAATTATCGTATTATAAGTTAAGAATGAGTTTGTCTATATTATCCAAAATATAACGTAAGGCTTTCATACAGACGATTAGGAGGGAGATCCCTAGATTATAACCTTATTAAATGGAGATTATTTAATGTATATAGTTTGTTTCCCAATTGGAAGCAAGTCAGAATAAAACAGAATATGTTCCAGGGCCGGCTAATAAACCTTGGCCAGTTACCAGAAGACGAGCAGGAGTGTTCTCGTTGGCTGCTACTTCTTCACTGCTCGTCCCAACCTTGAGCATAAGGCATTAAAGTGGGTCACGTGACGTGACTCACCAACACTCAGTAGCGTAGTTGAACATAAAGGGGGAGGGGAAAGGGGGGGGGGTTGTATCCATCGAACATCACGGCTAACCATACACGGCACCGGGCGGCCAGGCATGTTCTATACCTCCAATTAAATTATCATGGCCATGTTTCATAAATTTTAATAATTGTTAATAAAGAATTAGCTTAATAATACAAGGACGTCACTTTTCCAATTTAGCTATTAAGGAAATACCGCAATGTAATATTAAAGGGAAGGTTAACCATAGGGGCATGACAGTGGGGGGGGGGAGTGAGAGTGAGAGTGAGTGTTGAGAGTGAGTGTGAGAAATGTGAGTTGTGAGGTGAGTGTGAGAGTGAGAGATGAGAGTGAGTGTGAGAGTGAGTGTGAGAGTGAGTGTTGAGAGTGAGTGTGAGAGTGAGTGGTGAGAGTGAGTGTGAGAGTGAGTGTGAGGTGAGTGTGAGAGTGAGTGTGAGAGTGAGTGTGAGGAGTGAGTGTGAGGTGAGTGTCGAGAAGTGGTGAGAGCGTGGTGTGGTGTGAGAGTGAGTGTGAGAGTGAGTGTGAGAGAGTGAGTGTGAGAGTGAGTGTGAGAGTTTCTTGTATGAGATGTGAGTGTGGAGTGAGGTGTGAGAGTGAGTGGTGAGAGTGAGTGTGGAGAGTGGTGTGAGAGTGAGTGTGAGAGTGAGAGTGAGAGTGAGAGTGAAGGAGAGGTGAGTGTGAGAGTATGAGTGTGAGAGTGAGAGTGAGTTGAGGTGAGTGTGTGTGTGTGTCTGTGTGTGTGTGTTGCCTGTGTGTTGATGCCTGTGTTTGTGCTGTGTGTGTGCCTGTCGGTGTTGTGCCTGTGTGTGTTGCCTAGTGTGATGTGGCCTGTGTGTGTGCCTGTGTGTGTGCCTGTGTGTAGTGCTGTGTTGTGCCTGTGTGTGTGCTGTGTGTGTGCCTGTGTTGTGTGCGGTGTGTTGTGTCCTGTGTGTGTGCCTGTGTGTGTGCCTGTGTGTGTGCCTGTGTGTGTGCCTGTGTGTGTGGCCTGTGTGTGTGCCTGTGTGTGTGCCTGTGTGCTGTGCACTGTGTGTGTGTGTGCCAGTGGTGTGTGTGTGCCTGTGTGTGAGTGTGCTGTGTGGTGTGTGTGTGTGTGTGTGTGTGTGTGTGTGTGTGTGTGTGTGTGTGTGTGTTGTGTGATGTGTGTGTGTGGTAGTGTGTGTGGGGTGTGTTGTGTGTTGTGTACTCCACCTATTTGTGGTTGCAGGGGTCGAGTCATAGCTCCTGGCCCCGCCTGTCACTGATTGCTACTAGGTCCACTCCTCTCCTGCTACATGAGCTTTAATCATACTGCCTTTAAAACTATGTAACGGTGCCCGCCTCCATTACTTCATTTTCTTGGAAACTATTCACAACTGACTACTCTATGACTGATACATAAGAACATAAGAACATAAGAATGTAGGAACACCTGCAGAAGGCCTCTGGCCCATACGAGGCAGGTCCTTATTCAAAACGTCATCTACCTAAAGCTACTCAAGAAACAAAACTCCTCTGCACCCCCAACACCAATCAAACCCAGCCCCCCAACTCATATAATATTTGTCAGTCTCTTCTTTAAATGCTACCCAAGGTCCTAGCCTCTTATCACCCCACTGGGGAAGTCTGTTCCACGCATCTACAACTCTGTTAGAAACCAGTTACTTACCTTTGTCTTTCTAAATCTAAATTTATCAAACTTAAATCCATATTCCTGGTTCTATACTGGTTCGGACACCCTCAGTACTTTATTAATGTCTCGTGTTTTATGCCCTGTCATCCACTTATACACTTCAATGATATCTCCCCTCATTCTACGCCTCTCGAGAGAGTGGGATTTTAAGGCTCTTTAGTCTATCTTCATAGGGAGGTTTCCTTACACAGTAAATCATTTTAGTCATTTCTTCTCTGTATGTTCTCTAATGAGTCTTGATCCTTCCTGTAGTTAGGGGACCTTTAACTGGCAGCATATCTAAATGAGGCCTCACTAGTGATGTTATGAGCTGTAAAATAACTTTTGGACTTCTGTTACTTATACTTTTGAGATAAATCCAAGTTTCTGTTGGCTTGTTGCGCACACTGAGGCACTGCTGTCTTGGCTTTTGATTTCTGCTTACATGACTCCAAGTCTTTTTCTCAATTTGTATGACCGAGCACTACATCACTTGATTAGTAGTTCGAGGTTATTTTCATATACCAAGGGCAAAGTACCTTACACTTATCCACATTTAAACTTATCTGCCATTTCTCAGACCAAGACATTAATATGTTTCAAATCGTCCTGGGTTCCATTGATATCTCCTCAGATGAATTATACGGCTATCTTTGTATCATCACGCAAACTTACTCATGTCCTTGTATTTCCCTTCATCAAGGTCTTAATGTAAAAATTAGAACAAGAGAGGGCCCAATCTGTTCTTGTGGAACGCCATAGTGACTAATCCCCTATCTCAGATTTCTCACTTCCATAATGGTAAACTCTTGCTTCTATGGTAAGCCATGCCTCATTCCATGCTAGAACTTTACCTCCTATACTGAGTGCACTTTTCTTAGAGTATCTTGGGAGGTACTCTGTCGAAGGCTTTACTAAAATCCAAATAATACAATATCTTATTCCTTATCACTGTCAACTGCTCTAATGATCTATTGATGACGTCAGTGAGTAAGTTTGTCAGGCAGGTACGACCTTATCGTGTAATCCATGCTGAGATTCATTTTTCAAGTTATGTTCTTCAAGGTGACTTCTGATAATGTCAGCTAAGAATTGATTCTAATAACTTTCCCACTATAGATGTCAGGCTTATTGGCGGTAATTGAAGGTATGGAATTATCCCTGATTTGAATAATAGGAACACATTAGCAATCTTCCACATCTCTGGCCAAAAGCCAATGGTAAGGATGGACGCATTGATTACACTGTTAATGGCTGACTAAGCTCCATCTTGCATTTCCTTAAGTTATCCCTTGAACAAATCATTGGGTCCCGGGGACTTATTTGGTTCATGGTTGTTATCTGTTTAATAAACCATGTCCCTCGTGACAGTAATATTAGTTAATTAAATTCATCAGGAACTAATTTATTGTTAATTATGAATCTCATTTTAACATCTTCCTGTGTAAAAAGGACAAAAAATAGTCATTAAATAAGGAACACATTTCCAGTTCATTATCCGTCAGTGTTACCCATTCCAGATTTCTAGAGGTCCTCTTTTTCCTTCACCTTCGTTCCTATACACTTGAAAGAACCCCTTGGATTTGTCTTTGATTCTTAGCAATCTAATTTTCATAGTCACGTTTAGCCTTTCTATCGCCTTTTATTCTTCTCTTTAAGCTGAACATTTTGGTCAGTAAGGTTAACCTCTCTCTTCTGATGACGCCACTATAAATTCCCTTTCTCCCCTAAGAGATGCTTTAGCCTCTGTTACCCATTTGGTGTCGTTATTATTAGACCTAATTTCTCTCTGGGGAATGTATATACTCTGGGCACTGTGTAAATTATTAAGAAAACAATTCATAAAAGCAGATCCCTTCATATTTTAAGTATGATTAGGTCAATAAATTCATTAGCTAGATAACCCCAATCAAGATTAGACAGATGTTCCTCCTAAGTCCATTATAATCGCAGAAACGAAAATCGGGGGGGAATTTTTACTGTATTTTCATTATTCTTGCCATTTCCCATTTTAAGGCTAAAGTGATGGAATTTGTGATCACTTGTCGCCAAGCTTGCAGTGATCTCCGATTATTTCACGACAGTGTCTCTTATTTGAATGATAGGTCTAGCAATTATTACCCCTGGTAGGTTCAGTTACACTCTGTTTCAGAAAAACAGTCCTGAACTGTTTCATGCAGTCACTGGACTACTGATTACCTGTCAAAGAATTCCAGTCCAATTTGGCTTAAGTTTTAAAATCCCCTACTATGACTACGTTTACTGTGTCAGAAGCCCTAACAATTTCGTCCAAAGAAGTCTCCTTCTATCGTTATCCAAGCCTGTGAGGTCGGTATATTACACCTAGAATTGTTTTTCGTGACCCTCCAACAGAACTCTCTACCCAAACTGACGTTACTGCTCCATCTATTTTTATACCTTTTTTTATGCAACAATTTAATTTTTTGTCGAACATACAATGCAACTCCTCCCCCGTCCCTTTCAATCTATACCATTGAATAACTTAAATCCCTGAATATTACACTCAGCAGTCATTTCCGACTCTTTAAATCATACCATGTTTCAGTTAATGCAATGATTTCAAAGTTCCAGCACAATGCTAACAACGGAGTTCATTAATTTTTATTTCTTTGCACTTCTACTGTTAGATAAAATACCCAGATCATATGTTTTTTCTTCTGCACATTTTTCCTATTCATCTTTGTTTTTACACAATTTCTGAAATTTTCATTACCCAGAGTTACTCCATGACTGTTACTATAAGATTCTTAATATCAGAGCATAAGTCAAATATATCCATACTCATTATTAATCATTTCTTAAACCCATCCTCTAACTAATCCTAGTTTAAAGCCTAACAACCCCCTCAACTGAGTAGCAAGAAAAACCACACCTGCCCTGGATAAGTGAACCCCATCCCTGGCATACATGTCATTTCGGCCATAGAAGTTGTCCCAGTTGTCAATGAATGGTACTGCATTATCCTTACAGTGTTTATCCAGCCAACAATTAATACCAATTGCTCTGGACACCATTCATTACCAACACCTCTTCTTGGCAAAATGCCACATATAACAGGGCGCCCCCCCTTCTTCCTAATCATGTCTATAGCTGTCCTGAACTTTCTAACTAAATCCTCACTTTTACGCTTGCCTACATCATTGCCTCCAGCACTGAGGCAAATAATAGGATTGATCCCATTACCGTTCATGATGTTGTCAAGCCGGCTAACAATGTCCTCCATCCCAGCCCCAGGAAAGCATACCCTTTGTCTCCTACTCTGTCCTTCAAGCAGAATGCCCTATCCATGTATCTAACCTGGCTATCCCCTACAACAACAATATTCTTACCTTCCTTGTTGTCGTTCGTCGTGACGATCCCAGTAGTCGACTCACATTCGTCGGTTAGCACCGAGAATGCGTTGGAGGTTTCCACGGGAGTTTCCACAGCAGTCTCTTTCTTCTTCATCGTTTCTGGCTTTCCATTCGTCTTCTTGATCGTCAACTTCGTCGTCCCCTGCTGTCCAGCCACTGACCACGATCCCTTCTTGACCTGAGGACTCGAAACAGGAGGACTACTACGAATCCTCTTGTTTTCCTCGGTCAATCGCCGTATCTCCATCTTCGCTGCCTTCAATTCTTCCTTAAGTTGCTGGTAAAGTTGCTCGATGGAGGGCATCTTGGTTCAGTCCACGGGAGCAAACAAGACACTTCTTCACAGAGTTAAGTATAGGTCAGCACTCAAAGTACAGGTCACCACTCAAGAGCACACAAACAGGTCTTCACAGAGCTAAGTACACGTCACCACTGAGCTAAGTACACGTCACCACTGAAGAAATACTTCCTAACATCCCTTCGATTCATCTGAGTCTTCAACTTCCAATTGTGACCTCTTGTGTCTGTGTCCCATCTCTGGAACATCCTGTCTTTGTCCACCTTGTCTATTCCGCGCAGTATTTTATATGTCGTTATCATGTCTCCCGTGACCCTCCTGGCCTCCAGTGTCGTCAGGCCGATTTCCCTCAACCTTTCTTCGTAGGACAATCCCCGTAGCTCTGGGACTAGTCTTGTTGCAAACCTTTGCACTTTCTCTAATTTCTTGACGTGCTTGACTAAGTGTGGATTCCAAACTGGTGCTGCATACTCCAGTATGGGCCTGATGTAAATGGTATACAGTGTCTTGAACGACTCCTTACTGAGGTATCGGAACGCTATCTGTAGGTTTGCCAGGCGCCCGTATGCTGCAGCAGTTATCTGATTTATGTGCGCCTCAGGAGATATGCTCGGTGTTATACTCACCCCAGATCTTTTTCCTTGAGTGAGGTTTGCAGTCTTTGGCCATCTAAAACTATATTGTGTCTGCGGTCTTCTTTGCCCTTCCCCAATCTTCATGACTTTGCATTTGGCAGGGTTAAACTCAAGGAGCCAGTTGCTGGACCAGGCTTGCAGCCTATCCAGGTCTCTTTGTAGTCCTGCCTGATCCTCATCTGATTTGATTCTTCTCATTAACTTCACATCATCTGCAAACAAGGACACTTCTGAGTCTATCTCTTCCGTTATGTCGTTCACATATACCAAGAACAGCACAGGTCCTAGGACTGACCCCTGTGGAACCCCGCTTGTCACAAGCGCCCACTCTGACACCTCGTCACGTACCATGACTCGTTGTTGCCTCCCTGTCAGGTATTCTCTGATCCATTGCAGTGCCTTTCCTGTTATGTGTGCCTGATCTTCTAGCTTTTTCAGTAACCTCTTGTGAGGAACTGTGTCGAAGGCCTTTTTGCAGTCCAAAAAAAATGCAGTCGATCCACCCCTCTCTCTCTTGTCGTACTTCTGTCACCTCGTCATAAAACTCTAGTAGGTTTGTGACACAGGATTTTCCTTCCCTGAAACCATGCTGGTTGTCAATTATACACTTGTTTCTTTCCAGGTGCTCCACCACTCTCCTCCTGATGATCTTCTCCATGACCTTGCATACTATACACGTTAGTGATACAGGTCTGTAGTTTAGTGCCTCATGTC
>NC_069481.1:1437414-1442834 GCF_026875155.1 Cherax quadricarinatus
ACACCTTCCCCATCAAGGGAACTAAGCAAAACTAATCTTGCACAACCTCTCATCTAGTCACACACTAGTACCTCCAATTACACCCAACCACTCATCACTGCATACCCAAGGAGGTGAGCCTGTTGAAATCCCCTGAACCCCCCCCCTCCCTTTTACCAACCTACTTGCACCGGCAGTTAAAGCCCCTTATAACGCCAATAAATTCCCTATTGTTAGTCCTCTATAACCCTCAGAAAAATACTCTTCCCACCTTTTCCCAAAAATGTGTCTATTGCGACACAAAGTTTGATAAAACGTCGCCGCCAAAGTCCTTCTCAGCACATCCCCACCCACCTTCCCCCTCATACCCCATAAAACATATATGTAGTCCACGATGACATATGCTAAACCTCTTACCCCACACTCATCCACACCACTCGTATCAAGACTCAACGCTCGCAATACAGACACACCTTGACCCCCCACCCTCACACTACCTTACTCATCCATACCCTGATGCACTCCAAACTTCACTGCATCTGCACACACCCCCACCCTCAATAACCCTCCTATCTCGGAGCATCGCTCCGTTGGCAAATCCCATGCAGGAAACGGTACATAACCTCACGCGCACCTAGGTCGTATTCTTAACTTACTAAATCTTCACCATATTACATCCCATGCATACAGGGGTAGATCCCTTCAACTGGCGCCGCTACATATCCCCTAACGATTTACACAAAGTTCCCACCTTTACTTTTCCCGGTTCCCTGGCTAATATTAAGGCACGTAAACACTGTTTCACATTCCTTCATTTCCCCGCCCTCCATACCATTTCCTCATGTGAGTATGTACCTTATCTAGCTGACCCCCCCTCCATCCACCTGCACTCATCACTTCCCTCTTAATAAACACACATTTCACGTGCTTTCTCAAGTCCAACAAACCCAACCCTCCCCTACATACTGGCAATGTCACTACCTCCCTTCGCAACCAGTTGCACCCTGAACCCCACAAAAATTTGAACACATTCTAAGAATACTCGTAATCGCCATTCCTGTTACGGCATCACAGCCGAAACAAACCAGACTTTACTATATAGTAATACATTGATGACAATTGCACGTTGCCTAAGGGTTAAATGGTGAGGTCACAGCATTCCCAACCGTCGCTGCACCTGTTCCACCATCCTATTCGAATTGCTAACCCTTGCAGCACTCGGTTCAGCCTCATCCATGACACCGCAGATTTTCAGACTCCCGGTCCTCCGCTGCACAACATCACATCCCCAATCTAATCTCTCTGCCCACTCTCCCAGCCCCATGATCATTGACTTTTCCAGGTTTACCTTCAATTCTAGTAGCTCTCCCAAAATTGTGTAAAACTTCCCCCAAAAGTCCTAACCGTGTCTCGTCACTTACCAAAATAGTTGTATCATCAACATAGCCCACCAAACCAGGCCACGGCTTCAGCTCACCATCTAAAAAGGGATCCTGAACACATGCAAACAATAGTTGTGATAATGGACATCCCTGCCGAAGACCCCGCTCCATGTTGACTCCCCCCCCACACACCCATTGATCTGCACCCTTACCTTCGTGTTTGAGTACAACGTATCCACCCACCCTACTATTTTTCGTCAAACCCTGTCGTAGGAGAATATCCCTCAAAGCCTTTCTTTCCACCCTATCATAAGCCCCTTGCCAATCCAATGCCACCAACGCCCCTCTTCCCTTTCCATGTCCTCCAGGAACCCCTTGTAACCCCGTCCCCCTCCCCCATTGACCTCCCCAGGAAACCCCAAACCGAGACTCAACACCCCTCCCCACAACACTTTTAAACCCGATTAAGAATTTTTGAAATAATTTATAATAGCAAAGAAAACGAAATGGCCGGAAAAATCCTAAGGGTACTCTGCGTTTTACCTTTTGGGGAAAACCCCCACCACCGTTCCCGAGTTTTTCCCTCCCATTTTTCCCTCTGTCTTATGCTTCTTTAACCTTATAGGAAAACCCCTAAGAGCCCCCAGTGCTGTCATAAAATTCGCTTGGAAAACCAAACGCCCGGGGTGCCTTTCCCCCTATGCCAAAAGGGCTCTCCATTTTTCCCCCCACCTAAATGACCCACCCAGTGCCCCCCGATCACTCCCCTTTGCACGGCCATCCGTCCTTCCAAGAACCTCGCCACCCACCTCACAAATTTTCCGTTTCCTAAAAACCATTTTGATATGCACTCACCCCCTTGTGTCCTTAAATACCTGACCCCCTCTAAAACCCCCCACAAAAGTATGATTGAAACCCCGGTTTGTAGCGTTCCTTCGTACTTTGTCCCCAGCACCAAAAGCTGATGGCTTGTCCCCCCAGGTATTTGCCCAAACCCCCCGCCTTCCCCCCCCCCTACGGCTGCAAAAACGTTCTTGAAAATCCCGTTCCTGTCCAAATTTGTATATCCCCCCCGGGAAACCCCCCGGCCACCCCCCCTTTCCCCTGTAAAATCCCGTAATCAATTCTAAAAAATTGACAAACCATACCGAAATTGATTAATGCGTTTGCCCTCCCTCACAAAAAATTGCTTTTTTAACTTACCCACACTATCCCCCCACCCTCCACATTTCCTCAGTCCTTCTGTCTGCACAGAGTGTTCCAAAATTTGCAAAGCTTCCACTCCCCCTACCCCCCAAAACCTGTGTTCAGTTTCCAATAATTTCCCTGAAAGAGCCAAAGCATCCCATCCCCCTCCATAATACCCCCCCCCTAGATGGGAAGACACCCTCTCAATAGTTTTAAAAAAAATTACCAAAACCCTTTTGATAAATATAACCCGTCAAAGAGCCCAATCCCCTTTTTAAATATGTTCCCCCTCCCCCAAACCTCCCCCCAAAACATCACATAAATGAAGACTCTAAGCAGGCCCCCCCAAACCCAGGAAAAATATCCCCCTCCTCTGGTTCCACGTCTGTCCCCTTTTAAATTCACAATTTCCCAAACCCCCCCCAATGCCCAACGGTAACGTGGGAGGAGTACCGAGCTCCCCCCACACAAAAACCATCTTTCCCTTTTACGTACTTTTGTGGGCCCTACACACACACAAAGCCACTCTCTTCCCATCCCCATCCCTTCCCCCTTAAAACTCTCCCCCCCTTCCCCCCCCCTTTCCCATGCAATTCAAAAGGGTCGCCTCCCTGATCAACACACCCACTCCTTTTTAAAGCTCAGCGGCAACCATAAGCCTGTTTCCCCGGCACCCTAATTCAACCAAGCTTAAAATGTGCTCCCGCACAAAAGCTAGTCAACCCTTTTACCTATTCAAAAACATCCTAAGCACTCCGTTTAAACCCCTCAACAGACCTTAAAATTTTTGTTTCACAAACCGAGGCCCGTTTAAGGTTTCCTTCCCCCCCCCATGTCAAAATTCTTCCCTTTCAGACCATTCCCCTGGACTGTGCCTTTGCCACATACTCCACCCTCCTTCCCAACCATCCCCCCCTTCTGTTGTGGCCCTCTCGCAGTCACTCTGGGTACCATAACCCCATGTCTTTTTCCCCAGCCTTTGCGCCGGCGTCAGAACATCGTCCGAATCTGACGCTGCTGCCCTTTTCCTTGTAGCTCCCTCAGTTTCCATATCTAAGTCATGGGAGCCAGCACAATGGACTTCCACCTCTACCACCCTTAATCCGCCTCCATGTCCTTCCATGGCACTCGCACTGTCCACCACAGGTGCCACCTGATCCTCCCCCTTCCCCACACACACCTTCTGCCCTGAACCCAGGTTCTTGTTCGCTTTAACTCTCCACCTCCGTAGACTGTAACATAGCCTGTATCACCGTCTCCAACTCCTCCTCAATAGCCTTCACTGCTGTGCCCTCCTGCACCTCCTCACTTGACAACTGTACTGTTGATGGGCCAGGCGATTCATGGATCGCCACTTCTCCTTCCGATTCCACAGGAGGAGCCACCACCTCTTCACTCCACATGCGACCACGCCCTTCTCCTTTACCCCGTTCTTCCTTAGGCATCGGGTGCTCATGCACAGGTGCTCCGCCTCTTGCCGGCCCAGGAGCCATACTCCGCTTGCCACAGTCTGCTGCCATATGGTCATATTCGGCACGTACGTCTCTGCCCCACATACGCTACCATTACCTGGGTTCTAAACTCCTCGAGATATACATACGAGGGTATAGGATGCCTTAGCATCATCTTGAGATTAAAAGAACCCTCAGGAAATCCTGTGTAAGCTCCTTTTACCCATTTGCCAGGTTGGGCCAGATGTACAGTTCCATAATGTTCGAATACATTTCGAATATCTACCTCATCAGCCTCAAAAGGCACGTTTCGGAGCTTAACCCACAAATAATGTGATACTTCCGTCAACTTGACCCTCACTGCCGGTGTTACGTTAATGCTGACATCTTGGTAAAGATCAACCAAAGCCTCGTATACTTGAGCAGTTAGCACTTTCACGAAAATTCTATATACACCGTTAAGTGCCACTCCATATAAATCCTCGTCTCTGATGCTGTACGTCTTATAATTTTGGGCAATAACACATCGACTGACGTAGGGGTTAAAGCCCCACTAATGAGTTCAATGCCCACAGTATTCACTCTCCTGCGCACACCTAGCGCCATGTTGTTGACTGAGTAGCTCGTCTGGGAAAACAGTAGAGGGGTGCAAAGCACGACCGCACTCTACCTCATCCAGGCAGCGAATGCACAACACCACCTCGTACCACTGCTGTCAGGTTACTGAGGAGCGTCAGGCAAGGGGGTCTACACGGCCCAAGAGCGATGCAGACAATTTCCTGTGTATATAACGCCTTGCTATGCTTGGTCACTTACCATCACATCTGTCAGAGGGTTGAGGTATATATTATTGTTTAGAGGCATTGTATGCATGTATGCAGTAAGAATGCTTGGGTGTGGTTTGTTGTGATTGAGATACTGTTGCGATGTGACAGGCTCATATGCTCATGTACAGCTGGGAGACTGAGCGACAGGGAACTGTATACTGCCGAGAGACAGTGGTGGTTGCCTAAATGAGGGAGAAGAGGGGGGGTGTAATAGAATGTTTTGTTATAGGAGACAGCATTGAACGTTGCCCTATTAAGGGCTCGTCTCTGAATGGAGGTTAATGAGATAGGATTATATACACATATACTGATTACGGGGTTATTTTTCAAACTGTTCATACTGTGTACCTTGTGTGTGGTGAGAGGAGGCATATATCAACTTATTGTTTAATGTCGCTTTGTTTTATGTAAAAATTTATATATGTTTGGTTTTGGTACATTTAAAGGGTATATTAATTTAGGTCACAATTTGATGCAAATTTTTCATGTATGGTTTACAGTTACATATACAGAGTTTATACATGCAAGTTTTGTAGCATTTTTTGTTACATATATTCAGGTGTGTAGTAAATCATTTAGTTACAAGGATGGTG
>NC_069481.1:1443334-1472697 GCF_026875155.1 Cherax quadricarinatus
CAATGAGAAAAACCCTTTGGGTCGATTCCCTTTGGTCCCATCCGGGGGGTTAACTCCACGTTATTTGGTTATAAAATGAAATGCAAGCAAAAGGGGTTTTGGCTTTTTTAGTTTAAGTTTAACCATTTACCAAAACAATCTAAACTTACAAATGCGTTACTATTTTGGGGCAAGTTTTTCCAAAGTACACCAAGTGTAAACTTTACCCATTTTGAATACACTTTTGTTGATGAAAAATATAGGTGGGGAGTGGTCCCACCCCCTGGTCTTAAAAAACCTCTGAACTTCTAAAGGGTTTCACCCCACTAGGCCCGGGCTTCTGGAGTTTTCCCGCGTTTTTTTTTGTGTTTATTTTGTGTCACTTTTGGTTTCCCTGCAGTAAATTTAATTGGGGGTTTCAAATTTTAACACTACAACCAGTTGATCAAAATAGTTTTAAAACAATTTTAAAAAAGTAAAACTGGGAAGTTTTTGATTGAAAATTTTTTACTATTAAAATTTTTTAAACTAGGCGCTAACCCCAATTTGATGGGGATGGCAAGGAAAAAAATTGATTTTTTAAACCAGGCGGGATTTTGGGTTTAAACACTTTTTGGAAAGGAAACCCGAATTACTATTTTAGAAAGTTTTCATGAAACGGGGAAATTTAGCGCATTTAAACTTGTTCACATTTTAAAAAATTACAAAGCAAAATTTTTTCACACTCACCCCAAACGATAAACCGCAATTTAAATTATTACGGGGAATTTAGCAGTTTAAAGTTTCGTTGAACGAGGGGGGAAAAATTTTTATTAAAAAAAACCCAACAAGGGAACACTGGGGAAAAGCAACTTAACTATTGAAACCGTTTTTAATATTTTCGGTTACACTGGGGCAGAGCGGGTTTTAAAATGATTTATCAAAAGAAAAGGAGTCTTTTGGTAGAAAAAACCTTGGAAAAACCCCAAAAAAAAAGGTGCCCCCAGAGTGACTTATTTCCTTTTTCCCCTTCACTCAGGGGGTTTCATTTCTTCTAAAAATGGTGTTAAAACGAGAAGGGGAAAAGGGTGGTGTTTATTTTTTTTTCTACCTTATAAATTTTTAAAAAGAAAAATTTTTACACAATTAATTTTTTTACACAAACCGACTTTGTCCCAATGTTTACAAAGCTTACATTCACCGGGTTTTGTTTACATAACTGCCCCCCTGCCCTTGTCTGTCTCCCCTCTCAAAACAAATTTATTCTTTTTTTATCCCCATTTCCCTCGCCTTTGTTTCCTAAAATTAAGACTGAAAATTTTTTTAAAGGTAACTAATGAGGGGAAACTGTATATGAAATTTTATCGCTCGGGGGATGCTTTAAATGTCATGGGAATTATTTTGGGGGGGGGAATGGCCTTATGGAAGCCCGGCTGATTTACCTTACCCCACAAATTTGATTTCTTACAATAAAATTACTACTTCTCACCTGGGATTAAGACTAAAAATTTTTTAAGGCATGTAAAAAATTTGGGGTTTTTTTATCTGTGTATTGTTTTTTTATTGTTTTTTTAATGTTTTTAAAGTTCTATTGCAAAACTTAATATATGTTAGTTTTTAAAATTTTGTTATCTAGTATCTGTATGAATTTAAAAAGGGGAAAAAAAAAAGGGAAAAAAAAAGGGTTTACTTTATGGGCCCAAATTTTCCGGGTTTACGACGGTAGCCTGGGGAAAATAACCCGTCATGTAAGGGGGCCCATGTATAATTTTATATTGTAAGTAGGTCAAATATTTTATTGAATGTTAACCCTTAAAAAATTTAGCTTGTGTCAGGGCCGGATTTACCGCCCTAAGGCCCAAAAATTGGCATTTGCCCAGGGCCAGGGACATTTGGGGGGGCCCCCAGTCCAGGGGTTCCCCGGGGGGTAAACCGGGGTGTTAAAATGGTGCAAGTTTCAAAGGGGGGTGGGGCCCTACCTAAAAAAGGTTTTGGGGTTTTTGGGGGGGTTTAAAATTTATTTTTAAAAAAAAAAAACCAAAAAAAAATGAAAAAAAATAAAAAAAAAACCTAACCATAGATGGCAACACTTCAACCCCACCCTTTTTTTTTCCCTCAGAACAAACGTGTTTTCCCCCTAATGGGGGTATGGAAAAATTCCCTCCAAAATTTTCTTTTAGAAAAATTTCACGTTTTTTAGAATTTTTAATTTGACAATTTTAAATGATGTGTTGATTTGACATTGATGTGTATGGAATTTTAAAAGTTTGGGTTTTTGCCTCTTTAAAAGTTAAGGGGGGGGTACCTGATAGGGTTTTTTTGACCAGTAAAGAAAGAAAAGGGCCAGGGGAAAGACGCATTTTTGGTAAAAAACCCTTTCTTAAAAAAAAAAAAGGAAAAAAAAAACCTTAAAAAAAAAGCAAACTGACTTCCCTTTGTTTTAAAATTTTTTAAAAAACACTTTGTCCTGTCTTTTAAATCTTTTTTCATTTTCAAAAAACAATTCCTCAATGATTGATGTTCTACATTTTCCCTTTCCCTCGCAAAAAGCTTAGTTTTTTAAGTTTTTGGCCACAAACTGTGTAGAAAAATCAATTAATTTTTACTTTTTCCCCCGGAAAAAAACCCAAACCCCAGAAAAAAACGTTGGTTGGGGGTTGAAAACTGGGGAAAAATTTTCCTTTTTCTTTTTTTTATTCTCATGTCCCTTTTCTATGTTTTGGGGGCCATACATCATGGGAAAAAATAATGATTAGTTTTTGTTTTGGAAAATGGTAATATAAATTTCCCTTGTGCCCTTGTTCTTGGAAAACGGTTATTTATTTCTGGGTTTTAAGGGAAAATTGGAGGAAAACAAAGGGGGATGAATTAGGGGAAAATATTTTGTAGCCCCAAATCCTAAACCCAATCTTTGGGGGGAAAAAATTCTGTATTGATCCTTTCTGGTAAAAATTTTGAAATTTTTAGAATTTCGAGCCAGGGGGGGAGGGGGGTCAAGGGCCATCCCCCCCAAATTGAAAAAAAAAAAAATTTAATTTAAAAAAAATTTAATTTAAAGATAATGAAAATTTTTTATTTTTCATGGGTTACAGAGTGATTACTTCCTTTATTATGGCCCTTTTCGTGAAGTTTATTTTTGGACCCTCCTTTTTGCGAGGGGGGGGGACAGGGGGAAATAAAAAAGAGAAAATTTAAGAAAAAGGAAAAAAAAAAAAGATGTAGGGGAAACTGCAGAAAAAATCACCCGACATGCTCACGAAAAAAAGTTTTTGATTTTTAAACCGTCAGTTTGAAAACTTGGGGATACGTCAGATCCCTAAAGGGAAACCCTTTCCCCCCATTATTTCTCGGCCAGCAATCTACTTTTTTTTGGTTTTTCTCCTCTCAAAGTCTCAATGGAATTTAATCCACGGATTTTTCTTAAAAAAATTCCCGCCTAAAAGAGCAAAAGTAATCCAAAATTCTCTACTTTAAAGGGTTTTAAATTTAAAAAAACTTCAGTTCAAAAAAATGAAAAATTGGGCCTTTAAGGGGGAAAACAGCAAGGGATTTATGATGATGGGGAAATCGGGGGTTTTTTTTAAAAAAATCTTTTTGTTTTATAGGGGGTGCTTTTCAAATTTAGAAACTGTGGGGGGAAAAATCATGGGATGGGGATATCTTTAAAGCTCCCGGAAAAGTGTACGTTCAGTAAGCAAACTATTTTTCCCACCCAGGAAAAAAAACCTTCACCCCCGGGGTTCAAGGGGCTGGGGAAAAAAAAAAATTCCCCAAATGTTTCGGGGGGAACATTTTTAAAAAAGCAACCGCAAGGGAGCTGCATTTTAAAAAAGTGTTTTCTTTCCCCAGAAAAAAAAAAAAAAAAAAAGGCCTTTTTTGGATTCTCATTTGGAAAAAACAAAATGGGGAAAAAAGAGTGCACTTACCGGGAAGGGGAAAAATTCTAGGAAAGAGTTTTTTTTTTTTGTTAAAATTTTTTTAAACTCCCAAAAAGGGCTTTTTTTTCCGTGGAGGGGGGGGGAAAAAGGGTTTTTTTTTTTTTTTTGGGTTTGGGGGGGAAAAAATGGGGGAAAATTTCCCGGGATCATAGAAACTGTTGAAAAATTTTGATCCTTTTTTAGCAAATTCCCTGGGGGCCGCCTTTGGGGGGGCAGGGAAAAAAAAGGCCCCTGTATCTTACATGGGCATCCCACTAAAAAGCAAAAGAATTTATTGAACTTTATGGGCCCAAGGGGTCCCCAAAAACATCTAAAAGCTGTTGAAAAAATGGGAAAAATTCTTTGCAATAAATGTAGATTCAACATCGATATTTCACATACAGATCAATTGACATTCCCTTGTTCGCTTTGTCGATCCCGTGGGGGAAGCCTTTGAAACGCTTTTTAAAAAATTAAATTCCCCTTTCAGGCCATGATGGAGAAATTAAAGATGAATTTAGGAACTGGATTTTCTGCTTGACATTGGGTCTTTTATTTTTGGATTGCCGTGGCCAGAAACTACGACAATGCCCAAATACATGTCGGGTATAATATAATGGTTTTCAAAGCCCCCTATCAAGAAAATCAACCCACTTGTGGGTTTTGTGCCCTGCTAAAAACATTTTTCTTAATTTTTGGTTGGGGGCATTTTGGGTGGGGGGAGTGTTTTTGGGGTAACTGCAGTTACATTTTTGGGGCTTTTACAAGGGACTCTTTAATTTTTTCTCTGCTTCAAAAGCATCGGGGGGATTATACTAAAGTTAACCATTCATGGAGAACGTCATCAAATCATTATCTACACAAGGTGGTCAGCGCAGCTGATGCAACAATGCTTTGAAAGACAGCTTTGCTGAAATACGTTTGCTTTGATCAAATAGCAGAGGATGAGACCAGACAGCAACTACAAGAAGCGAAGCAGCCAGCTTAGCATAAAATTGGAAGATTTTGAATTGGCCTTATTCTGTGTGCTTTGGGACTGTATACTGGAACGGTTAAATGTCACGAACAAGACACTTCAGAAAATTGAAATTGAAATGGCTACTTGTGCAAACCCTCTATGCAGGCTTAGTGGAATTTGTAGCTCACTTCGCAATAAATGAAGCTTTTGAAATGTTTGAAGAGATAATGCTAAACTGCTGGTTGAAAGACTACAGTTACGGGCTGATCATCAGCGGTCAAGGAAGGGAAACGCAATTTTTGAAGAGCCAGACAATGAAATTGTGTTTGCTACCAAGGCAGAAATTTTAAGGGACAGCTAACAAAACTTCGTCATTCTGGATTCACCGATTACAGAATTGGTGAAAAGAAAAGAAATCTAGCAGAATCTCAATGACAATTTTGGGCATTTCTGTTAAAAATTACTACTATGCAGATGCAGAATTGAGAGAAGAAGCTGCATTTTAAAGTTTGCAACAACACCTTTCAGCAGATGTTCAGGACACATTTGTTGAAGAAATAGTTAATTTTTTGGGTTTATAAAATCAGATAAAAGCCCCATATGAAAATTGCACACCCTCAGCTGCTTTGAAACATTTAAAAAAATGCAGGTATCTCAGAAACCTTCCCTAATGTTGACAGTGTATTCGCCTTTACCCAACACTTCCAGCTTACTTTTTTTTTTTATTTTTTATTTTTAAAAAATACAGTATACATGCATATCACACATTGACAATCAGAATACATGAAACATTTTTTAAGAAACATCCTTATAACTAACGGATGACAAACCTACCCCTGAACATACATAATAAAATTGCCACTAGCCAAAAACTGACATTTTGGGATTCATATCTTGTATGAAACTGTATATACAAAGTTTTTTATATAAAACTAATGCTTTTGGCCTTTACTGTACATTGTAATATTATCATTTTATGTACTAAACATTCCGTAGCTATTCATCCCTAAATTTTGTATGTTTTATTTTTGAGCACAGGTGTCAATATACACGTAATCATACATGATTGACTGAAATCACTAAACATGAAGCTAGAATAAGAAATTACACCATCCTTGTAACTAAACGATTTACTACCCACACCTGAATATATGTAACAAAAAATGCTACAAAACTTGCATGTATAAACTCTGCATATGTAAATGTAAACCATACATGAAAAATTTTCATCAAATTGTGGGCCTAAATTTTAAAATACCCTTTAAATGTACCAAAACCAAAACCATATATAAATTTTTACATAAACAAAGCGACATTAAACAGTAAGTTGATATATGCCTCCTCTCACCACACACAAAGGTACACCGTATGAACAGTTTGAAAAATAACCCGTAATCAGTATATGTGTATATAATCCTATCTCATTAACCTCCATTCAGAGACGAGCCCTTAATAGGGCAACGTTCAATGCTGTTCCTATAACAAAACATTTTTATTACACCCCCCCTCTTCTCCCTCATTTAGGCAACCACCACTGTCCCCTCGGCAGTATACAGTTCCCTGTCGCTCAGTCTCCCGCTGTCTTTTGGGATATTAGCCGTCCAAAAACGCAACAGTATTCAATCACAAAAACCACACCCAAGATTCTTACTGCATACATGCATACAATGCCTCTAAACAATTTAAAATTTACCCCAACCCCTGACAGATGTGTTTGGTTTTAAATGAACCCAAACATAGAAAGGCGTTATATACAAGGAAAAGGGTTTCATCGCTTTTTGGGCCGGGGTAGACCCCCCTTTCCCGACGCTCCCCGTTAAACCCGACAGCAGTGGTTTCGAGGTGGTTGGGTTTTGCATTCGCTGCCTGGTTTAGGGGAGGGGTTTCGGGTCGTGCTTTTCAAACCCCCCCACTTTTTTTCCCGACGAGCTTTCTCCCGTCAACAACCCGGTTTTCCCAAAAATAGTGCGCAGGAGAGTTTAAAAATGTAGGCATTTGAAATTTATTTGTGGGGCCCTTTTAAAGCCTAGGGCAGTCGATGTGTTTTTTTGCCCCAAAAAAAATAAGAGACGTACAGGGGATCAGAGACGAGGATTTATATGGGGTGGCACTTAACGGTGTATTGAATTTTCGTGAAAGTGCTAACTGCTCAAGTATACGAGGCTTTGGTTGATCGTTACCAAGATTGTCAGCATTAACGTAACACCGGCAGTGAGGGTCAAGTTGACGGAAGTATCACGACATTATTTGTGGGTTAAGCTCCGAAACGTGCCTTTTGAGGCTGATGAGGTAGATATTCGAAATGTATTCGAACGTTATGGAACTGTACATCTGGCCCAACCTGGCAAATGGGTAAAAGGAGCTTACAGGATTTCTGAGGGTTCTTTTAATCTCAAGATGATGCTAAGGCATCCTATACCCTCGTATGTATATCTCGAGGAGTTTAGAACCCAGGTAATGGTAGCGTATGTGGGGCAGAGACGTACGTGCCGAATATGACCATATGGCAGCAGACTGTGGCAAGCGGAGTATGGCTCCTGGGCCGGCAAGAGGCGGAGCACCTGTGCATGAGCACCCGATGCCTAAGGAAGAACGGAGTAAAGGAGAAGGGCGTGGTCGCATGTGGAGTGAAGAGGTGGTGGCTCCTCCTGTGGAATCGGAAGGAGAAGTGGTGATCCATGAATCGCCTGGCCCATCAACAGTACAGTTGTCAAGTGAGGAGGTGCAGGAGGGCACAGCAGTGAAGGCTATTGAGGAGGAGTTGGAGACGGTGATACAGGCTATGTTACAGTCTACGGAGGTGGAGAGTTAAAGCGAACAAGAACCTGGGTTCAGGGCAGAAGGTGTGTGTGGGGAAGGGGAGGATCAGGTGGCACCTGTGGTGGACAGTGCGAGTGCCATGGAAGGACATGGAGGCGGATTAAGGGTGGTAGAGGTGGAAGTCCATTGTGCTGGCTCCCATGACTTAGATATGGAAACTGAGGGAGCTACAAGGAAAAGGGCAGCAGCGTCAGATTCGGACGATGTTCTGACGCCGGCGCAAAGGCTGGGGAAAAAGACATGGGGTTATGGTACCCAGAGTGACTGCGAGAGGGCCACAACAGAAGGGGGGGATGGTTGGGAAGGAGGGTGGAGTATGTGGCAAAGGCACAGTCCAGGGGAATGGTCTGAAAGGGAAGAATCTTGACATGAGGCGGGGAAGGAAACCTTAAACTGGCCTCAGGTGTGTAACAATAAATATTAATGGTCTGTATGATGGTGTTAAACGTGAGTGCTTCAGGATGTTTTTGAATAGGTACAAGGTTGACGTAGCTTTTGTGCAGGAGCACAATTTTAAGCTTGGTCGTGAATTAGTGGTGCCTGGGTATCAGGCTTATGTGTTGCCGTCTGAGCGTTTAAAAGGAGGAGTGGGTGTGTTGATCAGGGAGGCGAGCCCGTTTGTATTGCATAGGAAAGAGGGGGAAGGGGGGAGAGTATTACGTGTGGAAGGATGGTGGATGGGAGAGAGAGTGGCGTTTGTGTGTGTGTATGCCCCAGCAGAAAGTGACGTGAAAGTGAAGATGGATTTTGTGTGGGAGGAGCTCGTGTACTACCTACGCACGTTACCGTCTGTGGCGATTGTGGGGGGGATTGGAATTGTGTAATTAAGAGGACAGACGTGGAACCCAGAGGAGCGGGATATTTTTCCTCGGTCTTGGGGGGCCTGCTTAGAGATCTTCAGTTATGTGATGCTTTCGGGGGAGGTCTGTGGGAGGTGGAACATACGTTTATAAGAAGGGGATATGCGGCTCGTTTGGACAGGTTATATTTATCTGAGGGTTTTGGTAGAGTCTTTTAAAACTATTGAGATGGTGTCTTCCGATCATAGGGCGGTATTAGTGGAGGTGGGATGGGATGCTTTGGCTCTTAGGCAGGGAAGTTATTGGAAACTGAACACGATGGTTTTGGGGGATAGGGAGGGAGTGGAAGCGTTTGCAATATTTTGGGAACAGCTCTGTGCAGACAGAAGGACTGAGGAAGATGTGGTAGGATGGTGGGATAGTGTGGCTAAGTTAAGAATGTCAATTTTATGTGAGGGAGGGCAAACGCATTAATCAATTGCGGTATGGTTTGTCAAATTATTTAGAATCTAGATTACGGGATTGTTACGAGGGGGAAGGGGCGGTGGCCGGGGTGTACCCGGTGGAGGATATACAAATGTTGGACAGGATACGGGATTTGCAAGAACGTTTTGCAGCCGTACGGGTACAGGCGGGGTTGGACGAAGTACTCTGGGGCGACAAGCCATCAGCTTGTGTGCTGTGAGGACAGAAGGTACGACAGCGAACGACTACAATACCGGGTTTGCAAGTCATATCTTCTGTGGGGGGTTTTAGAGAGGGTCAGGTATTAAGGGACACCAAGGGGATGAGTGCATATGCAGATAGATGGTTTGAGGAATACGGGAAAAGTAGTGAGGTGGATGGCGAGGTTCTTGGGAAGGTATGCGAGTATGTGCCGTGCAAACTGGGGAGGAGTGATCGGGAGGCACTGGGTGGGGTCATTGAGGTGGGGGAAATATGGAGAGCCCTTATGGACATGAGGAAGGGTAAGGCACCCAGGATCGTTGGTTTACCAAGCGAATTTTATGTACAGCACTGGGGTCTGCTTAGGGGTTTCCTAGTAAGGTTAATGAATGCCATAAGACAGAGGTAAGATGGGAGAATCTCAGGCAACGGCGGTGGTGGTGTTAGTCCCAAAGGGTAAACAGCAGAGTACCCTTCAGGATTACCGAGCCATTTCGTTGCTTTGTGCTGATTATAAATTATTTGCAAAAATTCTTGGGAATCGGCTTAAATGTGTTGTGGGGAGGGTCGTGTTTGAGTCTCGGTTTGGGTTACCTGGTAGGTCAATGGGCGAGGGCCACGGGATTATCAAGGGGTTCCTGGAGGACATGGAAAGGGGAAGAGGGGCGTTGGTGGCATTGGATTGGCAAGGGGCTTATGATAGGGTGGAAAGAAAGGCTTTGAGGGATATTCTCCTACGACAGGGGTTTGACGAAGAAATAGTAGGGTGGGTGGATACGTTGTACTCAAACGCGAAGGTAAGGGTGCAGATCAATGGGTGTGTGGGGGGGGGAGTCAACATGGAGCGGGGTCTTTGGCAGGGATGTCCATTATCACAACTATTGTTTGCATGTGTTCAGGATCCCTTTTTAGATGGTGAGCTGAAGCCGTGGCCTGGTTTGGTGGGCTATGTTGATGATACAACTATTTTGGTAAGTGACGAGACACGGTTAGGACTTTTGGGGGAAGTTTTACACAATTTTGGGAGAGCTACTAGAATTGAAGGTAAACCTGGAAAAGTCAATGATCATGGGGCTGGGAGAGTGGGCAGAGAGATTAGATTGGGGATGTGATGTTGTGCAGCGGAGGACCGGGAGTCTGAAAATCTGCGGTGTCATGGATGAGGCTGAACTGAGTGCTGCAAGGGTTAGCAATTCGAATAGGATGGTGGAACAGGTGCAGCGACGGTTGGGAATGCTGTGACCTCACCATTTAACCCTTAGGCAACGTGCAATTGTCATCAATGTATTACTATATAGTAAAGTCTGGTTTGTTTCGGCTGTGATGCCGTTAACAGGAATGGCGATTACGAGTATTCTTAGAATGGTGTTCAAATTTTTGTGGGGTTCAGGGTGCAACTGGTTGCGAAGGGAGGTAGTGACATTGCCAGTATGTAGGGGAGGGTTGGGTTTGTTGGACTTGAGAAAGCACGTGAAATGTGTGTTTATTAAGAGGGAAGTGATGAGTGCAGGTGGATGGAGGGGGGGTCAGCTAGATAAGGTACATACTCACATGAGGAAATGGTATGGAGGGGCGGAAATGAAGGAATGTGAAACAGTGTTACGTGCCTTAATATTAGCCAGGGAACCGGGAAAAGTAAAGGTGGGAACTTTGTGTAAATCGTTAGGGGGATATGTAGCGGCGCCAGTTGAAGGGATCTACCCCATGTATGCATGGGATGTAATATGGTGAAGATTTAGTAAGTTAAGAATACGACCTAGGGCGCGTGAGGTTATGTACCGTTTCCTGCATGGGATTTTGCCAACGGGAGCGATGCTCCGAGATAGGAGGGTTATTGAGGGTGGGGGGTGTGGCAGATGCAGTGAAGGTTTGGAGTGCATCAGGGTATGGATGAGTAAGGTAGTGGTGAGGGTGGGGGGTCAAGGTGTGTCTGTATTGCGAGCGTTGAGTCTTGATACGAGTGGTGTGGATGAGTGTGGGGTAAGAGGTTTAGCATATGTCATCGTGGACTACATATATGTTTTATGGGGTATGAGGGGGAAGGTGGGTGGGGATGTGCTGAGAAGGACTTTGGCGGCGACGTTTTATCGAACTTTGTGTCGCAATAGACACATTTTTGGGAAAAGGTGGGAAGAGTATTTTTCTGAGGGTTATAGAGGACTAACAATAGGGAATTTATTGGCGTTATAAGGGGCTTTAACTGCCGGTGCAAGTAGGTTGGTAAAAGGGAGGGGGGGTTCAGGGGATTTCAACGGGCTCACCTCCTTGGGTATGCAGTGATGGGTGGTTGGGTGTAATTGGAGGTACTAGTGTGTGACTAGATGAGAGGTTGTGCAAGATTAGTTTTGCTTAGTTCCCTTGATGGGGAAGGTGTAAAGAGCAGATTAAATATATAACATGTATTAATGTATAACCTATAAATTATATTACATGTATATTTCTTTGGTAGCGTATTATGTTCCACTTGCACTGGTATTGCAATTGAATTTGAATTTTTCTTGAGAGGGTCTTCCTTTCACTATGTTCCTTGTTCCAGTCTGGAGAAGAGCATTGTTCCAAAGTTTGAAACAATATTGTTTCAAACTTTGGAACAATGCTCTTCTCCAGACTGAGGGACTGACCACCTCAAAACTTTAAGGGTGATGGATTGATTACATCGTCTTCAAGTCTCTTCTGCTTCTATCAACTTTTCTGTACTCGATTGAAGAAGCCTACTGTGTAGGCGAAACGTTTCGAAATAAAGATACTTAACTGTTGCATATGTGTCTTACCTAACACATAGTAGACTGTCAGATGTTGCCTGGATTGTTTTGTGTTTATATATTGTTTTATTGATGTAGTCCTTGTTCAAGTTTTTTTATTTTTAAGTGAACAAGGGAATGTGGACTGTATTCATTGGTGGGGAGGGGGGGGGACTAAGTAATAATGGGTAGGTACCATTATATCTATGAACCCTTGTGTACTTGTGAAACAATGTACGTACAGCAGTCTGTAGGTTGTGTTAAGTTTATTTTAAGGGCCTTATGTATGTGCTTATTCAGTAGATTGTGTAGTGAATGTTATTGCTCATCATCAGTGTCAGTGTTACATATTAATATATGTACCTATAAATATTTGTACATGAAGATTAAAATAAAAAAAAAAAAAAAATATACACCGAGGGTAATACAGTCATCCCATGGGACACGCATGCAAAGATATAAACCTAAATTCTCCACTATCAAACTGGATCACACACTTAATCCAGCTAGCATCACACGTACCTCCTAACACCTACTGACCAGCTAGCATCACACGTACCTCCTAACACCTACTGACCAGCTAGCATCACACGTACCTCCTAACACCTACTGACCAGCTAGCATCACACGTACCTCCTAACACCTACTGACCAGCTAGCATCACACGTACCTCCTAACACCTACTGACCAGCTAGCATCACCCCGAAACCTCCTAACACCTAACAAAATGCCCTTCCCTCGGTTCCTTCTAACCACACCACAAAACACACACACACAAAACACACAAAACACACACACCCCCCAACACACACCAAAAACACACACACTCCTCACTCACTCACTAAACTCACACACCCCCACACTCACACACACTCACTCACTACTAATCACTCATTCACCATTTCCCACTCCTTTTATCCCCCTAGGGGTTAACCTTCCTTTAATTTAAATTTGCGGTTTTTTCCCCTTTAAATATCAAAATTTGGGAAATAAAACGCCTTGTATTTTTAAAGGCTTTTTCCCCCCCCCCCCTTTAATAACAATTATTATTTTTTAAATGTAAACTTGGCCTTGAAAATTTTAATTGGGGGTTATAGAAAAACCCATGCCTGCCCCCGGTGTGCCGGGGTTTAGGGTTTAGCCGTGATTTTCCGATGGTTACACCCCCCCCCCTTTTCCCCCCCCCCTTTATGTTCAACTCTCTACTGAGGGGTTGGGCCCGAGTCACGTCACGTGACCCCCCCTTTCCCTGTTATGCCCCAAGGGTTTTTGAGGGACGACAGGGGGAAAAAAGTAGCACCCAAACGGGGAAAACTCCTGCTCGTTCTGAAACGGGCCCCAAGGTTTTTTTTACCCGGGCCCGGGGCCCATATTCGTTTTTTCCCTGACTGTTTCCCAAAAGGGGAAAAAAAAGATTTTAAAACTTTAAAAGTAATTCCATTTATTTATATTTTATATTTTGGGATCTCTCCTAATCGTTGTTAGGGAAAGCCTTTTTGGTATATTTTGGATAATTTTAAAACAAAATGCTTTTTAAATATACGATAATTGTTTTATTTTTTTCGGGCTTTTTTTTGAAATTTAAGGGAAATATATTTAAATTTTTAAAATAGGAAATTCCGGAGGTCACTTTTAATTCCCCTTTAACCTCTCGGACCAAAATTGTTTCCCTCAAAAAAAAGGGAAAATAGGGGTTAAAAAATACTTGGGGGTTGAAAAGGGGGGGGCCGTTTCCGGGTTTAAAACACTGAATTCCCTTTAAAATGAATGTAGAAATGGAAAGAGAGGTTTGAAGATTTTAACAAAGGACAGTTTAACAAAATTTTGGGAAGTTAAATTTCTTGTTGGCAATTAGCACGGGGGTTTGGGGCATAAAACATACAAGGTTTTCACCCCCCAGACAGTCAGAGGGAAAATGATATTGAATGCCCTTTTTTCCCCGGGAGGGACCCGGGGGATCCAAGACTGAGAAGGGGGGAAAGCAGATATTCCTTCCTTTTTGAATTCTTTACTACAGACCCCCCGGGGGCCAAAAACTACGACCTAAAAACCCCCCTACGGGAGACTCGGACATGCCCAATCTCGATACTAGGAAAACGCACCCTGCTACAACGACCCCCCAATTTCCCTTTTTCCCCCAAGGACAAATATGGGGAACGGGAACTCCATCGGGCTAAAAAAGGGGCCCGGTTTAAAAAACCCCTTTACAGAGGGTTTTTTTAAAAACAGAAACAAGAGGAATTTCCCTATTGGATAAACATTTTTCACCTCAAAATCCCCCTTTAAACCCCTTTTAAACAACTATCAATCTAAGGAAAAATTTGGGGGAAGGGGCAAAACGTATTTTATCCCCTTCAAACCCCCTTTTTGTAGAACCCATGAGAAAAATTTAAAAAGGGAGAATTTTGAACGTTTTCTTTGCTTTAAAAAGGGGAAGGGTACTGAGAAAAAAAAAGAAAAAATCGAGTAAAAATTTTATACAACCCCTCTTTTTGCCCTTTTAATTTAAAGCGCCTCTTTGATGCCAAAATTTTTACGGGGGGGATAATTTAGTTTCTTTTTTTGAAGCATTCGAAAATCAGGCGAAGGGGTTGAAAAAGGGCCCTCCAAAATTGGGCTGCTTTAATACATTCATTTTTAAATTTGTTAAAACCCCAAAACCCAATAACTCCCAAACTTACCTTTTAAAACAATATCAAAATTGTTAGGCAAGACACTTTGAAAACGGTTAGGTATCTTTTTTTCCCCAAAAACTTTTCCCCAACCGGTAGGCTTTTTTCAGTCGGAAACGAAAAGTTGATAAAAACCCAGAAAGATTTTTGAAGACGATGAAATTCATCCTTTCACCCTTAAATTTTTTGAGGTGGTCAGTCCCCCCGTCTGGAGAAAAAAAAGGCATTTTTCCTTTAGTCATTTTAAACTCCATATTTTTTTTCTTACTTTTTGGAACAATGCTCCTTCCCAACATTTTTGGGTTTGGGGGGCTTTTTAAATTTTGGGGGAAATTGGATCTGGGGCCCCCAGTTCCCCAATTAAGCCGGGGAATGCCTTCCACCCCCCCCCCCCCCAGGCGCTTTTTAAAAATCCCCCTTTTTTTTTAGCGCTTCCCCCTTGTTTTATAATAATAAAAATCCTCCCAGACTGAGGGATTTACCACCTCAAAATTTTTTAAGGGGTTGATGGACTGATTAAATCGTCTTAAAGTATCTTCTGCTTCTATCAATTTTTCTGTATCGACTGAAGCCCTTGTGTAGGCGAAACGTTTTTCGAAAAAAGAAAACCCAACTGTTGCAAAATGTGTCAAAACCAAAAACCTTTTGTGGGAAATTTTTAACCATTTTAATGTTTCAATTTTTTTTTTTATATCGGGGTAAAGATTGTCTTCGAAAAGTTTAAATGATTTATTCCCTGTCAGTTTCTTGAAGGTTTAAAACCTCGAAAAAATTTCCCAGCAGTGGGGGGTTTGGGACTTGGCCGGGAAAAAAAGATCTCTGCTTTCAAAGCGTTCCCCGTAGGGCCGGCGGGAGTTTCCCTCAGTAAAGGTAAATTTTCCCAGCTGATATTTTTTTGAAGATTTTTTTAAATATTTTCCAGAGGGGGGTTTCATACTTTTGACTTTTCCTACAACTAACTTTTTTAGATACTGTGCCCCCGCAGACACTTTAAAAATTTCCCATGCTAAAAACCAAAGGGAAATTTTCCAAGCCCCCGGGGAAAAGGGAAAACTCCCTTTCCCAAATTTTAGTTCAAGTTTGATGCTAGGAAAGCCCCAGTTTGGGGGAATTTTGGGAAGGGTGTATTCAGACAAAAAAAGGTGACAAACGGCTCTTTCCCCAGGAAATTTACCCCTAAAGATCAATTACCACTGTGCCTTTTTTGTGGGTATTTTGGTCATAGACTTTTCCAGTTTTTGGCATAAAAAAGCGGGAATAAAAAACCTAAAAAAAAAGGGAGAAATCCAACCCAGGAAATTAAATTCCTTTCGGAAGTTGAAACTCTGGATGTGAATTTTTTCCCTTTTCCCGGGCCCTTTCTTTCAAAGCAACCGCTAATAGAGGCTTTACCACGACAGTTGCTTCAGAAGAAAATTGGCCAAATGGCTAGGGAAACCCCTTACTTTTCCCGGGGAAAAAGGGTTGGGGGCTCTTTAAAGAGAGGGTTTTAAGTAAACATCACGCCCCTTTCGAGATCCCTGGCAGTATCTCTTTATTAAGATCAAACCTGGAAAAGTTACTTAGTATTAATGAACCCCGGCCCCAAGATTTATTATTAGAGGCTTACGGAGGCACAATAATAAAGGTCCCTTTTAAAAGGTTTTTTTTTAGAACTGCCTGGGTATGTAGGCCCGGTTTAATGTGGGGGTTTAAAATAAAAATTTTTCCCCTTGCCGCGTGGATCTATTTAACCGGGGAAAGAAAAAAATCAATTTGGAAGGGTACCAAGAGCCTCTTTTTTTAGATAATCCTTGTGATTGGTTTAAAATTTTGCCCTTAAAAAACCTCTGAGGCAGGGGGCTAATTTATTTCCCCCTTAAATTGGGCCCCCAGAAAGGCATGGGGTAAGAACTCCAAAAATGTGGTTTTTCAAAAGCCTTAAAAAGGGCCGATGAATTAGGGTTTTAACTTCCTGTTTAGCGAAAACAATTCAGTCGAAACCCCCAAAAAGGGCAAAGTTTTACCGTCCCCGGGGGGGGGACCTGCTTAAAAAAAATGTAATAAAGAAAAATTTTTATAGCTCTAAAAAGGGCGAAAATTTTAAGTTTAACCAAAAAAGGATTTAAAAAAAAGGGTTTTTTTTTTGATTTAAGACGGTTTTCTTTTGGAAAAAAAAATTTAAAGATAAAGATTCGGTTCAAAAGGGAAACTTGTTTGGGGGTGCCATGTCCCCTTTTCCCTTAAAATGGTATTTGAACTAGCACTTTTAAAACCACGGGAAAGGGCAAATTTGGTCTCGTTTTAAAACAGAGAAAAAAAAAAGGGAAATTTTTTTTTGGCCTCGATGAGGGGCCCCTTATTTTAATTTCTGACAAACTACGGAAATGCCCCCCGTTTTTTTCAAATAAAAGGCCAAAAAAGGCCCCACAATCCCGCGGGCTGCCCCCTTTTTTTCCAATTTAAAAAGTCCTTAAAAAAAAAAACCCTTTTTAAAGATTAGTTATTGATTGTTTTAGGCCCCTTTCCCCGCCCCAAAAAAAAGGGGGGGTTAAAACCGTATAAACTTTTATATAAAAGGCAACGCGGTTTTTCCTGAGCTATCCCCAAAGTTCCAAAAAATTTAAATTTCCCGAAAATTAAAAGTAAGAGCTTTTTAAAACGCTTCTTTGCCCCAAGTAGGGAATACCACGTTGGGAAATTTAATCTGACCAAGGTTTTTTAATTTTACGTCTAAAAGGGTTTTTAAAAATCTGTTCCCTATTAGGAGTAAGAAAAGATCCCCCCTCTACGCATGTCATCCCCCGTCCCCAAGGGTGCAAAAAAAGATTCCAACCCCAAAACCCTTTTTAAATTTTACTTTAAAGGGGCTTACTGTTTAGAAAAATTCCCCGTGAAAAGGGGGCGAAGGTTTACCCCTTTTCTTTTGCCCTTTCCCTGAAGCCCGAAAAAGAAAGTACTAAAACTCTCCAAATTTTACCCGAATTTTTGGGGCATCAGGGCCCAGGAACCCCTAGCCATATTAAAGAAAATTCTTGGATAGGGAAGAGAGGACCTCTTCATCCCAGTCCTCTTCTTTTGGGAAAAAACACTCTCCAAATTAAAAAATTAGTGCCGTGAAATCTGACAAACTTTAAACCAAAATGAAGAAATTTATGACCAAAACGCAAAAACTCGTTCATTTTTCCCACATGAATTGTTTTTTGTTAAAAAAAATTAATTTTCCGGACCTTTTTTTAAAAAACCCAGATATTTGGGGCCAAAAATGGAAAAAAAGTAGCAAAAAAATTTAGGTTTATTTTTTGGGCCTTGAACCAGGACTTTGTAAAAAAATTAAGAGGTATTCCCCATAGAAAAACTTTAAAAAAAGGGAGAGTAGCCTTTCCAAAATATTATTACCTCCTTTTTCAACCCACATCCACTGAAATAAGGAATGACACTGGGAAAGGGAAGTAAGAGGGAAATTTTTTCTAATAATTCTGAAGTTTTTTTTAAAAAGACCCAGCCCTTTTCCCGGTTAAAACTTCCCCACCTCCCCCCAAAAAACTCAAAAAAAAGGTTTTAAACCCCTAAATTTTTAACTCCATCTTTTTAAAGTATCCCCACTCCCCCCCCTTTTACATGGGTTTCCACATATTGAATTGTTAGAAGATTTAGTCCAATAAAACAATCCCCTTTAAACCCGGGGCCTCCCCCGGCCCAAGCAAAAAAATTAATTTTAACAAGAAAAAAATACATTTTGGGAAAATAATTTTATAGAACCCCCGTTGGACACCTTGGGCCCCCTTTCCCCGTTTTTTTTTGGGCCCAAAAAAACCCCATTTTGGGACCCCCTAACCCCTATGCACGGGTTTTCCGTAAAGTAAATTTTTGTCACCCCCAAACCCCCAAAAGGGTTCCCATTACCCGGATTGATTTTTTGGGGTTTTAAAAAGATGCAGGGAAGCCGGTTTTTTTCCCCAAATTTTTTTGGGCCCGATTAGACTTGCTGAAAGGGTTTACCCCGGTTTTCCGTTTAAATTAGGGCCCAAGAGATTTCCGGGTTCGTATTTTAAAACGGGCTATTTAAATTTTAAGATTAAGCCCTTTTGGCTTGGTAACGCCCCTCCACTTTCCAGAGAAAATTTTGAAAAAAATTTTTGTCCAAACCCTTTTTAAAGGGTTTTAGAGGCTTTCTTTGACGGGCCTGGTGGTTTTTTAAATGTTTAAATTTGGGGTCCATTTTTGAAAGATTAGAGCAAATACGAAAGCAATTTCAGAAATACAATTTCACGGGTTTTATTTTACAAAAATGTGATTTGGTAAAAAACCCCGAAATTTAAAAATCTTTAGTTTTAAAAAAGGGAAGGGATAGGAGCCCCCGACCAATTAAAAGGGCCCAACTATTTTTTTAAATTTTTCCCACGCCCCAGGACAGGAAAAACCCCCCCAACGATTTTTTTGGGGGAATTTGGGTACTTTTTTCAGGGGTTTTTTGCCCAAACCCTTTTCTCAAGGTTTTTCCTCCCCCGGGGCTAGAAAGACTATCCCCAAATTTTAAAATTTTAAATTGGGGGCGAAATTTGTGAAAAAAGCCCTTTTTAAAATTTTTAAAAAGTTTCCCCTTTCCCCCCGCCCCAGTATTGCGTGCACCCCAAAATTTTCCCAAAATTTCCCTTTTACCCCCCAAGTTGATGCCCAGGATCAGCAATAGGTGCTGTCTTTTTTGCAATCCTTCCAAAACGGGAATTTTTCCCGCATCCAATATGTTTTAAAATTTTTTTTAAAAAAGAAAGAATATTAAAGATCTTTTTTCAAAAAAAAGAAAAAAAAGCCCCCGGCTTTAGTTTTTGTCCCCTTGGGAAAACTTTGTATATACCTCGGTTTTACTCCTCAAATTTTTTTAAAAATTTATCAGACCATAACCTCTAACTTTTTTAAAAAAATTCCATGAAATTTAAAAAATGTTTTGAATATTACGCTGGGGGTTTAAGGGTCCAACCTTTCCCGGGTCTCCTTTTTCACCTAAAAAGGGGTTTGAGCAACGTTTTAGCCCTGCTCCCCTTTTTCCCCTCCTAAAAATATTTTCCCAAATACGGAAATTCTTTGCAGTCTAGCAGTGTTTCTGGTCCAGTTTACAAGTGGGAAAGACTAAAAACTTGGAGAGAAGTACCTCCATCCCTAAACCAGCTGGTTGGTTTCTTCCACAACCATCACATCTTAAAACCCCCAGAAATTTTCTTGTGGGCCCGGGGGGCCTGCCCCTTTGGTTAACCCTTTTCCCTTTTAAAATTACATTGCGGTTATTTCCTTTAATAGCTTAAAAAGGTAAATGAACGTCCTTGTTTATTAAGGCTAATTCTTATTAAAAAATTATTATAATTTTGTAACATGGCCCTGATAAAATTTAATTGGAGGTATTTGTTTAAAATCCTGCCGCCCGGTTTTTGCCCGGGGTTTGGTTTTGCCGGAGTTCGATGGTTTTTCAAACCCCCCCCTTTTTCCCCTTTCCCCCCTTTTTTTCAAACTCTACTGGTGTTGGGAGAAAGAACGTGACCCACTTTACCTTTATTCCCCAAGGTTTTTGGGGGCGAACAGGAAAAAAGTAGCAGCAAGGGGGAAAAACCCCCTGCTCGTTCCCCTGGTAAAAATGGCCAAAGGTTTTTTTTAGCCCGGGCCCGGGGCTTAAATTTTGTTTTTTTTCTGACTGCTTCAAAATTGGGGGGAAAAAAAACTTTTTTTACTTTTAAAGTAAACTCCCTTTATATTTGTTATATCTAGGATCCCCTCCCAAAAAGTCTGTTATGAAAGCCTTATGTTTTTTGGGTAATTTTAGAAAAAAAATGATTCTTAACTTTATATACGAAAAAATTGTATATTATTTCTGGCCCTTTTTTTTTAATTTTGAATATACTTAATTAAAATTTGGGGGATTTCCCGGGGGATAAATATTCCCCTAACCCCCCGACCAAAAAATTTTTATGTCTAAAAAAAAGGAAATAGTGGTTACAATACTTGGAGTGTAAAAACTCACACTCACTCATCACACCCCTTTTCCCCACACTCTCAAAACTCACACTCCCCACCACTCTCTCACCCTCCACCTCTCACTTTTCTCACACCCCCTCACAAATCCCCACCCCTCTTGGTTAAACCCCCGGTTTTTGGGAGGCAAAAAAATAGGGGTACTAGGAAAGGAAAAAAAAGGAAAAGAAAAACAAAAAGAACTCAGGAAAAAAAAAAGAGATTTTGCCGAAAAACCCCAAAAAGAATATCCCCCAGAAAAAGAAAGGGGGGCTCAGGACAATATGGAAAAAAAGGCCAAAAACATCGAAAGTCAAGAAAAATTAAACCCAAGCTGTTGGGACAGCCACATCAGGAGGGAAAAAAAAAAGTCAAGGGCCCGGGAATCAGCCCGAGGGGGGGTTTTATGGGGAATTCCAAGCAACGACCGGAGGAATTTTCGGAGCTCAACACGGTATTTAAGAAGTATTTTTCATGGAAACCAGTTGGACTCCAGGAAAAACAAAAACAGGGGGGGTTTTCACCAGCAAATGCGGATTTGGGGACATATAACCCAAGGGGGAAGTTAAAAAAAGCTTTCTTTTGCGAACTTGACACCTCAAGGCGGTGGGAAACCCAAAAAACAACTCTCCGTGGGGCCTTAAAGGGGGAGCAAGGGATATTGTGTGTGCCCTTAAAACAAAGATCTTCAAAACTCATTTGAAACTGGGGAAAATCCCGGTTGGGATGGAAGATGGCAAATGTAGTCCCAAATTTTTTTAAAAAAAGGGGGGACGACATGAGGCACTAAAACTAAAGGCCCTTTTTATAACGTGTTTTAGTAGCAAAGGGCTGGAGGGGGATCATCAGGGGAGTGGTTGGGAGCACCCTGGGAAAAAAAAAAAGTGTATAATTGACAACCAGCATGGTTTAAGGGGAAAGGAAAAAATCCCGTGTCACAAACCTACTAGAGTTTTATGACAAAAGGGGGAAAGAAGAAGGGGAAAAAAGAGAAAGAGGGGGGTTCGACTGCATTTTTTTTTGGGCTGCAAAAAGGCCTTCGACACAGTTCCTCACAAAAGGTTACTGAAAAAGCTAGAAGATCAGGCACACAACAGGAAAGGCACTGCAATGGATCGAGAAATACCTGACAGGGAGGCAACAACGAGTCATGGTACGTGACGAGGTGTCAGAGTGGGCGCTTGTGACAAGCGGGGTTCCACAGGGAGTCAGTCCTAGGACCTGTGCTGTTCTTGGTATATGTGAACGACATAACGGAAGAGATACTCAGAAGTGTCCTTTGTTTGCAGATGATGTGAAGTTAATGAGAAGAATCAAATCGGATGAGGATCAGGCAGGACTACAAAGAGACCTGGACAGGCTGCAAGCCTGGTCCAGCAACTGGCTCCTTTAGTTTAACCCTGCCAAATGCAAAGTCATGAAGATTGGGGAAAGGGCAAAGAAGACCGCAGACACAATAGTTTAGATGGCCAAGACTGCAAACCTCACTCAAGGAAAAAGATCTGGGGTGAGTATAACACCGAGCATATCTCCTGAGGCGCACATAAATCAAGATAACGTGCTGCAGCATACGGGCGCCTGGCAAACCTACGGATAGCGTTCCGATACCTCAGTAAGGAGTCGTTCAAGACACTGTATACCATTTACGTCAGGCCCATACTGGAGTATGCAGCACCAGTTTTGGAATCCACACCTAGTCAAAGCACGTCAAGAAATTAGAGAAAGTGCAAAGGTTTGCAACAAGACTAGTCCCAGAGCTACGGGGATTGTCCTACGAAGAAAGGTTGAGGGAAATCGGCCTGACGACACTGGAGGCCAGGAGGGTCAGGGGAGACATGATAACGACATATAAAATATTGCGCGGAATAGACAAGGTGGACAAAGACAGGATGTTCCAGAGATGGGGGACAGACACAAGAGGTCACAATTGGAAGTTGAAGACTCAGATGAATCGAAGGGATGTTAGGAAGTATTTCTTCAGTCATAGAGTAGTCAAGTGGAATAGTCTAGAAAGTGAAGTAGTGGAGGCGGGAACCATACATAGTTTTAAGGCGAGGTATGATAAAGCTCATGTAGCAGGGAGAGAGAGGACCTAGTAGCAATCAGTGAAGAGGCGGGGCCAATAGCTATGACTCGACCCCTGCAACCACAAATAGGTGAGTACAAATAGGTGAGTACACTCTCACTCTCACACTCTCACACTCTCTCACACTCTCTCACACTCTCTCACACTCTCTCACACTCTCACTCTCACTCTCTCACTCTCACTCTCTCACACTCTCTCACACTCTCTCACACTCTCTCACACTCTCTCACACTCTCTCACACTCTCTCACACTCTCTCACTCTCTCACACTCTCTCACACTCTCTCACACTCTCACTCTCTCTCACTCTCACTCTCTCACACTCTCTCACTACTCTCTCACACTCTCTCACACTCTCTCACACTCTCTCACACTCTCTCACACTCTCCTCACACACACACTCTCACTCTCACTCACTCTCACTCTCTCACTCTCGACGGCGAGCCCATTGAAACCCCGGATGACCATTCTCAATCCTTGCCCCAGCCTTGACAACCCCCCCCCCAACCACAAAGCGAGTAAGTTCCCAATAGTTAAACTACGATAACCTACATGGGAAGGCTCCCCTCCCACCACGATCCATATATTTCCCTGTTCCTGCAAACCGTCCTATAAAAAGTAGCTGCCAGTACCTGTTTCCTCCTTCCAGCTACTAACTGTGAAGGAGAACGTTCATTTTCTGTTTTGAAAAGAGTGAAAAAACCAGCTCCATTCAACAATGAGCCAAGACAAATTGTGTAACATAGCCTTGTTGACCATTGAGTCGAACTAACAAGAAATATTGATTTTCAGAAAAAATTGATGATTTTTAAACCAAAATGAAATCCAAAAAAATTTTTTTAAAAAAGTGGGCCCGGGGGAAATAAATAATTCCCTTTTTTTTGTTGGAAATTTATATGAATTTTGATAGTCCCTTTTGCATGAGCAAAGATAACAAAAAATGGTCCTTGATTTTTTTAAAGGGGGAAAAAAAGTGGTGTAGGGGGTTTTTGGGAATAAAAATAGGTTTCATGAAAGTCACTACTTTTTAAAAGACTAAACTAGTAATACTATTTCGTCTTTAGTTTATTCTCTTTAAAAAAAGCATATTTAACAAGATAGTTTTTAATGGCTGTTGGGACCACCCAATTTTTGGGGTTTGGGGGGGGCCCAGAAATCTGCTCCTGGGCCCCCCCTCTTCACTGATCGCTTTCTAGGGCGGTCTCCCGGGCTCTCTCTCATCCTTTTCTCTCGGTTTTTCGGCTCCTCCCCGGGCTCTCTCTCTTGGGCTCTCTCTCTTTGGTCCTCTCGGTTCCCCCTCCCCCTCGGTCTCTTCCCCTCGGGGCTCCCCTCTCTCCCCCTTTTCTCTCGGGGCTCTTTTCGGTCTCCTCTTCTCGGGGCTCTCTCTCATCTCTCTCTCTCTCCGGGCTCCTCGGTCCCCTCTCGTCCTCTCTCGGCTCTCTCTCTCGGTCTCCCCGTCTCCTCCCCTCGGTTTTCTCTCTGGGCTCTCTCGGTTTTTCTCTCTCTCCCCCTTTTCCCCTCCCCCTTCTCCCCTCGGTCTCTCTCTCCTCGGGCTCCTCTCTCGGTCTCTCTCGGTCTCTCCCCCTCTCCCCTTTGGGCTCCCCATTTTCTTCTCTCGGTCCTCTCTCCTTTCTCCCCCCTCTCTCGGGCTCTCTCTCCTTTTTCGGTCTCTCTCTCTCTCTGGTCCCTCCTCCTCTCCCCTCTCCGGTCCTTTTCCCCGGGCCCTTTTTTCTTTGGGTCTCTCTCTCCCTTTTCTCGGTCCTTTTACTCCCTCGGTCTCTCTCTCGGTCTCTCTCTCTCCTCTCTCTCCTCTCTTCTTTTCTCTCTCGTCCCTCTCCCTCTTTTCTCCCTTTTCTCTCCTCTCGGTCTCTCTCTCTTCCCCTCGGTCTCTCTCGGGCCCTCTCTCGGTCTTCTCTCTCTTCCTCTCTCTCTCTCGGTCTCCCCCGTCTCCCGGGTTTTCTCCTCGGGTTTTCTCGGTCCTCTCTCTCTCGGTTTTTCTCTTTGGTCCCTCTGGTTCTCTCCCTCGGTTTTTCCTCTCTCTCTCCCCTCGGTCCTCTCTCTCCTCTACGGGCCTCTCGGTCTCCTCTCTCGGTTTTTCCCCTCTTCTCGGTTTTCCCTCTCTCGGTTTTCCCCTCGGGTCCCCCTTGGTTTTCTCTCGTCTCCTCCCTCCCGGGTTTTCGGTCCTCTCTCTCCTCTCGGTTTTCCTCTCTCTCCTCTCTCTCGGTCTCCTCTCGGTCCCCTCTCTTCTCGGCTCTCTCTCTCTCCGGTCTCTCTCCCCTCCGGCCTCTCTCTCTCTTTTCTTTTCACTCTCGGCCTTTTCCCCTCTCTCTCTCTCCTCTCCTCCGGGCTCTCTCTCTCGCTCGGTCTCTCTCCCCTTTTCGGGCTCTCTCTCCGGGCTCCCTCTTGGGCTCTCTCTCTCTCTCCGTCTCTCTCCTCCTCTCGGTTTTCTCTCTCTCTCTGGTCTCTCTCTCTCCTCTCCCGGTTTTCTCTCTCTCTCTCGTTTTCTCCTCTCTCTCTCGGGCTCTCCTCTCTCTCTCCCCTCTCGGTCTCTCTCCCCTCGGGCTCTCTCCCCTCGGGCCCCTCTTGGTCTCTCTCTCTCCGGGGCCTCTCTCTCTCGGTCCTCTTTTTGGTTTTTTTCTCGGTCTCTCTCTCTTTTTCTCTGGTTTTCTTTTCTTCGGTTTTCCCCTCTCCGGTCTCCTCTCTCTCTCTCTTCCCCGGTCTCTCTCGGGCTCCCCTCTCGGTCTCTCTCCTCGGTCCTCTCTCTCGGTTTTCTCTCTTTGGTTTTCTCGCCCCTCTCCTCGGTTTTCTCTCCCCTTTTCGGGCTCTCTCGGTCTTTTTGTCTCGTTCCTACTCTCGGTTTTCCTTTTCTCTCTCGGGCCTTTCCCCTCTCCCGGGCTCCCCTCTCTCTCGGTTTTTCTCTCGGTCTCTCCGGGCTCTCTCTCGGTTTTCAATCTCTCGGTTTTCTCCCCCTCCGGGCTCTCCTCTTTTTCTCTCTTCCCCTCTCGGGCTCTCTCTTTTCTCGGTTTCTCTCGGGCTTTTCTCGGGCTCCTCTCGGGCCTCCCCTCTTTGGGCTCTCTCGGTCTTTTTCCCCTCGGTCCCTCTCTCGGGGGCTTCCTCGGGGGCCCCCTCGGTCTCTCTCTCTTTTCCTCCGGGCCCCTCTCTCCTCTCGGGGCTCTCTCTCCTCTCGGCTTTTCCCCCTCTTCTCCTCCTTTTGTCTCTCTCGGTTTTTCTTTTCCCCTTGGTCCTCCTCTCTCCCCGGTTTTCTCTCGGTCTCTCTCTCCCCCGGGTCTCTTTTCTCCTCCTCTCCCGGTCCCTCCTTTTCTCGGGCTCTCTCCTTTTCTCTCTCTCGTTCTCTCTCTCGGGCCTCTCTCTCCTCTCGTCTCTCTCTCGGCTCTCTCTCTCTCGGTTCCCCTCCCTCTCTTCCGTCTCTCCCCTCGGGCCTCTCTCCTCTCTCTCCCCTCCCCGTCTCCTCGGTCTTTCTCTCTCGGGCTCCCCCTCTCCCCGGTCCTCCCCGGTCCTCTCTCTCCCCTCGGGCTCTCCCCTTCCGGGCTCTCTCTCTTTTCCTTTTTCTCCGGTTCCCCTTTTCTCGGTCTTCTCTCTCGGTCTCTCTCCCTCCCCGTCTCTCTCTTCTCCCGGTTTTCCCCCTCCCCTCTCTGGGGTCCCCTCCTCCCTCGGTCTCCTCCCCGGCTTTTTTGGGGTTTTCTTCTCTTTTCTCTCGGTCCCCCTCCTTTTCTCGTCTCTCTCTTTTTTGGGGTTTTCTCTCGTTTTCTCTCGGTTTTCCTCCTCGGGGTTTCTCTCTCGGTCCCTCTCCTCGGTCTCTCTTTTCTTTTCGGTTTTTCCTCCCCCGGGCTTTTCTCTCTCGGTCCTCTCTCTCTCGGTCTCTCTCTTCCCCTGTCTCTCTCTCCCCTCTCGGTCCCCTCTCCCGGGCTCTCTCTCTCCTCTCGGTCTCCTCTCTCTCCTTTTGGGCTCTCTTTTCCTCTCTCTCTCCCGGGCTCTCTCCCCCGGTCTCTCTCCGGGGCTTTTTTCTTCGGTCTCTTTTCCCTCGGGCTCCCCTCTCTCTCGGGGCTCCTCTCTTTTCCCCTCTCCTCTCTTCTCTCTCGGTTTTCTCTCTCTCCCGGGCTTTTCTCTCTCTCTGTCTCCTCGGTCTCTCTCTGGGCTCCTCTCTCGGTCCTCTTTCTCGGTCTCTCTGGTTCCTAGCTGTATCAACCTCTTCTTAAAACTGCTGGTTCCTCCTCCACTGCTACACTTGCGGTATTCCACTTCTGACAACTCTGATGAAAAAATATTTCCAACGTCCCTGTGACTCGCTGAGTCTTCACTCCCTTTGTGACCCCTTGCCCCTGTGCCCCCTATCTGGAAATCCTATCTCTGTCCACCTTGTCTTTTCCCCCGCAGTATCTTCTATGTCGTTTTCTGTTCCCCCCTGACCCTTTGTCCTCCCAGGGGTAAATGGTTTTGGTTGTCTTGAGTTTTCCCTATTAAATTTAATCTAAATGCCAGACGGTCAGGTGCATCTATCGATTTTCTTTATTTTTAAACCGATTACGTTCATTTTTGGTGAAATTTTAGAAGCTTATTCGATTCCGTGCTGAAGTTTCAATCATTGGGCCAAAAAAAAAAATATCAAAATTTTACGAAAAAATTGCTTTTGGCGGGGAGTCGTACTAAAGGGTACGGGAAAAAGGGTTTTGACACTTGCTGCTGATGAACACCCTAATTCCATCAAAAATTACGTACCTTTCTAAAATAAACCTTATCTTCATGCAAAAAATTTCCCTAAAGGGAAAGGGTTTCCCTTTGATGTTGGTGGGGGGGTTTTTGTTTTGGGGAATTGGATCTTGCCCATTTTCCCCGAATTAAGCCTAAAATTGCCTTCCCTCCCCCCCCAGGCGCTGATAATTTTCCCGGGGTTAGCGTTTTCCCCCTTGATTATAATAATAATTTTGAAAAAAAAAAAATTTTTCATAACTTTTTTGTCATATTGGAAATGTCGGCTTGTTGCCCCCCATAAATCTAAAAATATTTGGGTATTTCAAAAAGGAACGTATTTTCTTTAAATCAATCATTCTCCTATGTTTGTTTAAAAATCATCAATTCATTCATAATAAGGTGCAGTCCCCCCTAAATAGGTAAATAAGTTACTTTCGAAAAAGGGGCCGAAGCGCGCGGCACCCCAGCTGCCCGGGGAAATAAATTTTTTCCCCCCAAAAAAAATTCCTTTATTTTACACTTTTTGCGTGCCTACGAGTGTTTTTTACAGTTTAAAATTGTAATTTCCCTTTTTTTCTCTACTTGTAAAAGAAACAACTCAGGGGATACACCTAGAAATTTTTCCCTCTTGGGCATCAAATTTTTTGCTATATAATTTTTTTACGGTGTGCTTTTATTTTTTATGAATTTTATTGCATTATGTCATAATAACCCAATTTGATAGATAAATAAGCCTTTTAATTGATTTAGCGTGGGTAAGGAATATTTATGGGAAAATTTTTTTGGCTGGAGGTGTCGGCCCTTTTTTGGGTACTATACCCGGGGGGCCTGATGGGTTTCTGACCATATTAGCTCCCCCCACTCTGCCCTGATCTCAGACAGTGAATTTGTTTATATTAGACAAAAAATAAGAAAACATAAAAAAAACAGGGGAAAAACGTAAACAAAAACCCAGTCGCGCTTTTACGCAATATACGCGTCGATGTCACCATGCCTGTTATAAATGGGGTAATTCCTTTTAGAAACATCTTACAAGGATAATAATTTTACCCAAATAGCCAAAAAGTTCAGCTATTTTTTTGGTAAAAATAACTCCATTTTCTATTTTTTTTGATTTTTTTTTTCTCCGCGCGCGTGAACCGAGCGCCCCTTAATTTGACCTTAAACAGGCTCACCTGACCCCCCCCCCCAAACGGAAGGGGGGCGCTTTTCTTACCCTTAACTCAAAGGGGGGCCCCCCCCCAAAGTGAAAAGCATAGGGCCCGGAGACTTTTTAATCTGGGCCCCGGGGATCACGCACCTGGGGTGGAAGGCAACAAAAAGTCCCCTCCAAGGAGGCTCAGGCCCAAACCCTTGGATCAAGAGCCCACCAGCATCAGGGGACCTCCCTTTTATGGGAAAAATCCAAGGGGCAAGTAAAACAAACCCTTTTAAAGTTTGTGCGTTTGCAACAGCAACTTGTTTTTTGACAGGGGTGAGTGAGGAACCAGGTTGACCTTCAACCGCAACAATTTGAACATGTAAAATAAAAAAGGGCACAAGGCAAAATGTGACATTTATTGTAGCAAAAAGTTTTGCTCTCCAGGGCTTTATAAGCCATTACAAAAAAATACATGGACCGGGGGGAAAAAACCAGAGTGAGGGAATACTGTGAGGTACCCTTTCGTGTTCCTAGTGGTAAATAGATAGTGTGTGTTTTGGGTAGGACAAAAGTAATCAAAAAGGAGAGCAATTTTTAAATTTGTAAAAAGAGTAAAAGGATATAAAAAACTATTACATGGTAACATAAAAAAAGGTTGGACAAATAAAACTGGAATGGGCAGGTTGTTTTAGTGTTTACCCCTCTGTGCTTTGTGTAGTTAACAGGGGAGACTATGTGATGGTACACTCTCACACACAACACACCGTTTTTACAGTGGGAAAACATCTCACACACAACCACCCTTTTACAGTGGTAATACACCTCACACACAACCCCCGTATATTACATGTAATACACTCTCACCACAAACAAACCGTATATTACAGTGGTAAAACACACCACCCAAAAACCC
>NC_069481.1:1473197-1493011 GCF_026875155.1 Cherax quadricarinatus
AAATACAAAAACATGAAATAAAAATTTGACAAACAAAACATAAAACATTTTAAAAGAAAACATCCTTTAACTAAGGATACACCACCCTGAAATACTAATAAAATTGCCACTACCCAAAACTGACATTGTATTCATATCTTGTATGAAACTGTATATTCAAAAGTTTTATATATAAACTAATGCTTTGGCATCTTACTGTACATTGTAATATTATCATTTTAAGTACCTAAACATTCCGACTATTCATCCCTAAGTTTGTTGTTTTATTAGAGCAAACAGGTGTACAATATACATGAATCATACATATTGACAAATAAACTAAACATGAAGCTAGAATAAGAAAAACCCCATCCTTGTAACAAATGATTTACTACCACACCTGAATATATGTAAAAAAAAAAATGCTACAAAACTTGCATGTATAAATCTGTATATTAACTGAACCATACATAAAAAAATTTGCATCAAATTTGTGACTAAATTAATAAAACCCTTTAAATGTACCAAAACCAAACATATATAAATTTTTACATAAACAAAGCACATTAAACAATAATTTGATATATGCCTCCTCTCACCACACACAAGGTAACAGTATGAACAGTTTGAAATAACCCCGTAATCAGTATATGTGTATATAATCCTATCTCATTAACCTCCATTCAGAGACAAGCCCTTAATAGGGCAACGTTCAATGCTGTCTCCTTAACAAAACATTCTATTACACCCCCCCCTTCTTCTCCCTCATTTAGGCAACCACCACTGTCTCTCGGCAGTATACAGTTCCCTGTCGCTCAGTCTCCCAGCTGTACATGAGCATATGGGGCCTGTCACATCGCAACATTTCTAAATCACAAACAAACCACACCCAAGCATTCTTACTGCATACAGCAACAATGCCTCAAAAACAATAATATATACCTCAACCCTCTGACAGATGTGATGGTAAGTGACCAAGCATAGCAAGGCGTTATAATACACAGGAAATTGTCTGCATCGCTTTTGGGGCCGTGTAGACCCCCTTGCCTGACGCTCCTCAGTAACCTGACAGCAGTGGTACGAGGTGGTGTTGTGCATTCGCTGCCTGGATGAGGTAGAGTGGGGTTTCGTGCTTTGCACCCCTCTACTGTTTTCCCAGACGAGCTACTCAGTCAACAACATGGCCCCAGGTGTGCGCAGGAGAGTGAATACTGTGGGCATTGAACTCATTAGTGGGGTTTTAAAACGCCTACGTCAGTCGAGTGTTATTGCCCAAAATTATAAAAACGTACAGCATCAGAGACGAGGATTTATATGGAGTGGCACTTAACGGTGTATTAGAATTTTCGTGAAAGTGCTAACTGCTCAAATATACAAAGGCTTTGGTTGACGTTACCAAAATGTCAGCATTAACGTAACACCGGCAGTGAGGGTCAAGTTGACGGAAGTATCACGACATTATTTGTGGGTTAAGCTCCAAAACGTGCCTTTTGAGGCTGATGAGGTAGATATTCGAAATGTATTCGAACGTTATGGAACTGTACATCTGGCCCAACCCTGGCAAATGGGTAAAAGGAGCTTTTCACAGGATTTTTTTGAGGGTTCTTTTAATCTCAAGATGATGCTAAGGCATCCTATACCCTCGTATGTATATCTCGAGGAGTTTAGAACCCAGATAATGGTAGCGTATGTGGGGCAGACGTAGTGCCGAATGACCATATGGCAGCAGACTGTGGCAAGCGGAGTATGGCTCCTGGCCGGCAAGAGGCGGAGCACCTGTGCATGAGCACCGATCCCAAGGAAGAAACGGGTAAAGGAGAAGGGCGTGTCGCAAGTGGAGTGAAGAGGTGGTGGCTCCTCCTGTGGAATCGGAAGAGAAGTGTGATCCATGAATCGCCTGGCCCATCAACAGTACAGTTTTCAAGTGAGGAGGTGCAGGAGGGGACAGCAGTGAAGGCATTTGAGGAGGAGTTGGGACAGTGATACAGGCTATGTTACAGTCTACGGAGGTGGAGAGTTAAACGAACAAGAACCTGGGTTCAGGCAGAAGGTGTGTGTGGGAAGGGGGGGATCAGGTGGCACCTGTGGGGGACAGTGCGAGTGCCATGGAAGGACATGGAAAGGGGGATTAAGGGTGGGAGAGGTGGAAATCCATTGGCTGGCCCCATGACTTAGATATGGAAAACTGAGGGAGCTACAAGGAAAAGGGCAGCGCGTCAGATTCGGACGATGTTCTGACGCCGGGCGCAAAGGCTGGGGAAAAAGACATGGGGTTATGGTACCCAGAGTGACTGGAGAGGGCCACAACAGAAGGGGGGGATGGTTGGGAAGGAGGGGGGAGTATGTGGCAAAGGCACAGTCCAGGGGAATGGTCTGAAAGGGAAGAATCTTGACATGAGGCGGGGAAGGAAACCTTAAACTGGCCTCAGGTGTGTAACAATAAATATTAATGGTCTGTATGATGGGGGTTTAAACGTGAGTGCTTCAGGATGTTTTTGAATAGGTACAAGTTGACTTAGCTTTTGTGCAGGAGCACAATTTTAAGTTTGGTCGTGAATTAGTGGTGCCTGGGTATCAGCTTTATGTGTTGCCGCTGAGCGTTTAAAAGGAGGATGGGGTGTTTGATCAGGGAGGCGAGCCCGTTTGTATTGCATAGGAAAGAGGGGGGAGGGGGGAAGTATTACGTGGAAGGATGGTGGATGGGAGAGAGAGTGGCGTTTGTGGTGTGTGTGTATGCCCCAGCAGAAAGGACGGAAAGTGAAGATGGATTTTGTGTGGGAGGAGCTCGTGTACTACCTACGCCCATTTACCGTCTGTGGCGATTGTGGGGGGGATTGGAATTGTGTAATTAAGAGGACAGACGTGGAACCCAGAGGAGCGGGATATTTTTCCTCGGTCTTGGGGGGCCTGCTTAGAGATCTTCAGTTATGTGATGCTTTCGGGGGAGGTCTGTGGGAGGTGGAACATACGTTTATAAGAAAGGGATATGCGGCTCGTTTGGACAGGTTATATTTATCTCGGAGGGTTTTGGTAGAGTCTTTTAAAACTATTGAGATGGTGTCTTCTGATCATAGGGCGGTATTAGTGGAGGTGGGATGGATGCTTTGGCTCTTAGGCAGGAAGTTATTGGAAACTGAACACGATGGTTTTGGGGGATAGAGAGGGAGTGGAAGCGTTTGCAATATTTTGGGAACAGCTCTGTGCAGACAGAAGGACTGAGAAAGATGTGGTAGGATGGTGGGATAGTGTGGCTAAGTTAAGAATATGTCAATTTTATGTGAGGGAGGGCAAACGCATTAATCAATTGCGGTATGGTTTGTCAAATTATTTAGAATCTAGATTACGGGATTGTTACGAGGGGGAAGGGGCGGTGGCCGGGGTGTACCCGGTGGAGGATATACAAATGTTGGACAGGATACGGGATTTGCAAGAACGTTTTGCAGCCGTACAGATACAGGCGGGGTTGGACGAAGTACTCTGGGGCGACAAGCCATCAGCTTGTGTGCTGTGAGGACAGGTGGTACGACAGTGAACGACTACAATACCGGGTTTGCAAGTCATATCTTCTGTGGGGGGTTTTAGAGAGGGTCAGGTATTAAGGGACACCAAGGGGATGAGTGCATATGCAGATAGATGGTTTGAGGAATACGGGAAAAGTAGTGAGGTGGATGGCGAGGTTCTTGGGAAGGTATGCGAGTATGTGCCGTGCAAACTGGGGAGGAGTGATCGGGAGGCACTGGGTGGGGTCATTGAGGTGGGGGAAATATGGAGAGCCCTTATGGACATGAGGAAGGGTAAGGCACCCAGGATCGTTGGTTTACCAAGCGAATTTTATGTACAGCACTGGGGTCTGCTTAGGGGTTTCCTAGTAGGGTTAATGAATGCCATAAGACAGAGGTAAGATGGGAGAATCTCAGGCAACGGCGGTGGTGGTGTTAGTCCCAAAGGTAAACAGCAGAGTACCCTTCAGGATTACCGAGCCATTTCGTTGCTTTGTGCTGATTATAAATTATTTGCAAAAATTCTTGGGAATCGGCTTAAATGTGTTGTGGGAGGGTCGTGTTTGAGTCTCGGTTTGGGTTACCTGTAGGTCAATGGGCGAGGGCCACGGGATTATCAAGGGGTTCCTGGAGACATGGAAAGGGGAAGAGGGGCGTTGGTGGCATTGGATTGGCAAGGGGCTTATGATAGGGTGGAAAGAAAGGCTTTGAGGATATTCTCCTACGACAGGGGTTTGACGAAGAAATAGTAGGGTGGGTGGATACGTTGTACTCAAACGCGAAGGTAAGGGTGCAGATCAATGGGTGTGTGGGGGGGGGGAGTTCAACATGGAGCGGGTCTTTGCAGGGATGTCCATTATCCACAACTATTGGTTTGCATGTGTTTAGGATCCCTTTTTAGATGGTGAGCTGAAGCGTGGCCTGGTTTTGGGGCATGTGATGATACAACTTTTTGGTAAGAAAAAAAAAAAATGACGAGCCCACGGTTAGGACTTTTGGGGAAGTTTTACAACAATTTTGGGAGAGCTACTAGATTGAAGGTAAACCTGGAAAAGTCAATGATCATGGGGGCTGGGAAGGTGGGCAGAGAGATTAGAATGGGGATGTGATGTTGTGCAGCGGAGGACGGGGAGTTCAGAATAATCTGCAGTGTCATGGATGAGCTGAAACTGAGTGTGAAGGGTTGCAATTCGATCGGATGGTGGAACAGGTGCAGCGACGGTTGGGAATGCTGTGACCTCACCATTTAACCCTTAGGCAACGTGCATTGTCTTCTATGTATTACTATATAGTAAAGTCTGGTTGTTCGGTGTGATGCCGTTAAACAGGAATGGCGATTACGATTATTCTTAGAATGGTGTTCAAATTTTTGTGGTGGTTCAGGGGCAACTGGTTGCGAAGGGGAGGTAGTGACATTGCCCGTAGTAGTGGAGGGTTGGGTTTGTTGGACTTGAGAAAGCCGTGAAATGTGTGTTTATTAAGAGGGACGTGTGAGTGCAGGTGGATGGAGGGGGGGTCTGCTAGTAAGGTACATACTCACATGAGGAAATGTATGGAGGGGCGGAAATGAAGGATGTGAAACAGGGTTAGTGCCTTAATATTAGCCAGGGAACCGGGGAAAGCTAAAGGTGGGAACTTTGTGTAAATCGTTAGGGGGTTTTATGTAAGCGGCGCCGTTGAAGGGATCTACCCCATGTATCATGGATGTTAATATGGTGAAGATTAGTAAGTTAAGAATAGACCTTAGGGCGCGTGGAGGTTATGTACAGTTTCCTGCATGGGATTTGCCAACGGGAGCGAAGCTCCGAGATAGGAGGGTTATTGAGGGTGGGGGGTGTGGCAGATGCCAGTGAAGGTTTGGAGGGCATAAGGGGTATGGTTGAGTAGGTTGTGGTGAGGGTGGGGGTTAAGGTGGGTCTGTATTGCGAGCGTTGAGTCTTGATACGAGTGGTGTGGATGAGTGTGGTGGTAAGAGGTTTAAGCATATGTCATCGTGGACTACATATAGTTATAGGGGTATGAGGGGGGAAGGTGGGTGGGCGATGTGATGAGATGGACTTTGGCGGCGACGTTTTATCGAACTGTGTCGCAATACACATTTTTGGGAAAAGGTGGGAAGAGTATTTTTCTGAGGGTTATAGAGACAACAATAGGGAAATTTATTGGCGTTGTAAGGGGCTTTAACTTGCCGTGCAAGTAGGTTGGTAAAAGGGAGGGGGGGGGTTCAGGGCGATTTCAACGGGCTCACCTCCTTGGGTATGCAGTGATGGGTGGTTGGGTTGTAATGGGAGGTACTAGTGTGTGACTAGATGAGAGGTTGTGCAAGTATTGTTTTGCTTAGTTCCTTGATGGGGAAGGTGTAAAGAGCAAGATTAAAGTTATAACATGTATTAATGTATAACCTTAAATTATATTACATGTATATGTCTTTGGTAGCGTTTATGTCCACTTGCATGGTCATTGCAATTGAATTTGGATTTTTCTTGGAGAGGGTTTCCTTTCACTATGTTCCTTGTTCCAGTCTTGGTGTAGAGCATTGTTCCAAAGTTTGAAACAATATTGTTTCAAACTTAGGAACAATGCTCTTCTCAGACTGAGGGACTGACAACCTCAAACTTAAGAGTGAGGACTGATTACCCATCGTCTTCAAGTATCTTCTGCTTCTATCAACTTTTCTGTACTCGAACTGAAGAAGCCTACTGTGTAGGCGAAACGTTTCGAAGAGATACTTAACTGTTGATATGTGTCTTAACTAAAACTAGTAGACTGTTCAGATGTTGCTGGATTGATTTTGTGTTTATATATTGTTTTATTGATGTAGGTCCTTAGTTCCAAGTTTTTTATGTTTAAGTGAACAAGGGAATGTGGACTGTATTCATTGGTGGGGAGGGGGGGGGACTACGTAATAATGGGTAGGTACCATTATATCTATGAACCCTTGTGTACTGTGAAACAATGTACGTTACAGCGTCTGTAGGTTGTGTTAGTTTATTTTAAGGGCCCTTATGTATGTGCTTATTCAGTAGTTTGTGTAGTGAATGTTATTGCTCATCATCAGTGTCAGTGTACTATTAATAATGTACCTATAAATATTTGTACATGAGATTTCAATAAAAAAAAAAAAAAAAAGATATACACCGAGGGTAATAACAGTAATCCATGGGGGGTGGGGGACACGCATTGCAAGATTTAAACCTAAATTCTCCTCTACTCAAAACATGGATCACACACTTAATCCAGTAGCATCACACGTACCTCTGACACCTACTGACCAGCTGCATCACACGTACCTCCTAACACCTACGGACCAGCTAGATCACACGTACCTACTAACACTACTGAACAGGCTAGGCATCACACGTACCTCCTAATATCCTACTGACCAAGCTGCTTCACACGTTACTCCTAACACCTCTGACAGGCAAGCATCACACGTACCTCCTAGACCTACTGACCAGCTAGCATCCCAGTACCTCCTAAACACTACTGACCAGCTAGCATCACACGTACCTCCTAACACCTACAGACAGCTTGCATCACACGTACCTACTGACCACCTACTGACAGCTAGCATCACACGTACTACAGGACACTTCTGACCAAGCTAGCATCCACGTACCTCCTGACACCTATGACCAGCTAGCATCACCGTACCTTCCTGACACCTACTGACCAGCTAGCATCACACGTACCTCTACACACCTACTGACAGATAGCATCACCACATACTCCGACACCTACTGACCAGCTAGCATACACGTACCTCATGACACCTACTGACAGCTTGCATCACACGTACCTCCTAACACCTACTGACAGCTAGAGTCACATTACTCCTAACACCTACTAACCACACTGACCCTTCCCTCGTTTCCTATCTAAGCCACATCACACACAACACACTCACACACTCACACACAGACACACACACACACAGACACACAAACAGACACACACACAGACACACACACAGACACACACACAGACACACACACAGACACACACACACAGACACACACACAGACACACAACACAGACACACACACAGACACACACACAGACACACAGACACACAGACACACAGACACACAGACACACAGACACACAGACAGACACACAGACAGACACACAGACAGACACACAGACACACACACAAGACACACACACACAGACACAACACACACACACACAGACACACACACACACACACACACACAGACACACACACAGACACACACACAGACACACACACAACACACACACACACACACACACACACACACACACACACACACACAGAACACACACACACACACAGACACACACACACACACAGACACACACACAGACACACACACAGACACACACACAGACACACACACAGACACAGACACACACACACAGACACACACACACAGACACACACACAGACACACACACAGACACACACACGTGAAGCAGTATCGCTAAATAGTGCTCCCAGGATTTAGCGTTTTAGTGGCTGTCCTAAGATATTATTAGCGGTCATCGTACGTGAGTGAATCATGAACATACCTACAAGAGTGTAATAGCTTTCAAGAGTGCGAATAATGTATAGGATCAAGAATTTTACAATTTAAATTTGAATGAACTTTGAGTGAGGGAGGGTAGCAGTCAGCTGATCAGGCTGATGGCCGCAGTGTTGACACAAAATATCCAAACAGTTAATTGGTTAACGGTGTGATCTGAAATATTAACAAATACATATGTTGGTTGATTATAGCAGCAGTGTAGTGATAAGGTCATAAAAGAGTGATTAAGTAAATACTGAAAGTAAGAAAAAATTAGTCAATCCCCAGCTGTTGGTGTTGTGAAGGTAGCTAACATCATCAGACTTGTTATGACCATAATACTGTACTAAAGAAAAAAGAGGGAATACCAAGTCTTAAAAGAAAAAGAAAATAAAAACTTGAATGCATGATAAAGTTCCTGAAGGAGTTAGAAAATTGGAGGAGTTGATAGACGACCAGCAGGAACCTCCATTGTTGTGCAGACGACATCACTTGCCTATTTGTGGTTAATTTTGGTTAGTGTCTAAAGTCTCAAGTGTCTCGCCCTGCTGGTTGTATGCTATACCATCTCTCTCTCCCTATTTCAGTACCAGGAGATAGATAGTGGTTAGTAAATTATCTAAATATCGCCAGGTAAACTCCAGAAGAGTTGTGTAGCCTAGTGAACCCCCCCCCCGTGTAGCCTAGTGAACCCCCCCCGTGTAGCCTAGTGAACCCCCCCCGTGTAGCCTAGTGACCCCCCCCCCCCCCTTTTTTTTTTAGGACAACAAAACAAGTACGCACTACAAACAAATGTGCACCCGAATTAAATTTTTATAAAAACATAAATATTAAAAGGAATTGTAAAAAAAATAATCCTAAATCTTCAAAAAGAAAGTACAATTGCGAATCGGGGCCCGGGGAAAAAACCGGGTAAAAACAACAACAAAAAAATATGTTAACGAACCCCCCCCCCCCTTTTTTTCAAGAAAACAAGCTATAAACACACACACACACCACACAAACACAATACGAAATTAATATTAAAATAATATTATTTCATATTAAAAAGGGAAATGAGGGAAAAATTTTTTTATAATCTTCAAAAGGGGTAGGTGCCTATGTGCGCACGCACCCCAACTCACCCACACCCACACACCACACACACACACCCCACCCACCCAACACACCCACACCACCCACACACACCCACACAAAACCCACACCCCCACACACCCCACCCCCACCCAAAACCCACACACACCCACACTCCTACACACTCCCACACACCCATACACACCCACACACATCCAACACACCCCACACACCCCCCAAAACCCCCACCACCCACAAAACACCCACACCCCCCCAACCCCCCCACACACACCCCAACACCCCCCACAACACCCACCCACCACCCACCCACACACACCCACACACACACCCACCCCCACACACACACCCATCCCCACACACAAAACCCCCCCACCCACACACCCACCCCCCACACACCCACCCACCCAACCCACCCACCCCCCACACCCCCCCCCACACCCCACCCACCCACACACCCCCCCACACACCCACCCACACACCCCCCCACACCCCCCCCAAACACACACCCACACACCCCCCACCAACCCACACACACACACCCACCCCACACACACCCACCCCACACACACCACACACACACCACACCCCACACACACCCCACACCCCCTCATACACCCACAAAACCCCACCCAACACCCACCCACACCCCATCCACACACTCAAAACACCCACCCACACCCCCCCCAACCCCCCACACACGCAACTACACACAACACACAAAACACACAACACACACACAACACCACACACACACCACACCAATTGCCAACCACCAACACTCCCCCCCCCCCCCCCAACCAACTCTCACTCCTTCACCTATCCCCCCCCCTCCCTCTTCACCCTCCCCCTCCCCACCCTCCTCTACCACTCACCCCTTACCCATTTGTTTCACTCCCTCCCACCCCCCCCCCCCAACTTTTTCCCAATAGCCACATTCCCCCCTCTCCCTCCCCCCCACACCTGACATATACAAATAACCAACATACAAATTTACATGGGTTTCCCACTCTGGGGCAATCGGGAAAAAAAAAAAGGGTTCCCAAGAGCAACAAGAAAACCCAAAGGGGACAAAGGGGGGAACTGCAAAGGAAGTTTGGGGCCAGAGCTCACAAAAAAACAAAAGGGGAAAAGAAAAAAAACTACAGAAATGGAAAGGGGTAGACAGGGAAACAAAGTGGGGGGTGAAATCAAACACAGGGGCCAGGATACAACTTAAAAGGGGAACGGGAAAATCTAAAACGCCTAAAGAATAAAGACATTTTGGTTACAACAAAACCCCGCTACCCACCACAAAAAAGGGACTGTAGGACAGAAGGAGCAAACTCATGTAAAGCCTACGTAACGAGAAAGAAAAAGCTAAGCTAATTGGAGCCCTAAAAGACCACAGAGCCCGGGGGAAACCGAAAGGGGAAAATGACCCACTGAGCCCATGTACAGTACTAGTGAAACTAAAGAAAAAACTGCAATGGGGAAAGAAAATTATAAAGGGATACACGGGGATTGCATGGAAATGAAAGGGTAGGTCAGTTTTTTTAGGGGCTACGGGAAGTTAAAGGGGGAAACATATGAAGCAAGAAAAAAAGGGGAAAAAAAAAAGCAATTGAAAGCATATGAAAAATCGAGAAGACGCATGACCCACTGGAAAATTTGGGAGAAAAGGGGTTTTAAAAAAAAAGAACCCGGCCAGTAAAAGGGACCTTAAAGGCAAAAATCGCTGGGAACAGGATACGGGGGGAGAAAGCAGTTTAAAGGGGACATCCGGGAATACGGGAAGTGTACTCAAAACCGCGACAGAACACAAGACAAGGCAAAAACTGAGAGAGATGATACAAAGCGAAAGGGGGAAAGAGAGGGAGGAGAAAAAAGACGGGAATCCCAGACACGGGAAAAATCAAATAAAACCCCCTCCCCTTTTCAAAGAACCTCCCAACCGGGTCAACCCCAGTGCGCCAAACACTCTAAACCAAAACCCCCATTCATATCCAATGCCCCCACCCATACTTTACAAACCCACCCCCCCACACAACCACCCTATTTCCTTACGGGCCCCCACTTCCCCAACCCCAATACACCCCCAACCACACCCTTAAAAAGAATTGAAGGTATGGTAACAAACAGATGGAAAAAACAAATAAATAGGGTCAAAAAAATCAAGGAGACACCCCCAACAAAAAGCACCACAAAACAAAACTCACCAAATAAATAACAATTCAATCTTTTCCCCCCGGATATCAAATCCTCAGGAAAGACAAGGGGGGAAGGGGGGGGAGGGGTTCACTGCTCATTTTAAACCAGGGGGGTTTTTAGAAAATGGGAAGGGAAAAGGCACGGTGAAAGGGGCTACTTGTAGGGAAAAATCCATCTGAGGGGCAAAGGTATAATTGCAGTAATTACAACCCACCACAGAACTGCAGAACCAAGAAAAATACATGAGAGCAACAAGCCATGGCGACCACAAACCGATGGGCCAGGGGAGCACAGGGGGCAAAGTTACTATTTGGGTGATTTCAACACAAGGGGATTGATGGGGAAAACCCGGAGCCCCCTGGGGTTCCAAACGGAGAGCCAAGATGATGGGTATACTGGAAAACCTCATGCATCAAAATGTTAGAGACCTACCCGAAGAGAGAAGAGAACCAGCAAGACGGGCCTTTTTTTCACCCCTTTGGTAGTTCAGACATCGGGAATCTTTTAGAAAGGGCCCCCGGACTAGTGATCGTGGTTCTGTCTTCGATACATATTACTCCAAGTGGAGAGAAGCAGGGAAAAGGGGGGAAAAAAAACCCAAACTACAAAAAGGGGAACCTCAGCAGAGGAAATTTCCCTTTAAACATTAGTGGGGGAAAGGGGAAATGACAGGGAAAACCTACAAGAAATGAGGGCTTTGGCAAAAAAAATCAAAAGGCGAGGAGGGTTTTGTTCCCAAGGAAACAAAATAAGGGGAAAAACAAACGAACCTTGGTTCCCCAAAAGGGTTTGGGAGGGAAAAACAGGGGACAGAGAATGGAAAGGACAGAAGACAGAGAACTCGGAAAAAAAAAGTTAGCCCAAGAGCCAAAAAAATGCACAATAAAAGGGGGGCTCACACAATATAAAATGACATGCTCGAAAATCAAGACCTGACCCAAGCGTTTTTCCAAACCATAACAGGGGGAAACAACATCAAGGGCCAGTAATCAACTAGAAGGTGATGGGGGATTCACAAGAAACACCGAGAGGGATGTCAGGGGCCAAAACAATTAAAGAATATTTACAGTGGGGAAACCCTAGGACTCCCGGGGAAAACAAACAGGGGGGCACCACAAGTGTGGATGATACTATAAACCCAAGGGGGAAGTAAAAGCTGCTATCGAACTTGACACCTCAAGGCTGACCAACAAATCTCTCCGGGGTCCCTTTAAAAAGGGGCAAAATTGTGTTGCCATAACAAAGATCTTCACACAACATTTTAAACTCAACCCCTGAGGGAGGGAAAGGGAAATTAGTCCCAAAAAAAGGGAACAACAAAGGGCCCAAACTACGACCTTATCACTAATGTAAGACAAATCATGGAGAAGATCATCGGGGGAGGTGGGACACCTGAAAAAAACAATGTATAATTACAACCCCATGGTTTCAGGGAAGGAAAATCCTGTTCACAAAACCCACTAATTTTATACAAAGGGCAGAATAAGACAAGAGAAAAGGGGGTCGACTGCATTTTTTGGACTGCAAAAAACCCCTTTGACCATTCCCCACAAAGGGTTTCTGAAAAAGCTAGAAACAGCACACTAAAAGAAAGCACTCAATGGATCAAAAGAATACCTACAAGGGAACAACGTCAGTACGGGGCAGGGTTTAAATGGGGGCTGTACAACGGGGGTTTCCCCAGGGGGCATCCTAACCTGGCGTTCTTGGTATAAGTAACGCCCCTAACGAAGGGGTAGACTCAGAAAACCGTTTGCGATGTTAATTAATTAAAAAACAAATCGGATGGGAACGCAGGAAAATACAAAAAGACCTGGACACTACAACCTGGGCCAAAACGCTCCTTAGTTTTTAACCCCCCAAATCAAAGTCAGAAATTGGGGAAGGGGGAAAGAAACCCCCCAACACAATATAGTTTAATGGCCAAAGACTGCAAACCTCACTCAAGGAAAAAATCTGGGGGGGGATAAAAACACCGGCATATCTCCTGAGGGGCCCCATAAAAAAATAACTGCTGCACATACGGGCGCCTCAAACCACAAAGCTTCCCATACCTCAATAAGGGGTCTTCAAAACATGAAAAACCCTTTACTTTAGCCCATACTGGGTTAAAACAGCACCCTTTGAATCCAACCTATCAACACTCAAGAAATTAGAGAAATGCAAATTTTCAACAAGAATATCCCCCGAGCACGGGATTGCGACAAGAAAGGGTTTAGGGAAAAAGGCCCCGACACACGGGGCCAGGAGGGGAGGGAACATGATAACAAAATAAAAACTGCGTAAATAGACAACGGGGACAAAGACAAATTTTTCCCAAATGGGGCAAAAAACACAAGTCCAATTGAAGTTAAGACTCAATGAATCAAAGGGATTTTGAATATTTCTTTAGTCATAGATAGTCAATCGGGAATATCAGAAATAAGTAGTGGAGGGGGGGGGAACCATAATGTTTTAACGAGGATGATAAAGCTCATGGAGCAGGGAGAAGGGCCTATACAATCATGAAGAGGCGGGGCCCGACTATACTCGACCCCCGCAACCCAAAAGGGGAGACAAAAGGGGGTAACACACACCCACAACAACCACACAGACAACCAAAACCCAAAAAACACACACAAACCCCCCACACACAGACACCCAAAACACACACACACAGACCACACACACACGACACACACACACACACACACACACACACACACCAACACACCACACAGACACACACACACACACACACACACACACAAAACACACACACACACACACACACCTCACTCCACACCTCACTCACTGTCATCCCCTAGGTTTAACCTTCCTTAATATTTCATTGCGGGTTTTTCCTTTAATAGCTAAATTGGAAATGAACGCCCTTTTATTTTTAAGGCAATTCTTATTTAAAAATTATAAATTTTGAAACATGGCCATAAAGTTTTTAAATTGAGGTATAAAACATCCCGCCGCCCTTGCCGGGTGGTTTTCCGTGATTCGATGGGTTTCACCCCCCCCAATCCCCTCCCCTTAGTTTTAACCTCTACGATGTTTGGGGATCTGTCACGGACCCCTTTACCCTTTTGCTCAGGGGTTTAGGGGCAGCATAAAAGTAGCACCAAGAAACCTCCTGCTCGTCTCTTAACTGGGGCCAAAGGGTTTTTTAGCCCCTGACATTTCTGTTTTATTCTGACTGCTTCCAAATTGGGGAAAAAAGACTAAATACATTAAAGTAACTCCATTTAAATTTGTTTTATCAGGATCTCCTCCTAATCGTCGTTATGAAAACCTTATTATATTTTTTGGATAATATAAACAAACATGCATTTTTAACTTTTATAAGATAATCTATATTATTTTTTGCTTTTGTTTTTTAAATATACTAATTAAAATTTGGCATTTCCCGGGGACACATTATTACCCAACCTCTCGACCAAAAATTTTTATCTCAAAAAAAAAGGGAAAAATGGTTACAATACTTGGAGTGTAACACTCACTCTCACTCACACTCACTCTCACTTTACTCTCTCACACTCTCTCCACACTCTCTCACACTCTCTCACACTCTCACACTCTCTCAAAACTCTCTCACACTCTCTCACAAATCTCTCAAAACTCTCCCCACTCTCTCACACTCTCTCACACTCTCACACTCTCCACACTCTCTCACACTCTCTCAAAACTCTCTCACACTCTCACACTCTCTTTACACTCTCACACTCACACTCTCTCACACTCACACTCTCTCACACTCTCTCACTCTCTCACTCTCACTCTCTCTCACACTCTCTCACACCTCTCACACTCTCTCACACTCTCTCACACTCTCTCACAAATCTCTCACCTCTCTCACTCTCACCTCACACTCACACACTCTCACACTCACACTCTCTCACACTCACACTCCTCAAAACAACTCTCACACTCTCTCACTCACACTCTCACTCTCTCACTCTCTCACTCTCTCTCACACTCTCTCACACCTCTCACACTCACACCTCTCACACACCTCTCTCTCACTCACACTCACACCACACCACTCTCTCACACTCACACTCTCTCACAACTACACTCTCTCACACTCTCTCACACTCTCTCACAAATCTCACACTCACACTCTCACACTCTCTCCCCTCCCCTCACTCTCTCACACTCACACTCTCTCACACTCACACTCTCTCACACTCACTCTCCAAAACTCTCTCACACTCTCTCACACTCTCTCCCCACTCTCACAACTCTCCCTCCTCTTCTACCTCCCTCTCACACTCCTCACACTCTCTCACAAATCTCTCACACTCTCTCACACTCACACTACACACTCTCCACACCACACTCTCACACTCAACTCTCTCACCACACACTCTCCTCCACTCACTCTCTCACACTCACACTCACACTCACTCACACTCTCTCACACTCTCTCACACTCTCACACTCACACTCTCACACTCTCTCACTCTCTCTCACTCTCTCACACTCACACTCTCTCACACTCTATCACTCTCTCACTCACACTCGACGGCGAGCCCATTGAAACCCCGGATGACATTCTCAATCCTTGCCCCAGCCTTGACAATCGCCCCCCCAACCACAAAGCGAGTAAGTTCCCAATAGTTAAACTACGATAACCTACAGGGAAGGCTCCCTCCCACCACGATCCATATATTTCCCTGTTCCTGCAAACCGTCCTATAAAAAGTAGCTGCCAGTACCTGTTTCCTCCTTCCAGCTACTAACTGTGAACGAGAACGTTCATTTTATGTTTTGAAAAGAGTGAAAAACCAGCTCCGTTCAACAATGAGCCAAGACAAATTGTGTAACCTAGCCTTGTTGACCATTGAGTCTGATCTAACAAGAAATATCGATTTTCAGAATATAATTGATTATTTTGCCAATATGAAATCCAGAAAAAAGTTTAAGAAGTGCCTGTGAATATAAGCAATTCTTTACTTTCTTGAGTTTATATGATTTCATAGTCTTATGCATGATGCAATGATGATAATGGTCAGTGATTTATAAATGGAATAATAGTGCTGTAGTGGTTATGCTGAATATAATAGGTACATGATGTCACTACTTTAATAGCCTAATCTAGTAATACTATGCTGTCTTGAGTTTATTCTCTTTAAAATGCATGATTTAACACGATAGTTATAATGGCTGTTGGTACTCGCCTAATTGTGGTTGCAGGGGTCGAGACTCTGCTCCTGGCCCCGCCTCTTCACTGATCGCTACTAGGTCGGTCTCGGTCTATCTCTCTCTCGGTCTCTCTCTCTCTCTCGGTCTCTCTCTCTCGGTCTCTCTCTCTCGGTCTCTCTCTCTCGGTCTCTCTCTCTCGGTCTCTCTCGGTCTCTCTCTCTCGGTCTCTCTCTCTCTCGGTCTCTCGGTCTCTCTCGGTCTCTCTCTCTCGGTCTCTCTCTCTCGGTCTCTCTCTCTCGGTCTCGGTCTCTCTCGATCTCTCTCTCTCGGTCTCTCTCTCTCGGTCCCTCTCGGTCTCTCTCTCTCGGTCTCTCTCGGTCTCTCTCTCTCGGTCTCTCTCTCTCGGTCTCTCTCGGTCTCTCTCGGTCTCTCTCTCGGTCTCTCTCTCGGTCTCTCTCTCGGTCTCTCTCTCGGTCTCTCTCTCGGTCTCTCTCTCGGTCTCTCTCTCGGTCTCTCTCTCGTCTCTCGGTCTCTCTCTCTCTCGGTCTCTCTCTCTCTCGGTCTCTCTCTCGGTCTCTCTCTCGGTCTCTCTCTCTCTCGGTCTCTCTCTCTCTCGGTCTCTCTCTCGGTCTCTCTCTCGGTCTCTCTCTCGGTCTCTCTCTCGGTCTCTCTCTCGGTCTCTCTCTCTCTCGGTCTCTCTCTCGGTCTCTCTCTCGGTCTCTCTCTCGGTCTCTCTCTCGGTCTCTCTCTCGGTCTCTCTCTCGGTCTCTCTCTCGGTCTCTTCTCTCGGTCTCTTCTCTCGGTCTTTCTCCCGGTCTTTTCCCTCTCGGTCTCTTCTCTCGGTCTTTTTCCTCTCGGTCTCTTCTTGGGGTCTCTTCTCTCGGTCTCTTTCTTGGGTTTCCTTTTTCTCTGGGTTTCTCTTCTCTGGGGTTTTTCCCCCTTCCCCGGTCTCTTCTTCGGTCTCTTTCTCGGTCTCTTTTCTCGGTTCTTTCTCTCGGTCTCTTCTTCGGTTTTTCTCCCCGGTCTCTTCTCTGGGGTCTCTTCTCTCGGTCTTTCTCCTGGGTTTCTCTTCTTCGGTCTTTTCTCTCGGTCTTTTTCTCTCGGTTTTCTCTGTTCCTGAGCTGTACCCATCTCTTTTTAAAAAAACTGTGTCGGGTTTCCCTGCCCCACTACTACACTTGCTAGGCTATTCCACTTCCTGACAACTCTATGATGAAAAAATCTTCCTAAAAATTTCCCCGTGACTCGTCTGAGTTTTTCAGCTCCCCCTTTGTGAACCCCCCCCCCCTTTTTCCCCGTGTCCCCTATTGGAAAATTCCCTCTGTCCTTTTTTTTCTTTTTCCCCGCGTATCCCTTTATGTTTGTTATCATGTCTCCCCTGGCCCCTTTTGTCCCCCGTGGTAAATGGTTTTTGGTTTTTTGAGGGACTTTCCCTTTTTAAAATTTTAAACTAAATAGCCAGAAACGGTCCCCGGGGTATCATATCGACTTCTTTATTTTTCAACCGAATTTTCGTTCATTTTTGGTGTATTATTAGAAGCTTATTCGAGTATCCCGTGCTGGGAAATTTCAATCATATCCCGGCCCCAAAAAATTAAAAGAAATATTTCAAAATTTACGAAAAAAAATTGCATTTGGCAGCGGGAAAACCTTTCTCAGTGGTATTTGGGAAAAGGGGTTTTTTTTTTACACTTGCTGGTGATAGAACACCTTAATTCCATCATGAAATTTCGTACCTATTCTAAATTTAAAATTATTTTTAGGTTAAAAAAAAAAGAGTTTCATAACTTTTCATATTGGGGGAAAATGTCGGTCATGTTGCCCACATTAAAAATTAAAAAAATTTGGGATTTGTTCAGAAAGGTAACTTTGGGCTCTTGAAAAACAAAAATTTCCTATGTTTGTTGTGAAAAACAAGTTTAGTTTTAAAATAAATTTAAAAATGGATTGCCCCTATAAAAGGGAAATAAGTTACTTTCGAGGGTATAGGGGCCCAAGCGCGCGGCACCCCCGTGCCCGGGAAATAATTTTTTTCCCCAAAAAAAAAAATTTGCCCTTTTTTTTACACTTTTTGCGTGACCCACGAGGTTTATTACGTTAACCATTGTAAATCCGTTTTTTTTCCCGTGAAAGAGTTTCGAAATTTCAGGGGATACCGATAAAAATTTTTTCCCCTCTTGGGAAACATATTATGCTATATAAATTTTTTACGGTTGTTTTTTATTTTTAAAAGGGATATTATTATATTGATTATGCCAAAATAGATAAATTGGAAGTAAAAAGTTTTAAAAATGATATTAGCGGGGGGTATGGAATATTTATGGAATATTTTGTTGGCTGGGGGGTGTGGCCCCCTTTTTGGGAAATTCCCCAGGGTACCTGACGGTTACTGACCATTTATTCCGCCCGCTTTGGGCATGATCTCAACAGGAATTTTTATTATTTAGACAAAAAATATAGGGAAAAAAAAAAAATAACCGGGGGGAAAAAACGTAAACAAACCGGGTCAGCCTTCTTACGAATTAGCTAGCACTGTCAAAAGTCCTTTATAAATGGGTGTAATTCCTTTAGAAAAATCGTACAAGGTAATAATTTTACCAAGGGGTAGCCGAAAATTCAGCTATTTTTTGGTAACAAAAAACCCCTTTTTTATATTTTTTTTTGAATTTTTTTTTTTTTTTTTTTTCTCCCCGCGCGTGAAACCCGAGCGCTTTCCCCTTTAAATGAAATCCCCAGGAGCAAGAGTTGGGGGCAAGAGCTGGAAGATTTTCCAGACAGGGTCAAATTTTTTAAAGCTGTTCCCGGAATTCCCCCTTCAAGGGGGGCTCCTTGGGTGGTGAAAAGGTTTTGGGCTGAGGAAATTGCCCGTCTCTTCTTCCTCAAACCCAACCTAATTACCCCCCCCTTTCCCTCCCCCATCCCACCCCCCATCCCCCCCTTTTTCCATTCCCCTCCTCCCCCTCACCCCCCTTTTGCCCTTTCCCCTTTTTGCCTTCGTGATTTCTCCCAAGGCGCTGTTCCTAGGTAGGGGGAAAAGGACACCCGGGGGGCCCTCCCCCCCCGTTGAGGTTTTTGGTGGTGGCGTAGTTTGCCGTGGAATCTGGATTGCCTGGGGGTTCCCGATCCCTCTCCCGGTATCCCCCGGGGTAGCTTTGGGTGTCTTTTGGGCGACGGGGTATCTCTGGGAAACCACCTTTCAGATTCGGGGGTGGTGGCTGAAGGGGGTATGCTTTGTGGCGGATTCCGGCCGCCCTCCTTTTGCCACGAGGGAGCTCGGGAGATTGAGGTTTCTATCCCGGGTTGCTGGTTACTGGCATGAAGGGTAGGTATGGCACGGGTTCCATGCTTCTGCGGGTATAGCTGGGGCGGTC
>NC_069481.1:1493511-1508718 GCF_026875155.1 Cherax quadricarinatus
TGACGACACAAGGAAGGGCCTGCGTACAAACACCGTAATTCACACAACCACTTGATAACTACAGAAACTCAAGACTTATCGCCACAGAAGACTACACCAATACCGAAGAAATTCCGGGAATCATCACTTATTTCTATATCCGACAACTTAAAACCCGAATAGTGGCTTCTATAAAAATAGCTAAAACCACTTGCCAAGAAGCTTCTTCATCGCTATCCCACATAAGAACACTGTAGAAGGTCTGCTCACAATTTTGTCCAATCTTCTTTCCAAGCTACCAAGATTTTAGACTCTATAACCCCACTGGGTTACATCACCCGGATGCAGCATTCTCCACCTGACCTAAGCACTCTGAACCTGACTATAAATACTCGCTTTCCCTTTCCCACCCCAGGTAGTTCTGTTTGTGACTTGAAAAAGCCCACTGTGTGGGCGAAGCGTAGTCAATAAAGGATCACATTATACTGCATATGTGTTTATATTTCCATTGAAATGAGGTATTGGAAAAGATGTTGGAAACGTGTTTGGCAATGGAGTTGGTGGGGAGGACTATTGTATCTCTTCCGGCAGTGTCCTTCTCTTGGGTGTTTGAAGATGTTTAATCCCTCGTCTGTAGCTCGATGAATGCGAGATAGTGGATTTTTAGAAAATACTTGTTCATCCATCGTGCATTCTTCTTCAAGAAACTCATTGCTGCAGATTCTGAGTGCACGCAGGAAGAAGCCTATAATTACACCACATTTGGTTTTGGTGTCGTGGTGAGAGTAAAATGATAAGATCGTTTTGGTGGTGGTTTTCGATAGACTTAAAAAAAAGTTCGTGTCACTTGAAAAGCAAAAACATAAAGGGAAGGAATGAACATTAAAAGGGTATAAAATACCCGCAATTGTTGGGTAAGACACATATGCAACAGTTAGGTACTTATTTGAACGTTTCGCCTACACAGTAGTTCTTCAGTCGAGTAAGAAAGGTTGATAAAAGCAGAAGATACTGAAAGACGAGTAATCAGTCCATCACCCTTAAAGTTTTGAGGTGGTCATCCTCATCTGGAGAAGACATTGTTCCGTTGTCTGAAACAATGCTCTTCTCCAGACTGAGGGACTGACCACCTCAAAACTTTAAGGGTGATGGACTGATTACATCGTCTTCAAGTACTTCTGCTTCTATCAACTTTTCTGTACTCGACTGAAGAAGCCTACTGTGTAGGCGAAACGTTTCAAAATAAAGATACCTAACTGTTGCATATGTGTCTTACCTAACGAGAGGAAGAGTGTTGTCGACTTCTTCTTCAAGTGTGAACTGGATTGAAGGCTCGACCTGGTTGAGCTTGTCTTGGAGAGCTTTAACATTGAAGCGTTTAGGAGTTATGAGGAGAATGTCGTCAACATAACGGAGCCAGGTGACAGACGAAGGAATAATGGTGGAGAAACGTTCGGCTTCTAGATGTTCCATGTATAGGTTCGCCAGGACCGCACTGAGTGGCGAACCCATGGGTAGTCCAAAAGTCTGCTGAAAGAGGTGATTTTCGAAAGAGAAACACGTAAAGCCAACACATAGTTCAACAAGGTCGATGAAATACCTGGCTGGAATGGGAAGATCAAGTGAATCGTCAATTTTCCTGCGCAAGAGATCGATGGCTTGTGTAGTAGGTACTTTGGTGAATAGGGAAGTCACGTCAAGGCTGGAAAGTTTCTTGTTCCTGATATTGATGTTGCGAATGCGATTGAGAAGATCACCTGAGTGTTTGAGATGTGCTGGACTGATAGTGCCCAAGAGTTTAGAGAGGTGTTTTGCGAGAATTCCTGAGAGCTGGTGGGGAGCACTGCCTATTCCCGAGGATATGGGCCTCAGTGGGATACCTGGCTTGTGAGTTTTTGGCAGGCCGTACATCCTGGGGTTGCTGGGTATGGCGTGCAGAAGTTTCTTCCCTTGTTCTGAGCCCCTCAGAATGCGGCAAGTCCTTTGAAGAAAAGTTTTAGTAAGGTTGTCCACTTGGTTAGTTGTGAGAGGTTTGTAGGTATCTGGGTCATTAAGTAGATTGAGTATTTTGATCCTGTAATCGTCAGTGTTCATGATAACAACACCACCTCCTTTGTCAGCGGTGGTGACCCTGATGGTCGTGTCTTCTGCTAAACCTTTGAGTGCACTGATGTAACGTCAAGTATGACTGGGGAGCTGCGTGTTGAGATGGCTGCTGAGATGATGCCTTGAAGATAGTCTTTTTGGAAGTCGGAGTCATTGTGTCTAGTTTTTGGCGATGAAATTTAGGTCTTGTTTTGGTTTCGTAATTCCTGTTGCGAATTTGAGGCCTAAGCTGAGGGCTTCAGTTTCTGTGGTTGACAGTGGACGAGATGAAAGATTTTGAATAATTTCAGGTCTTCCTAAACTTTTCCAATTACTATTATCGCAGAGTGTTTGTAGTTTCCTAGAAAGTCTGATCTTCTGTTGAACCTGTTGTACCTCACAAGAGACTCTTGGTACCTCACAAGAGACTCTTGGTACCTCACAAGAGACTCTGGTACCTCACAAGAGACTCTTAAGAAAAGTGGCAGCTCATGGTATAGGAGGTAAAGTTCTAGCATGGATTGAGGCATGGCTTACCAATAGAAAGCAGAGAGTTACAATTAATGGAGTGAAATCTGAGTGGGGATTAGTCACTAGTGGTGTTCCACAGGGATCAGTTTTGGGCCCTCTCCTGTTCATAATTTACATTAATGACCTTGATGAAGGGATTACTAGTGACATGAGTAAGTTTGCTGATGATAAAAAGATAGGCCGTATAATTCACTCTGAGGAGGATATCAATGAACTCCAGGACGATTTGAACAAACTAATGTCTTGGTCTGAAAAATGGCAGATGAAGTTTAATGTGGATAAGTGTAAAGTACTTGCCCTTGGTAATGAAAATAACCCTCGAAGCTATAATCTAGGTGAAGTAGAGCTTGGTCATACAGAATGTGAAAAAGACTTGGGAGTCATGGTAAGCAGAAATCTAAAGCCAAGACAGCAGTGCCTTAGTGTGCGCAACAAGGCCAACAGATTACTTGGATTTATCTCAAGAAGTATAAGTAACAGAAGTCCAAAAGTTATTTTACAGCTCTATACATCACTAGTGAGGCCTCATTTAGATTATGCTGCTCAGTTTTGGTCCCCTTATTTCAGGATGGACATAGACTCATTAGAGAACATACAGAGAAGAAAGACTAAAATTAAAATGATTTACTGTGTAAGGAACCTCCCGTATGAAGATAGACTTAAAGCCTTAAATCTTCACTCTCTGGAGAGGCGTAGAATGAGGGGAGATATCATTGAGGTGTATAAGTGGATGACGGGCATAAACAAGGGAGACATTAATAAAGTACTGAGGGTGTCGAACCAGGTAAGAACCAGGAATAATGGATTTAAGTTGGATAAATTTAGATTTAGAAAGGACATAGGAAAGTATGAACATCAAAATGGTATACAATACCGACAGGTTGTTAGGTAAGACACAAATGCAACAGTTAGACAACTTTATTCCGAAACGTTTCGCCTACACAGTAGGCTTCTTCAGTCGAATACAGAAAGTAGGCAGGAACAGTAGAGATGTGAAGACGATGTAATCAGTCCATCACCCTTAAAGTCGTAGAATTTGAGGTTGTCAGTCCCTCGGCCTGGAGAAGTTCAGTTCCATAGTCAGGAACTATCTGAAGATCAAGCGACAGTGCGGAGACTTAAATACTGTCGGAAGGAGAGGTGCAGGGTAGTAGTAGTAGTAGTAGTAGTAGTAGTAGTAGTAGTAGTAGTAGTAGTAGTAGTAGTAGTAGTAGTAGTAGTGAGAGGCAACTGAGAGGTCATGTCCCTCTCAGATCCAACCCTTCTCACTTGAAAAGCTTGTCCAAGGTGTTTTCTGTACCAAGATGCCATGTGTTGCAGTGTCTGACAGGATGAACATCAAAATGGTATACAATACCGACAGGCTGTTAGGTAAGACACATATGCAACAGTTAGACAACTTTATTCCGAAACGTTTCGCCTACACAGTAGGCTTCTTCAGTCGAATACAGAAAGTAGGCAGGAACAGTAGAGATGTGAAGACGATGTAATCAGTCCATCACCCTTAAAGTCGTAGAATTTGAGGTTGTCAGTCCCTCGGCCTGGAGAAGTTCAGTTCCATAGTCAGGAACTATCTGAAGATCAAGCGACAGTGCGGAGACTTAAATACTGTCGGAAGGAGAGGTGCAGGGTAGTAGTAGTAGTAGTAGTAGTAGTAGTAGTAGTAGTAGTAGTAGTAGTAGTAGTAGTGAGAGGCAACTGAGAGGTCATGTCCCTCTCAGATCCAACCCTTCTCACTTGAAAAGCTTGTCCAAGGTGTTTTCTGTACCAAGATGCCATGTGTTGCAGTGTCTGACAAGATGAACATCAAAATGGTATACAATACCGACAGGTTGTTAGGTTAGACACATATGCAACTTACATAACAACCTGTCGGTATTGTATACCATTTTGATGTTCATCCTGTCAGACACTGCAACACATGGCATCTTGTACAGAAACACCTTGGACAAGCTTTTCAAGTGAGAAGGGTTGGATCTGAGAGGGACATGACCTCTCAGTTGCCTCTCACTACTACTACTACTACTACTACTACTACTACTACTACTACTACTACTACTACTACTACCCTGCACCTCTCCTTCCGACAGTATTTAAGTCTCCGCACTGTCGCTTGATCTTCAGATAGTTCCTGACTATGGAACTGAACTTCTCCAGGCCGAGGGACTGACAACCTCAAATTCTACGACTTTAAGGGTGATGGACTGATTACATCGTCTTCACATCTCTACTGTTCCTGCCTACTTTCTGTATTCGACTGAAGAAGCCTACTGTGTAGGCGAAACGTTTCGGAATAAAGTTGTCTAACTGTTGCATTTGTGTCTTACCTAACAACCTGTCGGTATTGTATACCATTTTGATGTTCATCCTGTCAGACACTGCAACACATGGCATCTTGGTACAGAAAACACCTTGGACAAGCTTTTCAAGTGAGAAGGGTTGGATCTGAGAGGGACATGACCTCTCAGTTGCCTCTCACTACTACTACTACTACTACTACTACTACTACTACTACTACTACTACTACTACTACTACTACCCTGCACCTCTCCTTCCGACAGTATTTAAGTCTCCGCACTGTCGCTTGATCTTCAGATAGTTCCTGACTATGGAACTGAACTTCTCCAGGCCGAGGGACTGACAACCTCAAATTCTACGACTTTAAGGGTGATGGACTGATTACATCGTCTTCACATCTCTACTGTTCCTGCCTACTTTCTGTATTCGACTGAAGAAGCCTACTGTGTAGGCGAAACGTTTCGGAATAAAGTTGTCTAACTGTTGCATTTGTGTCTTACCTAACGACATAGGAAAGTACTGGTTTTCTAACAGAGTTGTGGATGCGTGGAACAGTCTTCCCAGTGGGGTGATAGAGGCTAGGACCTTGGGTAGCTTTAAGAAGAGACTGGACAAACATATGAGTGGGTTTGATTGGTGTCATGGGGTACGGGAGTTATTTCTTGGGTAGCTTTAGGTAGATGTCGTTTTGATAAGGACCTGCCTCGTATGGGCCAGTAGGCCTTCTGCAGTGTTCCTACATTCTTATGTTCTTATGTTAACATTCGCTGTGGTAACTCTGCTGCGAATGATTTCGGCGGTGCGTCTGTTCATGTTGCCCCGGAGTGTGGAAAAAGACACTTATGTACAGTTCAGGACATTTATTAAAGGAAACGTTTCGCCACGAGTGGCTTCTTCAGTCCTAATACAGAGAAAACTAAGAAAACACACATATATATAGTGGCGGGAGTCAGGTGAGGTGATGCGTGGGTAGAGGTGGTAGTAGTAGTAGTAGTAGTAGTAGTAGTAATGGAACTAAGGAGGTGAGGCTAGAGAGGGACCTGCTGGCATCAAGTAACACCAGTTCCCAGGATGGGTAATATCCTCTTGCTTAGTAATTTTGAAATACTGTAACTACCGGATTTTTGCTTTATAGTGTTACTGACAGAAATTAGTGCAGCTTCAATGCATTTTCTCCGTCTTAAGTCGTCTTCTTTAATAACTAGTTTAGCTTCATTGAATTTCATGAGGTGTCCAACATCGTCTCTATGAACATTAAAATGGTATGAAATACCGACAGATTGTTAGGTAAGACACATATGCAAAAGTTAGGTATCTTTATTTCGAAACGTTTCGCCTACACAGTAGGCTTCTTCAGTCGAGTACAGAAAGGTTGATAGAAGCAGAAGATACTTGAAGACGATGTAATCAGTCTCTATGTTGAACACATGCGTTTTTGCGGTCATCATTTCTGCAAGCATTTTTGTGTTCTGCTATCCTAATGTCCAGAATTCTGGCTGTTTCCCCTACATATACTTTGTCACACCCCCCACATGGTATAGTGTAGATTCCTGCACTTGTGCCAGAATCATGCTTGGGTTTTTGTATCAGGTTCCTAATAGTAGTTGAAGAGCTGGTAGATATTTTAGCCAGTTTTCTGTCAAACATTTTTGAAACATTAGTGGCAACGTTGCTGACCGGTAAAACGATGTAACTTGGAGGCTTTTCTTCAATTTGATAGGTGTTGGTCTTGCTGAGGATACGTGTTGCACGTTTCCTGCAGTCACGTATGAAGTGTAGGGGGAAATGTAGTCAACTAAAAGAGTTGGTGATGTATGTACATTCTTCTTCGAGGAACTGCGGACTGGAAATTCTGTAGGCTCTCAGAAAGAAGCCAATAACTACCCCTCTTTTAGTTCTTGTGTCATGGTGAGAGAAGAAATGTAGAAGATCATTCTTGTAGGTAGGCTTCCGGTAGACTTTAAAAGAAAGTTTGCTTTCCCCTGTGCGTAAGAAAACAAACTTTCTTTTAAAGTCTACCGGAAGCCTACCTACAAGAATGATCTTCTACATTTTTTCTCTCGTTGTTAGGTAAGACACATATGCAACAGTTGTGATGAATGGTTTGAAAAACCGACAAGTTGAAGATTGAGACACTTATGCAGCATATCGGAATCTTTATTCAGGAAACGTTTCGCCACTGTGTGGCGAAACGTTTCCTGAATAAAGATTCCCATATGCTGCATAAGTGTCTCAATCTTCCACATATGCAACAGTTAGGTATCTTTATTATGAAACGTTTCGCCTACACAGTAGGCTTCTTCAGTCAAGTACAGAAAAGTTGATAGAAGCAGAAGAGACTTGAAGACGATGTAATCAGTCCATCACCCTTAAAGTTTTGAGGTGGTCAGTCCCTCAGTCTGGAGAAGAGCATTGTTCCATAGTATGAAACAATATGGAGATGAAGTGACAGAATGGAGCTATTTATAGCTCCATGTTCAATCTGTCAGACACTGCAACACAAGGGTATCTTGAAAGTTAAGACACATGTGCAACATCTGGATATCTTTATTGTAGACGTTTCGCCATCCAGTGGCTTTATCAATACAGATTCTAGGACATAATAGGAAGACAGTAGAACTATATACAAAAGATGAGGTAATCAGTCCCTCGGCCTTGGAGTTAGTGTTCACAGCATCGTGGTGGAGGAGAGAACTATATACAAAAGATGAGGTAATCAGTCCCTCGGCCTTGGAGTTAGTGTTCACACATCGTGGGGGAAAGGAGAGTCTGGAGAAAAGGGCAAAAAAGACTGGCGCTTTTTATAGGGGTCAGGGAAGGGACGGGCACAACGAGGGCATCACTGTAGGCGGGGGTTTCCCCTGGGAAATAGGGGCCTTCCCAAAAGGGGGATGGGGTTTTTGCCTACCATGACTGCCCTCGTCTGCTGCCCCTCCCTTTCCCTGACGCCTATAAAAAGCGCCCCTCTTCTTGCCTTTGCTCCAGACTCTCCTCCACCACGATGCGGAACACAACCCAAGGCCGAGGGACTGATTACTCATTTTTGTAATAGTTCCTCCTCCACCACGATTCGTGAACACTAACCCCAAAGGGCCCAGGGACTGATTACCTCATTTTTGTATATAGTTCTCGTCTTCCTATTAGTCCTAAATTGTATTGATAAAAGCCACTGGATGGCGAAACGTCAAATAAAGATATCCAGATGTTGCAATGTGTCTTAACTTTCATATTTCGGATTTTATACCTTTTCTTGCAAACTTGTCAGACACGCAACATCAGGAATCTTGGGTTTAAGGACTTCAAACCTTCTTCCGGCCCGCTGCAACAAAACCCCTCTCTTTGGGAAGGACCACTTCCACTGGGGAATCCCCCTACCAGTGATGCCCCGCTTTCTGCCCCCCCCTTCCACTGCGCCTAAAAAAAAGCGCCCGTCTTCTTTTCCTTTGCCCAGACCTCCCCCCACCACGATGCGTGAACACTAACTCCAAGGCGAGGGGCTGATTACCTCACTTTTGTAATATTCCTCCTCCACCACGATGCGTGAACACTAAATCCAACCAGGGCGAGCGGACGTTGCCAAAAATAAAATGCACATTGTTGCACTTGTGCCCTTTTACTTCACGAGTAATGTAGGGGAAACAGCCAGAATCTGGACTTTAGAATAGCAGAACAAAAAAACTTGCAGAAAGATGCCCCGAAAAAACGCATGTGTTCAACATAGAGACGAGTTGGACACCTCATAAAATTCAAAAAGCAAACTATTTTATTAAAGAAGACAACTTAAGAAAGGAGAAATCATTGAAGCGCACTAATTTCTGCAGTAACATAAAACAAAATCCGGTAGTTCAGTATTTAAAAATTCTAACAAGGGATATTCCCCACCGGGGAACTGGTTTTACTTGATGCCAGAGTCCCTCTCTAGCCTCACCCCCTTTATTTTCCATTACTACTACTACACTACTACTACTACCACTCTACCCACGCATCACCTCCCCGACTCCCCCTGACTACCTGACTCCCACCTCTACCCACGCATCCCCTCACCTGATTTTTTTCCCCAACTGGGGGAGACCCCCTAAAAACCTTAAGGGTGATGGACTGTTACATCGCTTCAGTATTTCTGCTTCTACAACTTTTCTGTACTCGACTGAAGAAGTACTGTGTGGGCAAAACGTTTCGAAATAAAAAACCCAACTGTTGCATATGTGTCTTACCTAACAACCTGTGGGTTTTTTACCCCCTTTTAAGTTCATATATTTTTTGTTTTTCTTATTTTTCTCTGTATTAGGACTGAAGAACCCACTCGGGCGAAACGTTTCCTTTAATAAATGTCCTAACTGTACAAAGTGTTTTTTTAAAAATCTTGTCGTATCCCCCATACCTTTTCCTGTAAAAAAGACACTTATGTACAGTTAGGACATTTATTAAGGGAAACTTTCCCCACGAGTGCTTCTTCTCCTAATACGAGAAAACAAAGAAAACACACATATATATAGTGGGGGTGTCGGGTGAGGTATGCGGGGTGAGGGGGTAGTAGAAAGTAGTAGTATAGAAAAGAATTTGGAATAAGGAGGTGGGGCAAGAAAAGGATGCGGCTCAATAACCACCATTTCCCCGGGATGGGAAATACCTCTGCTTTAATTTTGAACACGAACTCCCCGGATTTTGCTTTTATAGGTTACTAAAAGAAATTAGTGCAGCTTAAATCTTTTCTCCGTTTTAATCGTCTTTTTTAATAACTAGTTTGTTAAATGAATTTCATGAGGTGCCCAAACAGTCTCTATTGAACACATGCTTTTTTTGCGGCATCATTTCTGCAACATTTTGTGTTCTGCTATCCAAAGTCCAAGTTCGGGGTTTTTTCCCCTACATAACTTTGTCACCCCCCCCACATGGTATAGTGTGATTCCTCCCACTTGTGCCAGAATCATTTTGGGTTTTTTGTATCGGGTTCCCTAATATATTGAAGAGCGGGTAGATATTTTAGCCTTTTCGTCAAACATTTTTGAAACATTAGTGGCAACGTTGCTGACCGGTAAAACGATGTAACTTGGAGGCTTTTTTTAAATTTATAGTTTGGCCCTTGCGGGGGGTACGTGTTGCACTTTTTCCCTGCAGCCAGTATAAAGTGTGGGGGAAAGGTAGTGAACTAAAAATTTTGGTGAGTATGACATTCTTCTTCGGGGAACTGGGACGGGAAATTCTGTAGGCTTCAAAAGAAGCCAATAATACCCCTCTTTTAGTTCTTGGTCATGGGGGAAGGAGAAATGTAAAGATCATTCTTGGGGGAGGCTTCCGGTAGATTTAAAAAAAATTTTTTTTCCCCCTGTGCGTAAAGAACTCGAAAAAAGGTAAGGGTTGTCCTTTCCTCCTCTAGAGAAATTTAATAGTGGGTTCCAGAGTTTTTGGGGGTTGAGGATGCCCTGTCGCAATTTTTTTTTTTGGGTTAAATGACCAAAATATCTTTACGTACCGCACCCAAGAAAATAAACGAGGGGTTTATTGAGGATCCTTCTTGATTCAGGCCCTCCTTTAAAAAAATTGGCAAAAAAACTGCAAAAGGGGATCCATGGCTAGCCCGAAATTTTGTTTGACTTTTTGTCCTCGAACCTAAAACAGTTAAAAACGAACACAAAGTTCGAAAAGGCTCAAAAAATCTTGGGGGGTACAGGAACCTGTAACTTTAATCACCCTGCAAAGAAATCAATGGCTTGACAACGGGACATGGTGAAAAAGGGCAGTCACGCAAAATTTGAAAAGCTTCTTTCATCATTCGAATCCCTGATACGGTTAAGGGGGCACCCAAAGCTTTAGATGAGCCGATGTTGTACCCAGGACTTTGACAAATCTTCCCCAAAACTCCGCTGACTGTGAGGGGCGCGCCGATTCCAGATGTAAGGGTCTCATAGGCACTTTTGGGTTTGGGGCTTTGGGAAAAACCATAAAGCTAGCTGACTTGGGGTTGGTAGGGATAGGCGCAAGAGTTTTTTAAACCTTCTTCGTTTTCCCTGATATACTGCGGGGTCTTACTGAAAAAGAATCTGTTTCTTTCCCCATCCCCAACTCTTTTATTCACTACATTTTCCCCCTACCTTCATACTGACTCAGGAAACTGCAACACGTACCCTCAGCAAGACCAACACCTATCAAATTGAAGAAAAGCCTCCTTTTACATCTTTTTAAAACCGGGTCAGCAACTTCCACTAATTTTTAAAAAAATTTTTGACAAAAAAGGGCTAAAATATCACCGCTTTTCAACTACATTAGGAACCTGATAAAAAAACCCCCAAGATGATTCTGGCACAAGTGCGGGAATCCACTATACCATGTGGGGGTGTGAAAAAATTTAAATGTTAGGGGAAACGCCAAACTCGGGACATTGGAACAGAACAAAAAAATGTTTGCAGAAAGATGACCGAAAAAACGCAGTGTTAAACATAGGACGATTTTGACCCTCATGAAATTCAATGAAGCTAAATAGTTATTAAAAAGAACTTAAGACGGAAAAAATGCTTTTGAAGCTGCACTAATTTCTGTCAGTAACACTATAAAGCAAAACCGGAGTTCATGTTTAAAAATTACTAAGAAAGGGGATATTACCCCCTGGAACTGGTGTTTACTTGATCCACAGGCCCTTCTTTTCCTCACCCCTTTTCCATTACTACTATACTATACTACTACTACTACTACTACTACTACCCCCTTTCCCCCACGCACACCTCACCTGACACCCGCCATATATTTGTTTTTTTCCCTTAGTTTTTTTTCTTATTGGGACGAAGAAGCCACTCGTGGCAAAACTTTTCCCCTTTTTAAAAATGTCCGAACTAAAACATAATGTTTTTTTTTTCCACATTTTGTGGGTATCACCTTTCCTTTTTCCTCATACCATTTCCTCATTGCCCCGGAGTGTTGTGCCTAGTGTTCTGGCTTGGAGAAAGCTTCCTTTGTAGCATGTTTAAGTCGCTGCACACTCTTCAAAGGAGGCCGAGCGTACAGAAAAAAGGTGGTTTGATGTTGGCAATTTTAGGAGGATATATCTTGGGAAACCCTTTCTTCGATGCAATCACGAAGAAAATTTTGTCTGTTGCGAGTGATAAGCTTTTTAAAAAGGTCCCGGTTTCCGGTGAAGGATCCATTTCTACTGCAGTTTTTGACACATGGAAATAAAGGTATAAAATACCGACAAATGGAAAAATAACAAATTGCAGTATAATGTGATCCCTTTTTTGACCTTTCCCCACACAGTGGGGTTTTTCAAATCACAAACAGAACTACCTGGGGGGGAAGGAACGCGAGATTTATAGTCAGGGTTTAGAAGCTGAGGTCATTTTGGGGAATCTGCATCTGATGATGTACCAGTGGGGTTTTTAAATCTAAAAACTTGGGTAGCTTGGGAAAAGGGGATTGGAAAGTTTTTGAGCAACCTTCTACAGTGTTCTTTGTGGGATACGATGAAGAATTTTTTTGGCAAATGGTTCAGCTTGTTTAGAAAACCACTCTCTGGTTGAAGTTTCGGGTATAGAAAAAAAGGGGTGATTTCCCGGGTTCTTTTGGGATTGAGTGTTGTTTTTTATAAGAACATAAGAAAGAGAAAACGCGCGGCCTGTTGGCCCCTACTAGGCAGGTCCCTTTACAATTCTCCCCTAACAAATTTGACCAACCCAAAATTTTTAATGCCACTCAAAAAACAAGCTCCGATGTGCAAGTCCCTTCAAATCCAACCCCTTCCCCCCCATGTACTTACCAACCTAAATTTGAAAAACCCCCCGCCTAGCCTCAATAACCCAAATAGGGGGGACTGTTCCCCTCATCAACTACCCTATTTCAAAAAAATACTTTCCATGTCCTTTTCTAATCTAAATTTTCTAAATTTTAAATCCATTTTCTGCGGGGTTTTTCCTCTTGGAGAGATATCCTCAAGGGGCCCGTTAAAATCCCCTTTATAATACCTTGGCAAAGTTTTTTTGTGGGGATAATTTTGAGTTTTGACTTTTTCAAGTGGGTTTTGGAATTACGGTGTTGTACGCAGGCTTCCTTGTCGTCCGACCGTTGCAATTTGGGGTTCTGAAATACGTGTTTGGAGGGCCCCTTATGTTTTTTGCCCCCGTATAAATTTTTGCATCATTAGAAAATACTTGTTCAATCATCGGCATTCTTTTTCAAGAAATCATTGCTGCAGATTCTGAGTTTCTTGAAGAAAAAAGCACGATGATTAAAAAAAGTATTTTCTAAACTCCCCTATCCCCGCACTTCTCAGAGATGCGACGCGGGCATTAAACATCTTTAAAACACCCAAAAAACACTGCCGGAAGAGATACAATCCTCCCACCAACTCCATGCCAAAATTTCCAGTACCTCATTTTAAGTATCTACCTCCAAACCACGACCTCAAGGGCTTTCCCCGTGATAGACAGGACAAGCTTCCCCCCTGCAGGGGGATACAAATCCCTTGTAATGACTGCAACAAATTATACTGGGGGAAACATCAAGGGACCTCCAAACACTATTTAGAAAACCCCAAAATGCAAGCAGGGCGCGTCAAAAAACCGTAATCACACAAAACCCCTTGATAAACTCAGAAACCAAGACTTTTCGCCCCAGAAAACAACCTCAAACCCAAGAATCCTGAATCATCACTTATTTCTATATCCCACAAAATTTAACCAAATATGGGTTTTATAACTAGCTGAACCTAAAATGGTATAAAAAACCGCAGGTTTTTTTAGGGAAGACACATATGCAACAGTTAGGTATCTTTTTTTTTGAAAAATTTTTCCTAACAGTAGGCTTTTTCGTCGAGTACAAAAAGTTGATAGAAGCAGAAATATTTGAAGACGATGTAAACGTCCAACAAAAACCCCTCAAAACTTTAAGGGTGATGGACAGATTACATCGTCTTCAAGATCTCTGCTTCTATCAACTTTTCTTACTCGACGAAGAAACTACGTGTAGGGGAAACGTTTCAAAAAAAAACCTAAATGTTGCATATGTGTCTTACCTAACAACCCTTCGGTATTTTATACCTTTTTAATGTTCAATCTGTCAGACATGCAAAACAAGGGTATCTTGGTCAACCTACAATAACTTCTCAACCCTACTAGTGAGAACGCTGGGGTTGAGGGGACCTGACCTCCCAACATCGAGTTCTTACCTCTCCTAGGACCTACCCACCTTTGGCGCTATAAAAGGCTCCATCCGTCCTTTTATCTCCATATTGTTTCATTCTATGGAAAAATGCCTTCTCCCAAATGAGGGGCGCCCCTCAAAAATTAAGGGTGATGGACTGATTTCACGCTTCAAAAATCTTCTGCTTCATCAACTTTTCGTACTTTGCTGAAGAAACCCCACTTGTAGGCAAAACGTTTTAAAAAAAAGATACCCAACTGTTGCATAGTTCTTACCTAACTCTGAACCACTTGCCAAGAAAATTTTTCATCGCTATCCCACATAAAACACTGTAGAAGGCTGCTCCAAACTTATCCCAAACAAAATGGTATCAAAAATAGGGAAAAGTTAGGGAGGATTAGACACATGTGAACATCTGGGTATTTTTTTGTAACGTTTCGCCCTCCATGGCTTTGTCAAAACAAATTTCTAGGACTAACTTGAAGACGTAGAACATGACAGAAGTGAGGCAATCAGCCCTCAAAATAGGGGTAGGTGCAAGACACCATAGTCTGGAGATTCTGAAGCAGAAAAAGGGGCCTGGCACTTTTATAGGACGTCGGGGTAGCAAGAGGGGATATTCACGGTAGCGGGGTTCCCCATGGAAGAGGTCCCCTTTTTCCCCAAAAAGATGGGTTAGTTTTAGAGTATTGTCGTATCGTGTAGGTTAGTACATGTCCTCAAATTAAATTCCAGAAAGTTTTCAGTGTCTGCAAGTTTTGACGAATGGTATAAATACCGACAAGAGGATTTAAGACACATGTGCAACATCGGGTATCTTTTTTGTAACTTTTGCCATCCATGGCTTTTTCAATACAAATTCTGGACATAACTTGAAGCCCGTAGAACTTTAAGAAGATGGGTTTTCGTCCCCCCAAAACCCCAGGAGTAGGGCGAAAGACCATAGTCGGGGAATTTGAAGCGAAGAAAGGGGGCCCTCCTAGGTTGAGGGGCTCTCATCTTTTTCGGGATTTTTCCAGAGTTCTGTTTGTTAGGGAAAACACATTGCAACGTTAGGTACTTTTTTATGAAACTTTCGCCTTTCACAGAGGCCCTTTTCATCGAGTACAGAAAAGTTATAAAACAGAAGAACTGAAGACGAGTAAACAGCCATCACCCTTAAAGTTTTTGAGGGGTGTCCCCCTT
>NC_069481.1:1509218-1586718 GCF_026875155.1 Cherax quadricarinatus
AAAAAGTTTTAAAAAGATTTCTTTCGTATTTTTAACCCCGGAGGGTTACCCACCCAGGATAACCCAAGAAAGTCAGTGCGTCATCGAGGACTGTCTAACTTATTTCCATTGTGGTCCTTAATCTTGTCCCCCAGGATGCCACCCACACCAGTCGACTAACACCCAGGTACCTATTTGCTGCTAGGTGAACAGGACAACAGGTGTAAGGAAACGTGTCGAAATGTTTCCACCCGCCGGGAATCGAACCCGGGCCCTCCGTGTGTGAAGCGGGAGCTTTAGCCACCAGGCCACCGGGCCACATCAATGAAAGAGCCAGAAATGTAGCTGATGCACGTTAGAGCCAGAAGTGTGGCTGATCCATGTTAGAGCCAGAAATGTGGCTGATCCATATTTGAGCTAGGAGTGTAGCTGATCAACGTTAGACCTAGGAGTGTGGTTGATCCATGTTAGAGCTAGGAATGTGGTTGACCCGTGTTAGAGCTAGGAGTTTGTAGATGAATGGTTCAGAGAACCGACATGTTGATAAATTAGACACATGTGCAACTCTTGGGTATCTTTATTGAGGAAACGTTTCGCCACACAATAGCTTCATCAGTCCATACAAAGGAGAATCTCGAAGAACAGGAGGAGAATGAGGTAATCAGTCCCTCAACCTTGAGTCGATGTGGTCAGTCCATCAATCTTGACTTCTGCACCTCTCCTGCCAACGGTTTATAAGCTCCTTCTCCGCTCATATGCCGTATTCTATTCAAGATTGATGGACTGACCACATCGACTCAAGGTTGAGGGACTGATTACCTCATTCTCCTCCTGTTCTTCAAGATTCTCCTTTGTATGGACTGATGAAGCCACTGTGTGGCGAAACGTTTCCTCAATAAAGATACCCAAGAGTTGCACATGTGTCTAATTTATCAGAGCTAGAGGTGTAGCTGATTCATGTTAGAGCCAGAAATGTCACTGACCCATGTTAGAGCCAGAAGTGTGGCTCATCCATATTTGAGCTATGAGTGTGGCTGATTAATGTTAGAGCTAGGAGTGTGGCTGATCCATCTTAGAGCCAGGAATGTGGCTGATCTATGTTAGAGCTACGAATGTGGCTGGTACATGTTAGAGCCAGGAATGTGGCTGATCCATGATAGAGCTAGGAGTGTGGCTGATCCATGTTAGAGCTAGGAGTGTGGCTGATGCATGTGATAGTCAGGCGAGTGGCTGATCCATGTTAGAGCTAAGTGTGTGGCTGAACCATGTTAGAGCCAGGAGTGTGGCTGATCCTTGTTAGAGCCGGGAGTGTGGCTGATCCATGTTATAACCAGGACTGAGGCTGATCCATGTTAGAGCTAGGAGTGTGGCTAATCCATGCTAGAGCTAGGAGTGTGGGTGATCTATGTTAGAGCCAGGAGTGCGGCTGATCCATGTTAGACCTAGGGGTGTGGCTGATCCATGTTAGAGCTAGGAGTGTGGCTGATCCATGTTAGAGCTAGTAGTGTGGCTGATCCATGTTACAGCAAGGAGTGTGGCTGATCTATGTTAGAGCTAAGAGTGTGGCTGATCCATTTTAGAGCTAGGAGTGTGGCTGATCCATGTTAGAGCTAGGAGTGAGGTTGATCCATGTTAGAGCTAAAGTGTGGCTGATCCATGTTACAGCCAGGAGTGTGGCTGATCCATGTTATAGGCAGGACTGTGGCTGATCCAAGTAAGAGCTAGGAGGGTGGCTGATCCATGTTAGAGCCGGGAGTGTGGCTGATCCATGTTAGAGCTAGGAGTGTAGTTGATCCATGTTAGAGCTAAGTGTGTGGCTGATCCATCTTAGAACCGGGAGTGTGGCTGAATCCATGTTAGAGACAGAAGTGTGGCTGATCCATGTTAGAGCCAGGAGTGTGGGTGACCCATGTTAGAGCCAGAAGTCTGGCTGATCCATGTTAGAGCCGGGAATGTGGCTGATTTCCCTTAGAGCTAGGGGTGGGGATTACTTGGTGGCCACCTGCCTTGGTGGCCACACGCCTTGGTGGCTACCCTGCCTTGAGTGGCCACCATGCCTTGGTGGCCACCCTGCTTGGTGGCCACCCTGCCTTGGTGGCCCACCCTTGCTTTGGTGGCTACCCTGCCTTGGTGGCCACCCTGCCTTGGTGGCCACCCTTGCCATGGTGGCTACCCTTTGCTTGGTGGGCCATCCTGCCTTGGTGGCCACCCGGCTTTGTTGTGGCTACCCTGTTGGTGGCCACCCTGCTTGGTGGTCCACCTGCCTTGGTGGTACCTGCCTTGGTGGCCACCACTGCCTTGGTAGCCACCCTGCCTTGTGGCACCCTGTCTGGGTGGCACCTTGCCTTGTAGCCACCCTGCCTGGTGGCCCACCCTGCTTTGGTGGGTACCCTGCCTTGGTGGCTACCTGGCCTTGGTGGCTACCCTGCCTTGGTGGCCACCCTGCCTTGGTGGCCACCCTGCCTTGGTGGGCTACCCTGCCTTGGTGGCCACCCTTGCCTTGGGGGACCCCTGCCTTGGTGCCACCCTGCCTTGGTGGCTACCCTGGCGCCTTGTTGGCCACCTGCCTTGAGTGGCCACCTGCCTTGGTGGACACCCTGCCTTGGTGGCAACCCTGCCTTGGTGGCTACCCTGCCTTGGTGGTTACCCTGCCTTGTGGGGCTACCTGCCTTGGTGTCCACCCTGACTTGGTGGCCACCTGCCTTGGTGGGCACTGCCTCCCTGGTGGCTACGGTGCCTGGTGGCCACCCTGTTTTGGGGGCACCCTGCCTTTGGGTGGCTTACCCTGCCTTGGTGGCTACCCTTGCCTTGGTGGCTCACCCTGGCCTTGGTGGCCACCCTGCCTTGGAGGCATACGGCCTTGTGGCCAACCTGCCTTGGGTGGCCACCCTGCCTTTGTGGCACCCTGCCTGGGTGGCTACCCTGCCTTGTGTGGCCACCCTGACTTGGTGGCCACCCGCCTTGGTGGCCACCCATTTGCCTGGTGGCCACCCTGCGTGGGTGGCTACCCTGCCTTGGTGGTACCTGCCTTGGATGGCTACCCTGGCCTGGGTGGCTACCCTGCCTTGGTGGCCACCCTGCCTTGGTGGCACCCTTGCTTGGTGGCCACCCTGCCTCGGTTGGCTACCCTGCCTTGGTGGCTACCCTGCCTTGGTGGCCACCCTGCCTTGGTGGCCCCCTGCCTTGGTGGCCGCCATGCCTTGGTGGCCACCCTTGCCTTGGTGGCTACCTGCCTTGGTGGACCCTGCCTTGGTGGCTACCTGCCTTGGTGGCTACCCTGCTGGTGGCACCCTGCCTTGGTGGCTACTGCCTTGAGGTGGCTACCCTGCCTTGGTGGCTACCCCTGCCTTGGTGGCCACCGTGCCTTGGTGGCCACCCTGCCTTGGTGGCTACCCTGCCTAGGTGGTACCCTGCCTTGGTGGGTACCTGCCTTGGTGGCTACCCTCGCTTGGTGGCCACCTGGCCTTTTGGTGGCCTCCCTGCCTGGTGGCCACCCTGCCTTGTGGCTCCCTGCTTGGTGGCTTTACCCTGCTTGGTGGACACCCTTCCTTGGTGGCACCTGCCTGGTGGCTCACCCTGCCCTTGGTGGCACCCTGCTTGGTGCACCCGCTTGGTGGCCACCCAGCTTGGTGGCCACCTGCCTTGGTGGCCACCCTGCCTTGGTGGCCACCTGCCTTGGTGGCCACCCTTGCCTTGGTGGCCACCCTGCCTTGGTGCTACCCTGTGTGCCTTGGTGGCCACCCTGCCTTGGTGGCCACCTGCCATTGGTGGCTACCCTGCTTGGTGGGCCACCCTGCTTGGTGGCTACTGCATTGGTGGCTACCCGGCCTTGGGGCCACACTGCCTAGGTGGCCACCCTGCCTGGTGGCCACCCGGCCTTGGTGGCATACCCTGCCTTGGTGGCCACCCTGCCTTGGTGGCCACCTGCCTTGGTGGCTACCCTGCCTTGGTGGCTACCCTGCCTGGTGGCTACACTGCCTTGGTGGCTAACCTGCCTTGGTGGCTACCTGCCTTGGTTGCCACCCTTTGCTTGGTGGCCACCCTGCCTTGGTGGCTACCTGCCTTGGTGGCTACCCTGCCTTGGTGGCTACCCTGCCTTGGTGGCAACCCTGCCTTGGTGGCTACCCTGCCTTGGTGGCCACCCTGCCTGGTGGCCACCCTGCCTTGGTGGCTACCCTGCCTGGTGGGACTACCTGCCTTGGTGGCTACCCTGCCTTGGTGGTACCTGCCTTGGTGGCTACCCTGCTTGGTGGCTACACTGCCTTGGTGGCTACCCTGCCTGGTGGCTACCCTCTTGCGCTTGGTGGAACCCTGCCTTATGGCTACCCTGCCTTGGTGGCTACCCTGCCTTGGTGGCTACCCTGCCTTGGTGGCTACCCTTTGGCCTTGGTGGCCACCCTGCCTTGGTGGCTACCCTGCCTTGGTGGCCACATGGCCTTGGTGCCACCCTGCCTTGGTGGACTACCATGCCTTGTCGGCCACCCTGCCTATGGTGGCTACCCTGCTTGGTGGCCACCCTGCCTTGGTAGCTACCCTGCCTTGGTGGCTACCCTGCCTTGGTGGCCACCCTGCCTTGGTGGCTACCCTGCCTTGGTGGCTACCCTGCCTTGGTGGCTACCCTGCCCTGGTGGCTTACACTGCCTTGGTGGCTTACCCTGCCTTGGGTGGCGACACTGCTTGGTGGCCACCCTGCCTTGGTGGCTACCCTGCCTTGGTGGCTACCCCTGCCTTGGTGGTACTGCTTGGTGGCTACCCTGCTTGTGTGGCTTACCCTGCCTTGGTGGCTACCCTGCCTTGGTGGAACACCCTGCTTGGTGGCTACCCTGCCTTGGTGGCACACTGCCTTGGTGGCTACCATGCTTGAGTGGCCTACCCTGCCTTGGTGTGGCTACCCTGCTTGGTGGCTACCTGCCTTGGTGGCCACCCTTTGCGTGGTGGCTACCCCTGCCTGGTGGCTACCCTGCCTTGGTGGCTACCCTTCTTGGGTGGCCACCCTGCCTCTGGTTGGCTACCCTGCCTTAGTGTCTACCCTGCCTTGGTTAGACTACCTGCCTTGGTGGCCACCTGCCTTGGTGGATACACTGCCTTGGTGGCTACCACTGCCTAGTGGATACCCTGCTTGGTGGATACCCTGCTGGTAACTACCCTAGCCTTGGTGGCCACCCTGCTGGTGGCTACCCTGCCTTGGTGGGACATATCCTCCTTGGTGGCTACCCTGCCTTGGTGGCTACCCTGCCTGGTGGCTACCCTGCCTTGGTGGCCACCCCTTGGCTTGGTGGGCCTCCTGCCTTGGTGGTACCCTGCCTTGGTGGCTACCCTGCCTTGGTGGCTACCCTGCCTTGGTGGCTTACCCTGCCTTGGTGGCTACCCTGCCTTGGTGGCTACCTGCCTTGGTGGCAACCCTGCCTGGTGGCTACCCTGCCTTGGTGGCTACCCATGCCTTGCGTGGCTCCTTGCCTTGGAGGCTACCACTGGCATTGGTGGCCACCCTGCCTTGGTGGCTACCTCTGCCTTGGTGGCTAACCCTGCCGTGGTGGCTACCTGCCTTGGTGGCTACCCTGCCTGGTGGCTACCCTGCCTTGGTGGTTACCTGCTCCTTGGGTGGCTACCCTGCCTTGGTGGCCACGCTGCCTTTGGTGGCTACCCTGCTTGGTGGCAACCCTGCCTTGGTGATTACCTGCCTTGGTGGCTACCCTGCCTTGGTGGCTACCCTGCCTTGGTGGCCACCCTTGCCTTGTGCTACCCTGCCTTGGTGGGCTACCCCTTGCCTTTGTGGCTACCCTGCCTTGGAGGGTACCCTGCCTTGGTGGCTACCCTGCCTTGGTGGCTACCCTGCCTTGTGGCTACCCTGCCTTGGTGGCTACCTGCCTTGGTGGCTACCCTGCCTTAGTGGCCACCCTGCTTTGTGGCTACCTGCCTTGGGTGGCTACCCTGCTTGGTGGCTACCTGCCTTGGTGGCTATCCCTGCCTTGGTGGCTACCCTGGCGTTGGTGGCTACCCTGCCATTGGTGGCTACCAATCCTTGGGGGCCACCTGCCTTAGTGGCTACCCTGCCTTGGTGGCTACCCTGCCTTGGTGGTTACCCTGCCTTGGTCGACTACCTGCCTTGGTGTCTACTTCCTTGGTGGCCACCCTTTGCCTTGGTGGCTACCCTGCCTTGTGGCTACCCTGCCTTGTGGCTACCCTGCCTTAGAGGCTACCCTGCTTTGGATGGATACCCGCCTTGGTGGCTACCCTGCGTGGTGGTACCCTGCCTTGGTGGCTTACCCTGCCTTGGTGGCTACCCTGCCTTTTGGTGGCACCCTGCCTTGGGGGCTTACCTGCCTTGGTGGATACCTGCCTTGGTGGCTTTACCTGCCTTGGTAGGCTACCCTGCCTTGGTGGACTACCCTGCCTTGGTGGCTACCCGGCCTTGGGTGGCTACCCTTGCCTTGGGGCCACCCTGCGTTGGTGGCTTACCCTGCTTGGTAGCTACCCTGCTTGGTGGCCACCTGCCTTGGTGGCACCCTGCTTGGTGGCTACCCTGCCTTGGTGGCTACCTGCCTGGTGGCTACCTACCTTGGTGGCCACCGGTCTTGGTGGCTACTCTGCCTTGGGGCTACCCTGCGTTGTGTGGCTACCCTGCCTTGGTGGCTACCCTGCCTTGGTGGCTACCCAGCGTGGTGGCTACCCTTGCCCTTGGTGGCCACCCTGCCGTGGTGGGCCACCCTGCACTTGGTGGCTACCCTGCCTTGGTGGCTACCCTGCCTTGGTGGGCCACATTGCCTTGGTGGCTACCCTGCATTGGTGGCTACCCTGTTTTGGTGGACTACCCTGCCTTGGTGGCCACCCTGCCTTGGTGGCTACCCTGCCTTGGTGGTACCTGCCTTGGTGGTACACTGCGTTGGTGGCTACCCTGCCTTGGTTGTGCTACCCTGCTTGGTGGCTACCCTGCCTTGGTGGCACCCTGCCTTTGTGGCGACCTGCTTGGTGGCCAACCCTGCCTTGGTGGCTTACCCCTGCCTTGGTGGCTACCTGCCTTGGTGGCGATCCTGCCTTGGGTGGCCACCCTGCCTTGGTGGACTACCTGCCTTGGTGGCTACCCTGCGTTGTGGCTTTACCCTCTTTCCTTGGTGGCTACACCTGCCTGGGGTGGCTACCCTGCCTGGTGGCTACCCTGACCTTGGTGGCTACCTAGCCTTTGGTGGCTACCCTGCCGTGGTGGCTACCCTGCGTTGGTGGTACCTGCCTTGGTGGCTACCCTGCGTTGGGGCTTCCCTGCCTTGGTGGCTACCCTGCTCTTGGTGTGCTTCCCTGCCTTGGTGGCTACCCTGCCTGGTGGTACCCTGCTGGTGGCTACCCTGCTTGGTGGCTTCCCTTCCTTGGTGGCTGACCGGCCTTGGTGGCTACCCGCCTTTGGTGGCTTAACACTGCCTTGGAGGCTACCCTGCCTTGGGGCTACCCTGCGTGGTGTCTACCCTGCCTTTGGTGGAACCTGCGTTGCGTGGGACTTATCCCTGGCTTGTGGATACCCTGCCTTGGTGGCTACCCTGCCTGGTGGCTACCCTGCCTTCGGTGGCTACCCTGCCTTGGTGGCTACCCTGCCTGGTGGCTACCCTGCCTTAGGTGGCTACCCTGCCTTGGTGGCTACCCTGCCTTGGTGGCTACCCTGCCTTGGTGGCTACCCTGCCTTGGTGGCCACCCTGCCTTGGTGGCTACCTGCCTTGGTGGCTACCCTGCCTTGGTGGATACCCTGCCTGGTGGCTCCCTTGCCTTGGTGGCCTACCCTTGCCTTTGTGGCCACCCTGCCTTGGATTTGGCTAACCCTGCCCTTGGTGGCTACCCCTTCCTTGGTCGGCTACCCTGCCTTGGTGGCCACCCTGCTGGTGGACCTACCCTGCATTGGTGGCCACCCTGCCTTGGAGGCTTACCCCTGCCTTGGTGGTTACCTGCCTTGGTGGCTACCCTGCCTTGGTGGCTACCATCCTTGGTGCCCACCCGGCTTGGTGGCTACCCTGCCTTGGTGGCTACCCTTGCCTTTGTGGCTTACCCTGCCTTAGAGGCTAACCTGCCTTGGTGGCTACCCTGCCTGGTGGCTACCCGTTGGTGGTACCCTGCCCTTGGTGGCTACCCTGCCTTGGTGGGGCACCCTGCCTGTTACGTCTTAATCTTCAACCGTAACTGTACCATAGGGCACAAATAATCATTTTTTTTTGTTAGTTTTTTTATTTTTTTACCAATCATTTGCTTCATTGGTATTGGTTAGTGAATTAAAAATAACCACAAGCAATTAATAAATGTAACACTATACAGCAAGAAACCAATCTTACGTTCAAAATTCTCAATAACAGGGTATGATACATTAATTTTCAATTAATAAATCTACTCTTTTAGAAAGTTCTAGGGTAAAACCGAAATAGTATCTTTCATAAGTGACATGAATACCAGACTAATGCAAGGCAAGGACAATAGACTTGTTATAAAGTTTTAGTTTTTAAGCTATGGAGTTTGTGTGAAGACCCGTACCGAGTCAGAGTAGGAGCCTGAATGACCACTCAACTTACTTCTTAGACAGACTTCAGCTCTGCCAGAAGGCGACGCGTGGCGTCTAATTCTAGAACCACCAATTGGTCATACAGTAGTGGTTACACATTCGTATACCTAACTAATAATAATATAATATATTTATAGTTATAATAACATGGGGGAAGAATAATATACAATATAATACAAGAGTTACTTTTGATGATTTAGACTGTACCCGTTAACAATAATATAGTCGAACTGCTTTTCTAGCTAGTAATAAAGTGAGTTCGGATATATTATTACAGAACTTATTTTAACCAGGGCCCTTGATTTTTTGTATATAATGGAGTGAAGTTGGGGCGGTAACATGCCCTTGGTGGCTACCACTGCTTGGTGGCTACCCTGCGTTGGTGGCTACCCATGCCTGGTGGCTACCCTGGCCTGGTGGCTATCTGCCTTGGTGGCTACCCTGCCTTGGTGGCTACCCTGCCTTGGTGGCTACCCTGCCTTGGTGGCACCCTGCGTTTGGTAGGCTACCCCCACAGCCTGGTGGCTACCCTGCCTTGGTGGCTATCCTGGCCTTGGTGGCTACCTGCCTTGGTGGCTTACCTGCCTTGGGGGACTATCCTGCCTTGGTGGCTACCCTGCCTTGGTGGCTACCCTGCTTGGTGGGGCTACCCTGCCTGAGTGGACCCTGCCTTGGTGGCCACCCTGCCTTGGTGGGCTTACCCCTGCCTTGGTGGCTACCCTGCGTTGGTGGCTTACCTGCCTTGGTGGCTACCAGCCTTAGTGGCCACCCTTGCCTTGGTGGCCACCTGCCTTGGTGGCTACCCTGCCTGGTGGCTACCTGCGTGGTGGCTACCCTGCCGTGGTGGCTATCCTGCCTAGTGGCCATCCCTGCCTTGGTGGCCACCCGGCCTTGGTGGCTACCCTGCCTTGGTGTGCTATCCTGCCTTGGTGGCCTACCCTGCCTTGGTGGCTACCCTGCGTTGGTGGCTACCCGACGTTGGTGGCTACCCTGCCTTGGTGGTAACCTCCCTTGGTGGCTACCCTGCCTTGGTGGCTAACCCTGCCTTGGTGGCTACCCTGCCTTGGTGGATACCCCTGCCTTGGTGGTACCTGCTTGGTGGCTACCCTGCCTTGGTGGCTACCCTGCCTTGTGGCTACCCCTGCCTTGGTGGTACCCTGCGTTGGTGGCTACCTGTTGGTGACTACCCTGCGTTTGGTGGTTCCCTGCCTGGTGGCTACCTGCCTTGGTGGTACTGCCTGGTGGTCTCTACCCTGCCTTGGTGGCTTACCCTGCCTTGGGTGGCTTCTTTCTTGGTATGGCTACCCTGCCTTGGTGGCTACCTGCCATTGGTGGCTACCCTGCCTTGGTGGCTTACCCTGCTTGGTGGCTTACCATGCCTTGGTGGCTACCCTGCCTTGGTTGGCTACCCTGCCTTGGTGGCTACCCTGCCTTGGTGGTACCAGCGTTGGTGGCTACCCTGCCTTGGTGGCTACCCTGCGTTGGTGGCTTCCCGGCCTTGGGTGGCAACCTGCCTTGGTGGCTACCCTGCCTTGGTGGCTTCCATGCCTGGTGGCTACACCTTGCTTGGTGGTACCTGCCTGGTAGCTAAACCCCTGACTAGGTGGCCACATGCCTTGGTTGGCTAACCTGCCTTTGTGGTACCTGCCTTGGTGGCCACCCTGCCTTGGTGGCGGACCCTGCCTTGGTGGATACCTGCCTAGGGTGGCCACCCTGCCTTGGTGGTACCCTTGCCTAGGTGGCACACTGCCTTGGTGGCTACCCTGCCTAGGTGGCACCCTGCCTTGGTGGCAACATGCTTGGTGGCTACCCTGACTTGGTTGGCCACCCTCTTGGTGGTACCCTCCTTGGTGGCTACCTGCCTTGGTGGACCACCCTGCCTTGGTGGCTACCCTGCCTAGGTGGCCACCCGGCCCTTGTGTGGCTACCCTGCCTACGGTGGCCAACCCTGCCTTGGTGGCTAACCTGCCTTGGTGGTACCTTGGCCTTGGTGGGCCACCCTGCCTTGTGGCCACACTGCCTTGGTGGCCACCCTGGCCTTGGTGGCCACCCTGCCTTGGTGGCCACCCTGCCTTGGTGGTCCTCTGCCTGGTGGCCACCCTGCCTTGGTTGGCCACCCTGCCTTTCTGGCCACCCTGCCTTGGTGGATACCGTGCCTTGGTGGCCACCCTGCTTGGTGGCCACCTGTTTTGGTGGCCCACCCTGCCTTGATGGCTAGCCACCCTGCCTTGGTGGCTACGCTTTTGCCCTGGTGGCCTCCCTGCCTTGGTGGCCACCCTGCTCTTGAGATGGCTTACCTGCTTGGTGGCTACCCTGCCCATGGTGGCCCCACCCTTGTCTTGGTGGTACCCTGCCTTGGATGGTTCCCTGCCTTGGTGGCCACCCTGCCTTGGATGGCTACCATGCCTATGGTGGCTTTACCCTGCCGTGGTGGCTACCCTGCCTTGGTGGCCACTGCCTTGGTGGCCACCCTGCCTTGGTGGCTCCCAGCCTTGGTGGCTTCTCTGCCTTGGTGGCCATCCCTGCCTTGGTGGTACCCTGCCTTGGTGGCTTCCCTGCCTTGGTGTGGGCTACCTGCCTTGGTGGCTTACTGCTTGGTGGCGCTATCTGCCTTGGTGGCTACCTTGCCGTGGTGGCCACCCTGCTTGGTGGCACCCTGCCTTGGTGGGCGGCTACGCTGCCTTGGTGGCTACCTGCTTGGTGGCTTTTACCCTGACCTTGGTGGACTACCCATCCTTGGTGGCACGGCCTTGGTGGCTACTCTGCCTTGGTTGTGCTGGTACGCTGGCCCTGGGTGGCTCCCCCCCCCCACCCTGCCTTGTTGGCCACCCTGCCTTGGTGGCTACCCTGCCTTGGTGGCTATCACTGCCTATGGTGGCTACCTGCCTTGGTGGCCACCATTGCCTTTGTGGCTACCTGCCTTGGTGGCTTTACCCCTGCTCTGGTGGCTACCCTGCCTTTGTGGATTACCCTGCCTTGGTGGCCACCGTGCCTATGGGGTGGCTATCCCCCTGCCTTGGTGGCTACGCTGCCTTGGTGGCTACCCTGCGTGGTGGCTACCGCTGCCTTGGTGGCTACCTGCCTTGGTGGCTATACCCTGCCTTGGTGGCACCCTGCCTTGGTGGTACCCTGCCTTGGTGGACACCGTTGCCTTGGTGCTACCCTGCCTTGGGGCTTCGCTGCCTTGGTGGCTACCCTGCCCTTGGTGGCTACGCTGCCTTGGTGTGGCTACCTGCCTTGGTGGGCTACCCTGCTTGTGGCCAACCCTGGCCTTGGTGGCCACCTGGAATTCGGCCAGGTATTTTTTGTCAATAAAAAATAATAAAATTATTGTTATTATTATTATTATTATTATATTATTATTATATTATTATTATTCTTATTATTGTTATTTATTATTATTATTATTTTTATTATTATTATTATTTTTATTATTAGTATTATTATTTTTATTATTTATTATTATTATTTTATTATTATTATTATTATTTTTTATTAATATTATCATTATTATTATTATTATTTTATTATTATTATTATTATTATTATTATTATTATTATATTATTATTATTATTATTATCATTATTATCATTATTATCATTATTATAATTATTATTATTATTATTATTATTATTATTATTATTATTATATTATATTATTATTGTTATTATTATTATTATATTATTATTATTATTATTATTATTATTATTATTATTATTATTCATTTATTATTATTTATCATTATTCTTATTATTGTTATTATTAATATTATTATTGGTATTATTATTATTATTATTATTATTATTATTTATGATTTATTATTATTATTATTGTTATTATTATTTATTATTGTTATTATATTATTATATATTGTTATTAATTATTCATTATTATCTTTATTATTATATATCATTATTATATTATATGTTATTATTATTATTAATTATTATTATTATTATTCTTATTTATTATATTATTATTATTATATTATAATTATTATTAGTTATTATTTTATTATATTATTATTGTTATTATTAATTATTATTTTTATTGTTCTTTTATTCTTATTATAATTATTATTGTTATTATTATTCTTATTATTTTATTAGTATTATTATTATTTATTATTGTTATTATTATTATTATTTAATTATTATTGTTATTATTATTCTTGTTATTATTTTATATTATTATAATTATTATTAATTATTATCTGTAATTATTATTATTCATTATTAATTATGATTATTATTATTATAATTATATTATATTGGTATTATTATTATTATTATTATTATTATTATTATTATTATTGTTATTATTATTATTATTATTATTATTATTATTATTATAGTATTATTATTATTATTTTTAATATTATTATTATTTATTATTATTTATTTTTCTATTTATTATTATTATTATTCTTTATTATTATTATTATAATATATTGGTATTATTATTATTATTATTATTATTATTATTATTTATTGTTATTATTATGATTAGTATTATTATTATTTTATTATTATTATTATTACTGATTTATATTCATTATTTTATTTTTATTATTATTATATTAATATTATTAGTATTATTATTATTTATTTATTAGTATTATCATTATTATTATTATTATTATTATTATCATTATGATTATTATTATTATTATTATTATATTATTATTATTATTATTATTATTAATATTATCATTATCATTTTCTTATTATTATTATTATTATTATTATTATCATTATCCTATTTATTATCATTATTATTATTTATTATTATAATTATTATATTATCATTAATATTATAAGTAGTATTGGTAATATTTATTATTATTATTATTATTATTTATTATTATTTTATTATTATTATTTTATTATCATTATTATTTTTATTTTTATCATTATTATTATTGTTGTTAGTATTAATATTATTATTGGTATTATTATTATTATTATTATTATTATTATTATTATTATTATTTATTATTTTTATCCTTTATTATTATTATTATCATTATTATTATTGTTGTTATTTATTAATATTATTTTTGGTGTTATTTATTAATATTATTATTATTATTATTATTATTATTATTATTATTATTATGATTATTATTATTTAATATTTTTATTATTATCATTATTTTATTATTATTATCATTATTATTATTGTTGTTATTTTTTATATTATATTCGGATTATTATTTATATTATTATTATTATTTTATTATGTATTATTATTATTATTTATTCATTATTATTTTTATTATTATCCTTATTATTATTGTTGTTTATTATTAATATTATTTTGGTATTATTATTGTTATTATTATTATTATTATTATTATTATTCTTATTTTTCTTATTATTACTATTTAATTATTATTATTATATTAATATTATTACAATCAAAATAAAGCGGTAAAAACTAAGGAAGGTGCGGACTCACATCAGTCACTGGGGATGACTAATCAGATCAGCTTCAAACTTTCTCTTCGGGGACGGCTTTATTAAATAAAAGTTTTGCATTTATTTTTTAAATTGTGTAAAGTTCAATTTTCCAATTATAGTAAATAAATTGTTTTGCACGAAAAAACTAAAAAATGATTCTCTAGATAGGTTTGAAACTCTAAACTCTGGTTTATTTTAATATGGAATATTTTGGTTTAGATTTTGTACTGAGCTGCGGCTCGGTTTATACATGAAGACAAAACTGAAACATTATTAAGTAGCGTCTTTTTGGCCGTTTTTAAATAGACAAAATAGACTTTTTCTATTTCCCGAGAATTCTCAATATTTTCATTTTTATTTTTTTCAAAATTTTCTTTTATAACTTCTGAACGTGTGGGTGTCCCATGGGTGTCCCATGGGTGTCCCATGGGTGTCCCATGGGTGTCCCATGGGGGTCCCATGGGTGTCCCATGGGTGTCCCATGGGTGTCCCATGGGGGTCCCATGGGTGTCCCATGGGTGTCCCATGGGTGTCCCATGGGTGTCCCATGGGGGTCCCATCGGGTGTCATGGGTGTCCCATTGATGTCCCATGGGTGTCACCATGGGTGTCCCTGGGGGGTCCCATGGCGTGTCCCATGGGTGTCCCATGGGTTTGTTCCCATGGGTGTTGTCCCATTGGTGTCCCATTGGTGTCCATGGTGTCCATGGGTTGTCCCATGGGTGTCCATGGGTGCCCATGGTGTGTCCCAATGGTGTCACTGGGTTGTCCCCATGGGTGTCCCATGGGCTGTCCCAGGGTGTCCCATGGGTGTCCAATGGCGTGTCCAGGGTGTCTAATGGGTTGTCCATGGGGGTCCCATGGGGGTCCCATGGGTGTCCCGGCGTGTCCCATGGGGTGTCCCATGGGGGTCCCATGGGTGTCCCATGGAGTGTCCTATTGGTGTCCCTGGGTGTCCCAATGGGGTGTCCCATGGGTGTCCCATGGGTGTCCATGGTGTCCATGGTGTCCATTGGTTTTGTCACCATGGGTTGTCCATTGGGTGTCCCATGGGTTGTCCCATGTGTGTCCATTGGTGTCCATTGGGGATTGTCCCATGGGTGTCCCATGGGTGTCCCATGGGTGTCCCATGGGTGTCCCATGGGTGTCCCATGGGTGTCCCATGGGTGTCCCATGGGTGTCCCATGGGTGTCCCATGGGTTCCCCATGAACAATGTTACAACGATGGTGTACTGTAGCAAGATTCATGGAACAACTTGCATGTGTGGGTGTCCATGAAACTATGTTACAAGGCATGGTGTAGTGATATGACAAGATACATGGAAAACTTACCTGTATGGTGCGTCCTAAGTGAACAATGTTACAACTCATTTGTAGTGTAACAAGTTCATGGAACAACTTGCTTGCAGGATTGTCCCATGACAATGATTACATATAAACGCTGTGTAGGTAGGTCAAGGTTCACGGAAACAACTTGCATCGGGTGGGTGTCTTATGAACAATGTTACAAGCTGGTGTATTGTGTAATCAGATTCATGAAAAACTTGCATGTGTGGGTGTCCTATGAACAATGTTACAATGCTGGTGTAGTGTAATCAAGATTCATGGAACAACTTGCATGTGTGGGTGTCCTATGAACAATGTTATATCACTGGTGTAGTGTAGCAAGATTCATGGAACAACTTGCTTCAGTGGGTGTCCCATGAACAGTGTTACAACGCTGGTGTATTGAAAGCAAGATTCACGGAACAACTTGCCTATGTGGGTGTCGTATGAACAATGCTACAACACTGGTGTAGTGTAACAAGCTTCATGGAAGAATTTGCATGTGTGGGTGTCCCATGAACAATGTTACAACACAGGTGTAGTGTAGCAAGACTCATGGAAAAACTTAAATGTGTGTGTGTCCAATGACGCCTTTTCCAATGGATTTGGAAAAGGCGTATGACAGGGTGGATAGGGGGGCAATGTGGCAGATGTTGCAAGTGTATGGTGTAGGAGGTAGGTTACTGAAAGCAGTGAAGAGTTTTTACGAGGATAGTGAGGCTCAAGTTAGATTATGTAGGAAAGAGGGAAATTATTTCCCAGTAAAAGTAGGCTTAGACAAGGATGTGTGATGTCACCGTGGTTGTTTATGTATTTTATAGATTGGGGTTGTAGAGAAGTAAATGCGAGGGTCTGGCAAAGAGGCGTGGAGTTAAAGATTAGAATCAACACATAAGTTGGGAGTTGTCACAGTTGCTCTTTGCTGATGACACTGTGCTCTTGGCGAGATTCTGACGAGAAGTTGCCAGAGATTGGTGGATGAATGAATTTGGTAGGGTGTGCAAAAGAAGAAATTTAAAGTGAAAGAATACAGGAAAGAGTAAGGTTATGAGGATAACCAAAAAGATTTAGGTGATGAAAGATTGGATATCAGATTTGTAGGAGAGTAGTATGGAGGAGGTGTTTTGAACGTATTCCGATATTTGGGAGTGGAGTGTCAGTGGATGGGTTATGAAAAGATGAGGGAATCATAGAATTGATGAGGGAAAAGGTGAGTGGTGCACTTAGGAGCTTGGAGACAAAGAACTTGTCCTTGGATGGCAAAGAGGGGGAATGTATGAGAGTATAGTTTTTTTACCAACGCTCTTATATGGTTGTGAAGCATGGGTGATGAATGTTGCAGCGGAGGAGAAGGTGGAGGCAGTGGAGATGTCATGTCTGAGAGCATGTGTATGTGATTTTAATGCGGAGAATTCGTAGTTTGGAAGTTAGGTAGGAGGTGCGGGATTACTAAAAAACTGTTGTTCCACAGGGCTGAGGCGAAGTGGCTACCCAGCCTTGGTTGGCTTACCCTGCTTGGTGTGGCTACCCTGCCTTGGTGGCTACCATGCCTTGGTGGCATACCCTGCCTGGTGGGCACCCTGCCTTGGTGGCTACCCTGCCTTGGGGCTACCCTGCCTTGGTGGCTATCCCTGCATTGGTGGCCCTCCCTTACCTTGGTGGCTACCTGCCTTGGTGGCTACCTGCCTTGGTGGTACCCGGCCTGGTGGCTACCTTGCCTTGGTGGCTACCTGCATTGGTGGCTACCTGCCTTGGTGGTACCCTGCCTTGGAGGGCCACGCTTGCCCTTGTGGCAACATGCCTTGGTGGCTACCCTGCCTTGGTGATTACCCTGCCTTGGTGGCTACCTGCCTTGGTGGCTACCCTGCTTGCGTGGTAACACCCTGCCTTGGTGGCTACCCTGCCTTGGTGGCTACCAGCCTTTGTGGCTACCCTGCCTTGGAGGTACCCTGCCTTGGTGGCTACCCTGCCCTTGGTGGCTACCTGCCGTGGTGGCTACTGCCTTTGGTGGCTACCCTGCCTTGGTGTGCTACCCTGCCTTAGGGCCAACCTGCCTTGGTGGCTACCCTGCCTGGTGGACTACCCCAATGCCTTGGTGGGTACCCTGCCTGGTGGCCACCCTGCCTTGGTGGCCACCTTGCCTTGGTGGGCCACCCTGCCTGGTGGCCACCCTGCCTTGGTGGCTACCCTGCCTTGGTTGGGATGGCCACCCTGCCTTGGTGGGCCACCCTGCCTTGGTGGCTCCCTGGCCTTGGTGGCCACCCTGCCCTTGGTGGCACCCTGCCTTGGTGGCCACCCTGGCCTTGGTGGCCACCTGCCTTGGTGGCCACCTGCTCTTGGTGGCTACCCTGCCTTGGTGGCACCCTTGCCTTGGGGGCCACCCTGCCTTGGTGGCTACCCTGCTTGGTGGCACCCTGCCTTGGTGGCCACCCTTGCTGGTGGCCACCCTGCCTTGGTGGCCACCTGCCTTGGTGGCACCCTGCATGGTGGTACCCCATGCCTTGGTGGCCACCCTGCCTTTGTTGGCACCCTGCCTTGGTGGCCACCCCTGCCTTGGTGGCCACCCTGCCATTGGTGGCCACCTGCCTGGTGGCCACCCTGCCTTGGTGGCCACTGCTTGGTGGCCAACCTATTGGTGGCCACCCTGCCTGTGTGGCCACCCTGCCTTGGTGGCCACCCTGCCCTTGGTGGCTACCCTGCCTTGGTGGCTACCGTCCTTGGGTGGCCACCCTGCTTGGTGGCCACCCTGACTGGGGCCACCCTGCCTGTGCGGTTGGGCCACCCTGCTTTGGTGGCCCCCTGCCTTGGTGGCCCCCTGCCTTGGTGGCCACCCTGTTCTTGGTGGCTTAACACTGCCTTGGTGGCCACCTGCCTTGGTGGCCACCTGCCTTGTGGCTACCTGCCTTGGTGCACCCTGCTTGGTTGGCCACCCTGCTTGGTGGCCACCCTGCCTTGGTGGCCACCCTGCTTGGTGGCCACCCTGCCATGGTGGCCACCCTGCCTTGGTTAAGTTACCCTGACTTGGTGGCCACCTGCCTTGGTGGCCACACGCCTTGGTGGCTACCCTGCCTTGAGTGGCCACCATGCCTTGGTGGCCACCCTGCTTGGTGGCCACCCTGCCTTGGTGGCCCACCCTTGCTTTGGTGGCTACCCTGCCTTGGTGGCCACCCTGCCTTGGTGGCCACCCTTGCCATGGTGGCTACCCTTTGCTTGGTGGGCCATCCTGCCTTGGTGGCCACCCGGCTTTGTTGTGGCTACCCTGTTGGTGGCCACCCTGCTTGGTGGTCCACCTGCCTTGGTGGTACCTGCCTTGGTGGCCACCACTGCCTTGGTAGCCACCCTGCCTTGTGGCACCCTGTCTGGGTGGCACCTTGCCTTGTAGCCACCCTGCCTGGTGGCCCACCCTGCTTTGGTGGGTACCCTGCCTTGGTGGCTACCTGGCCTTGGTGGCTACCCTGCCTTGGTGGCCACCCTGCCTTGGTGGCCACCCTGCCTTGGTGGGCTACCCTGCCTTGGTGGCCACCCTTGCCTTGGGGGACCCCTGCCTTGGTGCCACCCTGCCTTGGTGGCTACCCTGGCGCCTTGTTGGCCACCTGCCTTGAGTGGCCACCTGCCTTGGTGGACACCCTGCCTTGGTGGCAACCCTGCCTTGGTGGCTACCCTGCCTTGGTGGTTACCCTGCCTTGTGGGGCTACCTGCCTTGGTGTCCACCCTGACTTGGTGGCCACCTGCCTTGGTGGGCACTGCCTCCCTGGTGGCTACGGTGCCTGGTGGCCACCCTGTTTTGGGGGCACCCTGCCTTTGGGTGGCTTACCCTGCCTTGGTGGCTACCCTTGCCTTGGTGGCTCACCCTGGCCTTGGTGGCCACCCTGCCTTGGAGGCATACGGCCTTGTGGCCAACCTGCCTTGGGTGGCCACCCTGCCTTTGTGGCACCCTGCCTGGGTGGCTACCCTGCCTTGTGTGGCCACCCTGACTTGGTGGCCACCCGCCTTGGTGGCCACCCATTTGCCTGGTGGCCACCCTGCGTGGGTGGCTACCCTGCCTTGGTGGTACCTGCCTTGGATGGCTACCCTGGCCTGGGTGGCTACCCTGCCTTGGTGGCCACCCTGCCTTGGTGGCACCCTTGCTTGGTGGCCACCCTGCCTCGGTTGGCTACCCTGCCTTGGTGGCTACCCTGCCTTGGTGGCCACCCTGCCTTGGTGGCCCCCTGCCTTGGTGGCCGCCATGCCTTGGTGGCCACCCTTGCCTTGGTGGCTACCTGCCTTGGTGGACCCTGCCTTGGTGGCTACCTGCCTTGGTGGCTACCCTGCTGGTGGCACCCTGCCTTGGTGGCTACTGCCTTGAGGTGGCTACCCTGCCTTGGTGGCTACCCCTGCCTTGGTGGCCACCGTGCCTTGGTGGCCACCCTGCCTTGGTGGCTACCCTGCCTAGGTGGTACCCTGCCTTGGTGGGTACCTGCCTTGGTGGCTACCCTCGCTTGGTGGCCACCTGGCCTTTTGGTGGCCTCCCTGCCTGGTGGCCACCCTGCCTTGTGGCTCCCTGCTTGGTGGCTTTACCCTGCTTGGTGGACACCCTTCCTTGGTGGCACCTGCCTGGTGGCTCACCCTGCCCTTGGTGGCACCCTGCTTGGTGCACCCGCTTGGTGGCCACCCAGCTTGGTGGCCACCTGCCTTGGTGGCCACCCTGCCTTGGTGGCCACCTGCCTTGGTGGCCACCCTTGCCTTGGTGGCCACCCTGCCTTGGTGCTACCCTGTGTGCCTTGGTGGCCACCCTGCCTTGGTGGCCACCTGCCATTGGTGGCTACCCTGCTTGGTGGGCCACCCTGCTTGGTGGCTACTGCATTGGTGGCTACCCGGCCTTGGGGCCACACTGCCTAGGTGGCCACCCTGCCTGGTGGCCACCCGGCCTTGGTGGCATACCCTGCCTTGGTGGCCACCCTGCCTTGGTGGCCACCTGCCTTGGTGGCTACCCTGCCTTGGTGGCTACCCTGCCTGGTGGCTACACTGCCTTGGTGGCTAACCTGCCTTGGTGGCTACCTGCCTTGGTTGCCACCCTTTGCTTGGTGGCCACCCTGCCTTGGTGGCTACCTGCCTTGGTGGCTACCCTGCCTTGGTGGCTACCCTGCCTTGGTGGCTACCCTGCCTTGGTGGCTACCCTGCCTTGGTGGCCACCCTGCCTTGGTGGCCACCCTGCCTTGGTGGCTACCCTGCCTGGTGGGACTACCTGCCTTGGTGGCTACCCTGCCTTGGTGGTACCTGCCTTGGTGGCTACCCTGCTTGGTGGCTACACTGCCTTGGTGGCTACCCTGCCTGGTGGCTACCCTCTTGCGCTTGGTGGAACCCTGCCTTATGGCTACCCTGCCTTGGTGGCTACCCTGCCTTGGTGGCTACCCTGCCTTGGTGGCTACCCTTTGGCCTTGGTGGCCACCCTGCCTTGGTGGCTACCCTGCCTTGGTGGCCACATGGCCTTGGTGCCACCCTGCCTTGGTGGACTACCATGCCTTGTCGGCCACCCTGCCTATGGTGGCTACCCTGCTTGGTGGCCACCCTGCCTTGGTAGCTACCCTGCCTTGGTGGCTACCCTGCCTTGGTGGCCACCCTGCCTTGGTGGCTACCCTGCCTTGGTGGCTACCCTGCCTTGGTGGCTACCCTGCCCTGGTGGCTTACACTGCCTTGGTGGCTTACCCTGCCTTGGGTGGCGACACTGCTTGGTGGCCACCCTGCCTTGGTGGCTACCCTGCCTTGGTGGCTACCCCTGCCTTGGTGGTACTGCTTGGTGGCTACCCTGCTTGTGTGGCTTACCCTGCCTTGGTGGCTACCCTGCCTTGGTGGAACACCCTGCTTGGTGGCTACCCTGCCTTGGTGGCACACTGCCTTGGTGGCTACCATGCTTGAGTGGCCTACCCTGCCTTGGTGTGGCTACCCTGCTTGGTGGCTACCTGCCTTGGTGGCCACCCTTTGCGTGGTGGCTACCCCTGCCTGGTGGCTACCCTGCCTTGGTGGCTACCCTTCTTGGGTGGCCACCCTGCCTCTGGTTGGCTACCCTGCCTTAGTGTCTACCCTGCCTTGGTTAGACTACCTGCCTTGGTGGCCACCTGCCTTGGTGGATACACTGCCTTGGTGGCTACCACTGCCTAGTGGATACCCTGCTTGGTGGATACCCTGCTGGTAACTACCCTAGCCTTGGTGGCCACCCTGCTGGTGGCTACCCTGCCTTGGTGGGACATATCCTCCTTGGTGGCTACCCTGCCTTGGTGGCTACCCTGCCTGGTGGCTACCCTGCCTTGGTGGCCACCCCTTGGCTTGGTGGGCCTCCTGCCTTGGTGGTACCCTGCCTTGGTGGCTACCCTGCCTTGGTGGCTACCCTGCCTTGGTGGCTTACCCTGCCTTGGTGGCTACCCTGCCTTGGTGGCTACCTGCCTTGGTGGCAACCCTGCCTGGTGGCTACCCTGCCTTGGTGGCTACCCATGCCTTGCGTGGCTCCTTGCCTTGGAGGCTACCACTGGCATTGGTGGCCACCCTGCCTTGGTGGCTACCTCTGCCTTGGTGGCTAACCCTGCCGTGGTGGCTACCTGCCTTGGTGGCTACCCTGCCTGGTGGCTACCCTGCCTTGGTGGTTACCTGCTCCTTGGGTGGCTACCCTGCCTTGGTGGCCACGCTGCCTTTGGTGGCTACCCTGCTTGGTGGCAACCCTGCCTTGGTGATTACCTGCCTTGGTGGCTACCCTGCCTTGGTGGCTACCCTGCCTTGGTGGCCACCCTTGCCTTGTGCTACCCTGCCTTGGTGGGCTACCCCTTGCCTTTGTGGCTACCCTGCCTTGGAGGGTACCCTGCCTTGGTGGCTACCCTGCCTTGGTGGCTACCCTGCCTTGTGGCTACCCTGCCTTGGTGGCTACCTGCCTTGGTGGCTACCCTGCCTTAGTGGCCACCCTGCTTTGTGGCTACCTGCCTTGGGTGGCTACCCTGCTTGGTGGCTACCTGCCTTGGTGGCTATCCCTGCCTTGGTGGCTACCCTGGCGTTGGTGGCTACCCTGCCATTGGTGGCTACCAATCCTTGGGGGCCACCTGCCTTAGTGGCTACCCTGCCTTGGTGGCTACCCTGCCTTGGTGGTTACCCTGCCTTGGTCGACTACCTGCCTTGGTGTCTACTTCCTTGGTGGCCACCCTTTGCCTTGGTGGCTACCCTGCCTTGTGGCTACCCTGCCTTGTGGCTACCCTGCCTTAGAGGCTACCCTGCTTTGGATGGATACCCGCCTTGGTGGCTACCCTGCGTGGTGGTACCCTGCCTTGGTGGCTTACCCTGCCTTGGTGGCTACCCTGCCTTTTGGTGGCACCCTGCCTTGGGGGCTTACCTGCCTTGGTGGATACCTGCCTTGGTGGCTTTACCTGCCTTGGTAGGCTACCCTGCCTTGGTGGACTACCCTGCCTTGGTGGCTACCCGGCCTTGGGTGGCTACCCTTGCCTTGGGGCCACCCTGCGTTGGTGGCTTACCCTGCTTGGTAGCTACCCTGCTTGGTGGCCACCTGCCTTGGTGGCACCCTGCTTGGTGGCTACCCTGCCTTGGTGGCTACCTGCCTGGTGGCTACCTACCTTGGTGGCCACCGGTCTTGGTGGCTACTCTGCCTTGGGGCTACCCTGCGTTGTGTGGCTACCCTGCCTTGGTGGCTACCCTGCCTTGGTGGCTACCCAGCGTGGTGGCTACCCTTGCCCTTGGTGGCCACCCTGCCGTGGTGGGCCACCCTGCACTTGGTGGCTACCCTGCCTTGGTGGCTACCCTGCCTTGGTGGCCACATTGCCTTGGTGGCTACCCTGCATTGGTGGCTACCCTGTTTTGGTGGCTACCCTGCCTTGGTGGCCACCCTGCCTTGGTGGCTACCCTGCCTTGGTGGCTACCCTGCCTTGGTGGTACACTGCGTTGGTGGCTACCCTGCCTTGGTTGTGCTACCCTGCTTGGTGGCTACCCTGCCTTGGTGGCACCCTGCCTTTGTGGCGACCTGCTTGGTGGCCAACCCTGCCTTGGTGGCTTACCCCTGCCTTGGTGGCTACCTGCCTTGGTGGCGATCCTGCCTTGGGTGGCCACCCTGCCTTGGTGGACTACCTGCCTTGGTGGCTACCCTGCGTTGTGGCTTTACCCTCTTTCCTTGGTGGCTACACCTGCCTGGGGTGGCTACCCTGCCTGGTGGCTACCCTGACCTTGGTGGCTACCTAGCCTTTGGTGGCTACCCTGCCGTGGTGGCTACCCTGCGTTGGTGGTACCTGCCTTGGTGGCTACCCTGCGTTGGGGCTTCCCTGCCTTGGTGGCTACCCTGCTCTTGGTGTGCTTCCCTGCCTTGGTGGCTACCCTGCCTGGTGGTACCCTGCTGGTGGCTACCCTGCTTGGTGGCTTCCCTTCCTTGGTGGCTGACCGGCCTTGGTGGCTACCCGCCTTTGGTGGCTTAACACTGCCTTGGAGGCTACCCTGCCTTGGGGCTACCCTGCGTGGTGTCTACCCTGCCTTTGGTGGAACCTGCGTTGCGTGGGACTTATCCCTGGCTTGTGGATACCCTGCCTTGGTGGCTACCCTGCCTGGTGGCTACCCTGCCTTCGGTGGCTACCCTGCCTTGGTGGCTACCCTGCCTGGTGGCTACCCTGCCTTAGGTGGCTACCCTGCCTTGGTGGCTACCCTGCCTTGGTGGCTTACCCTGCCTTGGTGGCTACCCTGCCTTGGTGGCCACCCTGCCTTGGTGGCTACCTGCCTTGGTGGCTACCCTGCCTTGGTGGATACCCTGCCTGGTGGCTCCCTTGCCTTGGTGGCCTACCCTTGCCTTTGTGGCCACCCTGCCTTGGATTTGGCTAACCCTGCCCTTGGTGGCTACCCCTTCCTTGGTCGGCTACCCTGCCTTGGTGGCCACCCTGCTGGTGGACCTACCCTGCATTGGTGGCCACCCTGCCTTGGAGGCTTACCCCTGCCTTGGTGGTTACCTGCCTTGGTGGCTACCCTGCCTTGGTGGCTACCATCCTTGGTGCCCACCCGGCTTGGTGGCTACCCTGCCTTGGTGGCTACCCTTGCCTTTGTGGCTTACCCTGCCTTAGAGGCTAACCTGCCTTGGTGGCTACCCTGCCTGGTGGCTACCCGTTGGTGGTACCCTGCCCTTGGTGGCTACCCTGCCTTGGTGGGGCACCCTGCCTGTTACGTCTTAATCTTCAACCGTAACTGTACCATAGGGCACAAATAATCATTTTTTTTTGTTAGTTTTTTTATTTTTTTACCAATCATTTGCTTCATTGGTATTGGTTAGTGAATTAAAAATAACCACAAGCAATTAATAAATGTAACACTATACAGCAAGAAACCAATCTTACGTTCAAAATTCTCAATAACAGGGTATGATACATTAATTTTCAATTAATAAATCTACTCTTTTAGAAAGTTCTAGGGTAAAACCGAAATAGTATCTTTCATAAGTGACATGAATACCAGACTAATGCAAGGCAAGGACAATAGACTTGTTATAAAGTTTTAGTTTTTAAGCTATGGAGTTTGTGTGAAGACCCGTACCGAGTCAGAGTAGGAGCCTGAATGACCACTCAACTTACTTCTTAGACAGACTTCAGCTCTGCCAGAAGGCGACGCGTGGCGTCTAATTCTAGAACCACCAATTGGTCATACAGTAGTGGTTACACATTCGTATACCTAACTAATAATAATATAATATATTTATAGTTATAATAACATGGGGGAAGAATAATATACAATATAATACAAGAGTTACTTTTGATGATTTAGACTGTACCCGTTAACAATAATATAGTCGAACTGCTTTTCTAGCTAGTAATAAAGTGAGTTCGGATATATTATTACAGAACTTATTTTAACCAGGGCCCTTGATTTTTTGTATATAATGGAGTGAAGTTGGGGCGGTAACATGCCCTTGGTGGCTACCACTGCTTGGTGGCTACCCTGCGTTGGTGGCTACCCATGCCTGGTGGCTACCCTGGCCTGGTGGCTATCTGCCTTGGTGGCTACCCTGCCTTGGTGGCTACCCTGCCTTGGTGGCTACCCTGCCTTGGTGGCACCCTGCGTTTGGTAGGCTACCCCCACAGCCTGGTGGCTACCCTGCCTTGGTGGCTATCCTGGCCTTGGTGGCTACCTGCCTTGGTGGCTTACCTGCCTTGGGGGACTATCCTGCCTTGGTGGCTACCCTGCCTTGGTGGCTACCCTGCTTGGTGGGGCTACCCTGCCTGAGTGGACCCTGCCTTGGTGGCCACCCTGCCTTGGTGGGCTTACCCCTGCCTTGGTGGCTACCCTGCGTTGGTGGCTTACCTGCCTTGGTGGCTACCAGCCTTAGTGGCCACCCTTGCCTTGGTGGCCACCTGCCTTGGTGGCTACCCTGCCTGGTGGCTACCTGCGTGGTGGCTACCCTGCCGTGGTGGCTATCCTGCCTAGTGGCCATCCCTGCCTTGGTGGCCACCCGGCCTTGGTGGCTACCCTGCCTTGGTGTGCTATCCTGCCTTGGTGGCCTACCCTGCCTTGGTGGCTACCCTGCGTTGGTGGCTACCCGACGTTGGTGGCTACCCTGCCTTGGTGGTAACCTCCCTTGGTGGCTACCCTGCCTTGGTGGCTAACCCTGCCTTGGTGGCTACCCTGCCTTGGTGGATACCCCTGCCTTGGTGGTACCTGCTTGGTGGCTACCCTGCCTTGGTGGCTACCCTGCCTTGTGGCTACCCCTGCCTTGGTGGTACCCTGCGTTGGTGGCTACCTGTTGGTGACTACCCTGCGTTTGGTGGTTCCCTGCCTGGTGGCTACCTGCCTTGGTGGTACTGCCTGGTGGTCTCTACCCTGCCTTGGTGGCTTACCCTGCCTTGGGTGGCTTCTTTCTTGGTATGGCTACCCTGCCTTGGTGGCTACCTGCCATTGGTGGCTACCCTGCCTTGGTGGCTTACCCTGCTTGGTGGCTTACCATGCCTTGGTGGCTACCCTGCCTTGGTTGGCTACCCTGCCTTGGTGGCTACCCTGCCTTGGTGGTACCAGCGTTGGTGGCTACCCTGCCTTGGTGGCTACCCTGCGTTGGTGGCTTCCCGGCCTTGGGTGGCAACCTGCCTTGGTGGCTACCCTGCCTTGGTGGCTTCCATGCCTGGTGGCTACACCTTGCTTGGTGGTACCTGCCTGGTAGCTAAACCCCTGACTAGGTGGCCACATGCCTTGGTTGGCTAACCTGCCTTTGTGGTACCTGCCTTGGTGGCCACCCTGCCTTGGTGGCGGACCCTGCCTTGGTGGATACCTGCCTAGGGTGGCCACCCTGCCTTGGTGGTACCCTTGCCTAGGTGGCACACTGCCTTGGTGGCTACCCTGCCTAGGTGGCACCCTGCCTTGGTGGCAACATGCTTGGTGGCTACCCTGACTTGGTTGGCCACCCTCTTGGTGGTACCCTCCTTGGTGGCTACCTGCCTTGGTGGACCACCCTGCCTTGGTGGCTACCCTGCCTAGGTGGCCACCCGGCCCTTGTGTGGCTACCCTGCCTACGGTGGCCAACCCTGCCTTGGTGGCTAACCTGCCTTGGTGGTACCTTGGCCTTGGTGGGCCACCCTGCCTTGTGGCCACACTGCCTTGGTGGCCACCCTGGCCTTGGTGGCCACCCTGCCTTGGTGGCCACCCTGCCTTGGTGGTCCTCTGCCTGGTGGCCACCCTGCCTTGGTTGGCCACCCTGCCTTTCTGGCCACCCTGCCTTGGTGGATACCGTGCCTTGGTGGCCACCCTGCTTGGTGGCCACCTGTTTTGGTGGCCCACCCTGCCTTGATGGCTAGCCACCCTGCCTTGGTGGCTACGCTTTTGCCCTGGTGGCCTCCCTGCCTTGGTGGCCACCCTGCTCTTGAGATGGCTTACCTGCTTGGTGGCTACCCTGCCCATGGTGGCCCCACCCTTGTCTTGGTGGTACCCTGCCTTGGATGGTTCCCTGCCTTGGTGGCCACCCTGCCTTGGATGGCTACCATGCCTATGGTGGCTTTACCCTGCCGTGGTGGCTACCCTGCCTTGGTGGCCACTGCCTTGGTGGCCACCCTGCCTTGGTGGCTCCCAGCCTTGGTGGCTTCTCTGCCTTGGTGGCCATCCCTGCCTTGGTGGTACCCTGCCTTGGTGGCTTCCCTGCCTTGGTGTGGGCTACCTGCCTTGGTGGCTTACTGCTTGGTGGCGCTATCTGCCTTGGTGGCTACCTTGCCGTGGTGGCCACCCTGCTTGGTGGCACCCTGCCTTGGTGGGCGGCTACGCTGCCTTGGTGGCTACCTGCTTGGTGGCTTTTACCCTGACCTTGGTGGACTACCCATCCTTGGTGGCACGGCCTTGGTGGCTACTCTGCCTTGGTTGTGCTGGTACGCTGGCCCTGGGTGGCTCCCCCCCCCCACCCTGCCTTGTTGGCCACCCTGCCTTGGTGGCTACCCTGCCTTGGTGGCTATCACTGCCTATGGTGGCTACCTGCCTTGGTGGCCACCATTGCCTTTGTGGCTACCTGCCTTGGTGGCTTTACCCCTGCTCTGGTGGCTACCCTGCCTTTGTGGATTACCCTGCCTTGGTGGCCACCGTGCCTATGGGGTGGCTATCCCCCTGCCTTGGTGGCTACGCTGCCTTGGTGGCTACCCTGCGTGGTGGCTACCGCTGCCTTGGTGGCTACCTGCCTTGGTGGCTATACCCTGCCTTGGTGGCACCCTGCCTTGGTGGTACCCTGCCTTGGTGGACACCGTTGCCTTGGTGCTACCCTGCCTTGGGGCTTCGCTGCCTTGGTGGCTACCCTGCCCTTGGTGGCTACGCTGCCTTGGTGTGGCTACCTGCCTTGGTGGGCTACCCTGCTTGTGGCCAACCCTGGCCTTGGTGGCCACCTGGAATTCGGCCAGGTATTTTTTGTCAATAAAAAATAATAAAATTATTGTTATTATTATTATTATTATTATATTATTATTATATTATTATTATTCTTATTATTGTTATTTATTATTATTATTATTTTTATTATTATTATTATTTTTATTATTAGTATTATTATTTTTATTATTTATTATTATTATTTTATTATTATTATTATTATTTTTTATTAATATTATCATTATTATTATTATTATTTTATTATTATTATTATTATTATTATTATTATTATTATATTATTATTATTATTATTATCATTATTATCATTATTATCATTATTATAATTATTATTATTATTATTATTATTATTATTATTATTATTATATTATATTATTATTGTTATTATTATTATTATATTATTATTATTATTATTATTATTATTATTATTATTATTATTCATTTATTATTATTTATCATTATTCTTATTATTGTTATTATTAATATTATTATTGGTATTATTATTATTATTATTATTATTATTATTTATGATTTATTATTATTATTATTGTTATTATTATTTATTATTGTTATTATATTATTATATATTGTTATTAATTATTCATTATTATCTTTATTATTATATATCATTATTATATTATATGTTATTATTATTATTAATTATTATTATTATTATTCTTATTTATTATATTATTATTATTATATTATAATTATTATTAGTTATTATTTTATTATATTATTATTGTTATTATTAATTATTATTTTTATTGTTCTTTTATTCTTATTATAATTATTATTGTTATTATTATTCTTATTATTTTATTAGTATTATTATTATTTATTATTGTTATTATTATTATTATTTAATTATTATTGTTATTATTATTCTTGTTATTATTTTATATTATTATAATTATTATTAATTATTATCTGTAATTATTATTATTCATTATTAATTATGATTATTATTATTATAATTATATTATATTGGTATTATTATTATTATTATTATTATTATTATTATTATTATTGTTATTATTATTATTATTATTATTATTATTATTATTATAGTATTATTATTATTATTTTTAATATTATTATTATTTATTATTATTTATTTTTCTATTTATTATTATTATTATTCTTTATTATTATTATTATAATATATTGGTATTATTATTATTATTATTATTATTATTATTATTTATTGTTATTATTATGATTAGTATTATTATTATTTTATTATTATTATTATTACTGATTTATATTCATTATTTTATTTTTATTATTATTATATTAATATTATTAGTATTATTATTATTTATTTATTAGTATTATCATTATTATTATTATTATTATTATTATCATTATGATTATTATTATTATTATTATTATATTATTATTATTATTATTATTATTAATATTATCATTATCATTTTCTTATTATTATTATTATTATTATTATTATCATTATCCTATTTATTATCATTATTATTATTTATTATTATAATTATTATATTATCATTAATATTATAAGTAGTATTGGTAATATTTATTATTATTATTATTATTATTTATTATTATTTTATTATTATTATTTTATTATCATTATTATTTTTATTTTTATCATTATTATTATTGTTGTTAGTATTAATATTATTATTGGTATTATTATTATTATTATTATTATTATTATTATTATTATTATTTATTATTTTTATCCTTTATTATTATTATTATCATTATTATTATTGTTGTTATTTATTAATATTATTTTTGGTGTTATTTATTAATATTATTATTATTATTATTATTATTATTATTATTATTATTATGATTATTATTATTTAATATTTTTATTATTATCATTATTTTATTATTATTATCATTATTATTATTGTTGTTATTTTTTATATTATATTCGGATTATTATTTATATTATTATTATTATTTTATTATGTATTATTATTATTATTTATTCATTATTATTTTTATTATTATCCTTATTATTATTGTTGTTTATTATTAATATTATTTTGGTATTATTATTGTTATTATTATTATTATTATTATTATTATTCTTATTTTTCTTATTATTACTATTTAATTATTATTATTATATTAATATTATTACAATCAAAATAAAGCGGTAAAAACTAAGGAAGGTGCGGACTCACATCAGTCACTGGGGATGACTAATCAGATCAGCTTCAAACTTTCTCTTCGGGGACGGCTTTTATTAATAAAAGTTTTTGCATTTATTTTTTAAATTGTGTAAAGTTCAATTTTCCAATTATAGTAAATAAATTGTTTTGCACGAAAAAACTAAAAAATGATTCTCTAGATAGGTTTGAAACTCTAAACTCTGGTTTATTTTAATATGGAATATTTTGGTTTAGATTTTGTACTGAGCTGCGGCTCGGTTTATACATGAAGACAAAACTGAAACATTATTAAGTAGCGTCTTTTTGGCCGTTTTTAAATAGACAAAATAGACTTTTTCTATTTCCCGAGAATTCTCAATATTTTCATTTTTATTTTTTTCAAAATTTTCTTTTATAACTTCTGAACGTGTGGGTGTCCCATGGGTGTCCATGAGGTGTCCCATGGGTGTCCCATGGGTGTCCCATGGGGGTCCCATGGGTGTCACATGGGTGTCCCATGGGTGTTTTCCCATGGGGGTCCCATGGGTGTCCCATGGGTGTCCCCAATGGGTTTTGTCCCATGGGTGTCCCATGGGGGTCCCATCGGGTGTCATGGGTGTCCCATTGATGTCCCATGGGTGTCACCATGGGTGTCCCTGGGGGGTCCCATGGCGTGTCCCATGGGTGTCCCATGGGTTTGTTCCCATGGGTGTTGTCCCATTGGTGTCCCATTGGTGTCCATGGTGTCCATGGGTTGTCCCATGGGTGTCCATGGGTGCCCATGGTGTGTCCCAATGGTGTCACTGGGTTGTCCCCATGGGTGTCCCATGGGCTGTCCCAGGGTGTCCCATGGGTGTCCAATGGCGTGTCCAGGGTGTCTAATGGGTTGTCCATGGGGGTCCCATGGGGGTCCCATGGGTGTCCCGTGGGTGTCCCATGGGGGTCCCATGGGGGTCCCATGGGTGTCCCATGGGTGTCCTATTGGTGTCCCTGGGTGTCCCAATGGGGTGTCCCATGGGTGTCCCATGGGTGTCCATGGTGTCCATGGTGTCCATTGGTTTTGTCACCATGGGTTGTCCATTGGGTGTCCCATGGGTTGTCCCATGTGTGTCCATTGGTGTCCATTGGGGATTGTCCCATGGGTGTCCCATGGGTGTCCCATTGGTGTCCCATGGGTGTCCCATGGGTGTCCCATGGGTGTCCCATGGGTGTCCCATGGGTGTCCCATGGGTGTCCCATGGGTTCCCATGAACAATGTTACAAGATGGTGTACTGTAGCAAGATTCATGGAACAAACTTGCATGTGTGGGTGTCCATGAAACTATGTTACAAGGCATGGTGTAGTGATATGACAAGATACATGGAAAACTTACCTGTATGGTGCGTCCTAAGTGAACAATGTTACAACTCATTTGTAGTGTAACAAGTTCATGGAACAACTTGCTTGCAGGATTGTCCCATGACAATGATTACATATAAACGCTGTGTAGGTAGGTCAAGGTTCACGGAAACAACTTGCATCGGGTGGGTGTCTTATGAACAATGTTACAAGCTGGTGTATTGTGTAATCAGATTCATGAAAAACTTGCTGTGTGGGCTGTCCTATGACAAGGTTACAATGTTGGTTGTAGTGTAATCAAGATTCATGGAACAACTTGCATGTGTGGGTGTCCTATAGAACAATGTTATATTCACTGGTGTAGTGTAGCAAAGATTCCTTGGAACAACTTGCTTCAGTGGGGTGTCCCAGGAACAGTGTTACAACGCTGGTGTATTGAAAGCAAGATTCACGGAACAACTTGCTATGTGGGTGTCGTTATGAACAATGCTACAACACTGGTGTAGTGTAGAAAAATTCATGGAACAATTTGCATATATTGGTGTCCCATGAACAATGTTACAACGCTGGTGTAGTGAAGACTAGATTCATGGAACAACTTCCATGTGCGGGTGTCCCATGAACATCGTTACAACACTGGTGAAGTGTAGGCAAGTTTCATGGAACAACTTGCATTTGTGGGTGTCCCATGAACAATGATACAACGCTGGTGTAGTGAAGGCAAGATTCATGGAACAACTTGCATGTGTGGGTGTCCCATGAACAACGTTACAACGCTGGTGTTATGTCGGCAAGATTCTTGGAACAACTTGCATGTGTGGGTGTGCCACGAACAATATTACAACACTGGCATAGTGTGGCAAGATTCATGGAACAACTTGCATGTGTGGGTGTCCAATGAACAATGTTACAACACTTTTGTAGTGTAGGCAAGATTCATGAAACAACTTGCATCTATTGTTGTACCATAACCAAAGTTGCAACGCTGGTTTAGTGCACCAAGACTCATGGAACAACTTGCATGTGTGGGTGTCCCATAAACAATGTTACAACGCTGGTGTAGTGTAGGCAAGATTCATGGAACAACTTACATGTATGGGTGTCCTATGAATAATGTTACAACTCCTGCGTAGTGTAACAAGACTCATGGAACAACTTGCATATATGGGTGTCCCATGAACAATGTTACAACGCTGGTGTAGTGTAGGCAAGATTCATGGAACAACTTGCATCTATCTTTGAAAGAGTCCTAAGAAGCAAGATCACCACCCATCTAGAAACCCATCAGTTACACAACCCAGGGCAACATGGGTTTAGAACAGGTCGCTCTTGTCTGTCTCAACTACTGGATCACTACGACAAGGTCCTAAATGCACTAGAAGACAAAAAGAATGCAGATGTAATATATACAGACTTTGCAAAAGCCTTCGACAAGTGTGATCATGGCGTAATAGCGTACAAAATGCGCGCTAAAGGAATAACAGGAAAAGTCGGTCGATGGACCTATAATTTCCTCACTAACAGAACACAGAGAGTAGTAGTCAACAGAGTAAAGTCCGAGGCAGCTATGGTGAAAAGCTCTGTTCCACAAGGCACAGTACTCGCTCCCATCTTGTTCCTCATCCTCATATCCGACATAGACAAGGATGTCAGCCACAGCACCGTGTCTTCCTTTGCATATGACACCCGAATCTGCATGACAGTGTCTTCCATTGCAGACACTGCAAGGCTCCAGGCGGACATCAACCAAATCTTTCAGTGGGCTGCAGAAAACAATATGAAGTTCAACGATGAGAAATTTCAATTACTCAGATATGGTAAACACGAGGAAATTAAATCTTCATCAGAGTACAAAACAAATTCTGGCCACAAAATAGAGCGAAACACCAACGTCAAAGACCTGGGAGTGATCATGTCGAAGGATCTCACCTTCAAGGACCATAACATTGTATCAATCGCATCTGCTAGAAAAATGACAGGATGGATAATGAGAACCTTCAAAACTAGGGATGCCAAGCCCATGATGACTCTTCAATTACTGGGAACGCTTGAGGTTCCTGAACATGTATTCCCTGGAACGCAGGCGGGAGAGATACATGATTATATACACCTGGAAAATCCAAGAGGGACTAGTACCGAACTTGCACACGAAAATCACTCACTACGAAAGCAAAAGACATGGCAGACGATGCAACATCCCCCAATGAAAAGCAGGGGTGTCTCTAGCACGTTAAGAGACCATACAATAAGTGTCAGGGGCCCGAGACTGTTCAACTGCTTCCCAGCACACATAAGGGGGATTACCAACAGACCCCTGGCAGTCTTCAAGCTGGCACTGGACAAGCACCTAAAGTCAGTTCCTGATCAGCCGGGCTGTGGCTCGTACGTTGGTTTGCGTGCAGCCAGCAGCAACAGCCTGGTTGATCAGGCTCTGATCCACCAGGAGGCCTGGTCACAGACCTGGCCGCGGGGGCGTTGACCCCGGAACTCTCTCCAGGTAAACTCCAGGTATGGGTGTCCCATGGACAATGTTACAACGATTGTGTAGTGTGGGGAAGATTCATGGAACAACTTGCATACATTGATGTCCCATGACCAATATTACAACTTTGGCATAGAGCAGTAAGATTTATGGAACAACTTGCATGTGAGGGTGTCCAATTAACATTGCTACATTGTAGGCAAGATTCCTGGAACAACTTGCTTGCATTTATGTCCCATGACCAATGTTACAACGCTGGTGTACAGCAGCAATATTCATGGAACAATTTGCATGTGAGGGTGTCCCATAAACATTGTTACAACACTGGTGTAGTGTAGCAAGATTCATGGAACAACTTGAATGTGTGAGTGTCCTATGAACAATGTTACAACACTGGTGTAGTGTACCAAATTTCAAGGAACAACTTGCGTGTGTCGCTGTCCCATGAACAATGTTACAACGCTGGTGTGGTGTAGGCAAGATTCATGGAACAACTTGCATGTATGGGTGTCCAATGAACAATGTTACAACGCTGGTGTAGTGTAGGCAAGATTCATGGAACAACTTGCATGTATGGGTGTCCCATGAACAACGTTTCATCGCTGGTGTAGTGTAGCCAAGATTCATGGAACAACTTGCATGTATGGGTGTCCAGTGAACAATGTTACAACACTGGTGTAGTGTAGAAAAATTCATGGAACAATTTGCATATATTGGTGTCCCATGAACAATGTTACAACACTTGTGAAGTGTAGGCAAGTTTCATGGAACAACTTGCATTTGTGGGTGTCCCATGAACAATGTTACAACGCTGGTGTAGTGTAGGCAAGATTCATGGAACAACTTGCGTGTGCGGGTGTCCCATGAACAATGTTACAACGTTGGTGTTATGTCGGCAAGATTCTTGGAACAACTTGCACGTATGGGTGTCCCATGAACAATGTTACAACTCTCTTGTAGTGTAGGCAAGATTCTTGGAACAACTTGCACGTATGGGTGTCCCATGAACAATGTTACAACTCTCTTGTAGTGTAGGCAAGATTCATGGAACAACTTGCATGTATGGGTGTCCCATGAACAATGTTACAACACTGGTGTAGTGTCGACAAGATTCATGGAACAACTTGCATGTGTGGGTGTCCCATGAACAATGTTACAACTCTCTTGTAGTGTAGGCAAGATTCATGGAACAACTTACACGTATGGGTGTCCTATGAATAATGTTACAACTCCTGCGTAGTGTAACAAGATTCATGGAACAACTTGCATGTATGGGTGTCCCATGAACAATGTTACAACACTGGTGTAGTGTCGACAAGATTCATGGAACAACTTGCATCTATGGGTGTCTCATGAACAATGTCTCAACGCTGGTGTAGTTTAGGTAAAATTCATGGAACAACTTGCATGTGCGGGTGTCCTATGAACAATGTTACAACACTGGTGTAGTGTAGTCAAGATTCATTGGAACGACTTGCAAGTGTGGGTGTCCTATGAACAATGTTACTAAGCAGGTGTAGTGTAGGGAAGAACTTGCATGAGGGGGTGTCCTATGAACAGTTTTACGACACTGGTGGAGGGTAGCAAGGTTCCTGGAACATCGTGCATTTGTAGGTGTCCCATGAACAATGTTACAACACTGGTGTAGTGAAGACAAGATTCATGGAACAACTTGCATTTGTGGGTGTCCCATGAACAATGTTACAACGCTGGTGTAGTGTAGAAAGATTCATGGAACAATTTGCATATATTGGTGTCCCATGAACAATGTTCCAACGCTGGTGTAGTGAAGACAAGATTCATGGAACAACTTGCATTTGTGGGTGTCCCATTAACAATGTTACAACGCTGGTGTAGTTCAGGCAAGATTCATGGAACAACTTGCATGTGTGGCTGTCCCATGAACAATTTTACAACACTGGTGTAGTGTAGGCAAGATTCATGGAACAACTTGTATGAATGGGTGTCCCATGAACAACGTTACAACGCTGGTGTTATGTCGGCAAGATTCTTGGAACAACTTGCACGTGTGGGTGTCCCATGAACAATGTGACAACGCTGGTGTAGTGTAGGCAAGATTCATGGAACAACTTGCATAAATGGGTGTCCCAAGAATAATGTTACAACGCTGGTGTTGAGCAGCAAGATTCATGGAACAACTTGCATTTGAGGGTGTCCCTTAAACATTGTTACAACACTGGTGTAGTGTAGGCAAGTTACATGGAACAAATTGCATGCATGGGTGTCCCATGAACAGTGTTAGAACACTGGTTGTAGTTTAGCAAGATTCGTGGAACAACTTGAATGTATGGGTGTCAAATGAACACTGTTACAACACTGGTATAGTGTGAGAAGATTCCTGGAACAACTTGCATATATGGGTGTCCCATGAGCAATGTTACAACGCTGGTGTGGTGTGGGCAAGATCCTTGGAACAACTTGCATGTATGGGTGTCCAGCGAACAATATTACAACGCTGGTGTAGTGTAGGCAAGATTAATGGAACAACTTGCATGTGTGGATGTCCTATGAACAATGTTACATCACTGGTGTAGGCAAGATTAATGGAACAACTTGCATGTGTGGGTGTCCCATGAACAATGTTACAACGATGGTGTAGTGTGGCAAGATTCCTGGAACAACGTGCATGCATGGGTGTCCCATGAACAATGTTACAACGATGGTGTAGTGTAGCAAGATTCATGGAACAACGTGCATGCATGGGTGTCCCATGAACAATGTTACAACATTGGTTGTAATATAGCAAGATTCATGGAACAACGTGCATGCATGGGTGTCCCATGAACAATGTTACAACGATGGTGTAGTGTAGCAAGATTCCTGGAACAAGTTGCATGTGTGGGTGTCCCATGAACAATGTTACAACGCTGATGTAGTGTCGGCAAGATTCATGGAATAACTTGCATGTATGGGTGTCCTATGAACAATGTTACAACTCCTATGTAGTATAAAATGATTCATGGAACAACTTGCATGTGTGGGTGACCCTTGAACAATGTTACATCGCTTTTGTAGTGTAGGCAAGATTCATGGAACAACTTGCATACATATGTGTCTTATGAACAATGTTACAACGCTGGTGAAGTGTAGGCAAGATTCTTGGAACAACTTACATGTGTGGGTGCCGTATGAACAATGTTACAACGCTTGTGTAGTGTAGGCATGATTCATGGAACAACTTGCACGTGTGGGTGCCCCATGAACAATGTCCTAACGCTGGTGTAGTGTAGTCAAGATTCATTGGAACAACTTGCATGTGTGGGTGTCCTATGAACATTGTTTCATCACTGGTGTATTGTAAGCAATATTCATGGAACAACTTGCATGCATGGGCGTCATATGAACGATGTTACAACGCTGGTGTAGTGTAGGGAAGATTCATGGAACAACTTGCATGTGTGGGTGTCCCATGAATTATGTTATAACATTGGTGTAGTGTAGGAAAGATTCATGGAACAACTTGCATATGTGGATGTCCTATGAACAATGTTACAATACTGGAGTAGTGTATCTAGATTCTTGGAACAACTTGCATATGATGGTGTCCCATGAACAATGTTACAACACTGGTGTAATGTAGGCAAGATTCGTGGAACAACTTGCATGTGTGGGTGTTCCATGAACATTGTTTCATCACTGATGTATTGTAGGCAATATTCATGGAACAACTTGCATGCATGGGTGTCGCATGAACAATGTTACAACACTGGTGTAGTGTAGGAAGATTCCTGGAACAACTTGCATGTGTGGGTGTCCCATGAACAATGCTACAACGCTGGTGTAGTGTAGTCAAGATTCATTGGAACAACTTGCATGTGTGGGTGTCCCATGAACAATGCTACAACGCTGGTGTAGTGTAGTCAAGATTCATTGGAACAACTTGCATGTGTGGGTGTCCTAGGAAAAGTAATATGAAGGACCTGGGTGTGGTAATGTCCGAAAACCTCACCTTCAAGGACCACAACAATGACACTAATACATCTACTATATAACTGATTGGATGGATAATGAGAACATTCAAGACAAGAGATGCTAAGCCAATGATGATCCTTTTTAAATCACTTATTCTCTCTAGGCTGGAATACTGCTGTACATTAACATCGCCATTCAAGGCAGGTGAAATTGCAGAACTAGAGAATGTACAGAGAACCTTTACTGCACGTAAAAGTTACATCAAACACCTTAACTACTTGGAGCGCCTGGAAGCACTTGACTTGTACTCACTAGAGCGCAGGCGAAAGAGATATATCATAATCTACACCTGGAAGATTCTGGAGGGACTGGTCCCTAATATGCACACAACAATCACTCCATACGGAAGCAAAAGACTTCCCATGCGATGCAACATACCCCTAGTGAAAAGTAGGGGCGTCACTGGTACACTAAGAGAAAACACAATAAGTGTCCGGGGCCCAAGACTGTTGAACAGCCTCCCACCAGCAATAAGGGGCATTACGGGAAGACCCCTGGTTGTCTTCAAGAGGGAGCTGGACAGATACCTAAAGACGGTGCCGGATCAGCCGGGCTGTGGTTCGTACGTTGGATTATGTGAGGCCAGCAGTAACAGCCTTGTTGATCAGGCCCTGATCCACCGGGAGGCCTGGTCGTGGACCGGACCGCGGGGACGTTGATCCCCGGAATGTCCTCCAGGTAGACTCCAGGTAGAATGTTACAACGCTGGTGTAGTGTAGGCAAGATTCATGGAACAACTTGCATGTTTGGGTGTCCTATGAACAATGTTACAACACTGGTGTTGTATAGGCAAGATTCATAGAACAATTTGCATGTGTGGGTGTCCTATGAACAATGCTACAACGCTGGTGTAGCGTAGGGAAGATTCATGGAACAACTTGCATGTGTGGGTGTCCCATGAACAATGCTGCAACAGTGGTATAGTGTAGAAAGATTCATGGAACAACTTGCATGTGTGGGTGTCCCTTAAACAATGTTACAACGCTGGTGTAGTGTAGCAAGATTCATGGAACAACTTGCATGTGTGGGTGTCCCATGAACAGTGTTAAAACACTGTTGTAGTGTAGGTAAGATTCATGGAACAACTTACGTGTATGGGAGTAATATGAACAATGCTACAACACTGGTGTAGTGTAGCAGGATTCATGGAACAACGTGCATGTATGGGTGTCCTTTGAACAATATTTGATCGCTGGTGGAGTGTAGGCAAGATTCATGGAACGACTTGTATGTGTGGATGTCCTATGAACAATGTTATAACACTGGTGAAGTGTAGGCAAGATTCATGGAACAACTTCCATGTATGGGTGTCTCATGAACAATGTCACAACACTGGTATAGTGTAGGCAAGATTCATGGTACAACTTGTATGTGTGGGTGTCCTATGAACAATGCTACAACGCTGGTGTAGTGTAGGCAAGATTCATGGAACAACTTGCATGCATGGGTGTCCCATGAACAATGTTACAATGCTGGTGTAGTGTAGGTAAGATTCCTGGAACAACTTGCATGTATGGGTGTCCAATGAACAATGTTACAACGCTGGTGTAGTGTAGGTAAGATTCCTGGAACAACTTGCATGTATGGGTGTCCTATGAACAATGTTACAATGCTTGTGTAGTTTAGGCAAGATTCATGGAACAACTTACATGTATGGGTGTCCTATGAACAATGTTACAATGCTTGTGTAGTTTAGGTAAGATTCATGGAACAACTTGCATGTATGGGTGTCTCATGAACAATGTTACAACGCTGCTGTAGTTAAGGCAAGATTCATGGAACAACTTGCATGTAAGGGTGTCCCATGTACAATGTTGCAACGCTGTTGTAGAGTAGGCAAGATTCATGGAACAACTTGTATGTGTGGGTGTCCTATGAACAATGTTACAACACTGGTGAAGTGTAGGGAAGATTCATGGAACAAATTACATTTATGGGTGTCCCATGAACAATGTTACAACGCTGGTGTAGTTTAGGCAGAATTCATGGAACAACTTGCATGTATGGGTGTCCTATGAACAATGTTACAATGCTGGTGTAGTGTAGACAAGATTCATGGAACAACTTGAATGTGTGGGTGTCCCATGAACAATGTTACAACACTGATGTGGTGAAAGCAAGGTTCATGGAACAAGTTGCATGTGTTGGATTCCCATGAACAATGTTACAACACTGGTACAGTGTAGCAATATTCATGGAACAACTTGCATGTGTGGGTGTCCTATGAACAATGTTATAACACTGGTGTAGTGAAAGCAAGATTCATGGGACAACTTGCTTGTGTGGGTGTCGTATGAACAATGCTACAACACTGGTGTAGTGTTGCAAGATTCATGGAACAATTATCATGTGTGTGTGTCCCATGAACAATGTTACAACGCTGGTGTAATGTAGCAAGATTCATGGAACAACTTGCATGTGTGGATGTCCCATGAACAATGTTATAACACTGGAGTAGTGTAGCAAGAATCATGGAACCTTTTTACATGTGTGAGTGTCCTATGAACAATGCTACAACACTACCACTAGTACTACTGCTAGTTCTACTACTACTAGTATTACTACTATCACTAACTCTTCCTGCCTATATATGCCCGCTCTGCTCTACTTCTCGTTTCAGCTTGTAGAGGCCCGCAAGGGCCTTACTAGCTATTGCATGCCAAAAGTGAATGTGTCCGTGTAAGCGAAGAAGGTAGTCAAGATTAACGCCCTCTCTCTTGCAGCAAAAACACAAACTTACTTATACTGCAGCGTGTCCAGAACAAGGCGCTGCGCTGGGTGCTTGATGTAAGATTGGAAGACTTCGCCACAAGTGAGTCTCTACATGCCCAATTAGACATCCCTGCGCTGAATCTGTACTGGAAGACGCTCAGTGACAGACAGATAGACAAACTTGAGACACGACATGACTACTGGACCTCTCTCTTCGTGTGGAAGTGTGAATTGCTCACTACACTATAATTTGTTCATGATTGTAGCCATGTATAAACGTAAGTAACCATTCTACAGAATTCATTACCTTTGTAACCTGTGAGCTCATTACCTTTGTACCTAGTTCAGCTATCAAAACTTTGGGGGCCAGGTCCCTGGACCCATTACGTACCTCTGTAATCTAAATACCTTTGTAACTTGTCATGGTTGTGACCAGACCTACGTGGAGTTCATTACCTTTGTAAATTGTGAGTTCATTACCTTTGTAAATTGTGAGTTCATTACCTTTGTAAATTGTGAGTTCATTACCTCTGTAACTTGCTCAGCTATCAAAACTTTGGAGTCCAGTCACTGGACCCATTATGTACCTCTGTAATCTTTTGACTACCGCCCACAGGATGGGTATGAGGTGCATAATAAACATATTAAACTAACTAACTAACTCCTTGACGAAGACATTCGCAGACCCACAAACCAACACAACCTTTTCTACTCCTTGCATGATCCTGCTCCTAACCCTATTTACAAATAACCTTGGATTCTTCGACCCACGTTCGCCTTAGGGCTCATGGTCAAAATTTCGGCCTACTTTTTTATTTTTCAACCAATTTTTTTTATTTTTGGTGTACATTTAGAGGTTCATATGTAGAAGAATGTGACAAAGTTTCAGTGTGATTGGCCAACAAACAACAGAGAAAAAAAATATTTAATGACTTTTCATATATGGCAGCAAGGCATGACAAAATGGCACTTCGAGTGGCACCTCCGACAATCCCAACCGTTAGAATACATCTGACACGACTTTTGGATGCACATGTTTCATTTAATATATCTTATTATCATGGAAAAAAAATACATTTGATAGACTTTTTGGCATTCACCAAAATATCTGCCTTTTGCCTCCCACAAAATAAAAAATATTTGATATATTCCAAAAAAAGAAGCAGCAAATAGTCAAACACACTTTGTTTTATATTGTCAGTGAAAATCATTTCAATACAATCATTAATAATGGTGTAGGTCAGCGAAATAAGTGAAAAAGTTACTTCCGAGATATAGGCCTGGAACGCCGGCCGGCCCGCCGTCTCCAAAAAATTTTTTTTTTTCGCGAAAATCGCGTTTGTTTCAGTGGTTTTCTAAGTAAACTGATGTTCTAGTGCAGTTATCCTCTTCAAAATACCGTTTTCTATCACTCACAGACCAAAAAATACAATGAGGAGACGAGGAGTAACTCACTTATATCGAAATATTGCTGGTGGACTCCCGCCATATTATGGCCTATTTTATTCAGTCTAGAGTATATAACATGTTTGTTTGTTATTTATAGTGATTATTATATCATATCAGATCAATTCTGATAGATAAATAAGCCGTATAGATGATATATAAGCTGATATAAACGTAATAATGAAGTGATTTCACCTGGCACCGTCTGGAGGGGGAATACTGCCGAGTGTTCAGATGGCTCCCGATTGGCTGGCACTCTACTGATAAGCTCCACCTACTCTTATATGATGCCAAATAATCAATTATTATATTAGAAAGAATAATGCAAAGAAAAAGCAATAAAAAACAAGGAAAAAATTCCAAAAAATACATGGGTAGAGAACAGACGCGCTACCAACATCGCCGTTACCATACCTGATATAAATGACTATAATTTCTTGTAGAAACGTCTTAGAACATTAATTCTTGTACCATTGTGTTGCCAAAGAGTTAAGCTATTTTTCGGTATATATAACTCAATTTCCATAATTTTTCGATTTTTGGTTGAGCGCGCGCGGAAAATTGCCCGAGCGCTCCCTTAGCTTTAGGGTTAAGACATGGCTCAGTTCTACACTCCTCTCTACATGAACTACATGAACTAGCCAAAATGAATATTGGTGGTAACCATACCCCCGGCCGGGATTGAACCCGCGGTCATAGAGTCTCAAAACTCCAACCCGTCGTGTCATTACGATTTCTTAAGTCAAGATTGGTGGTAGCTTACTCTGCTGGATAATAGGATACCTGTCAAGTAGAGTATCCTCTGTCCTTTACCAAGGCTTCAGAAGTGATTCTAAAGAAATGTCTTTAGGTACACCGCAGGGAGGAGTTCTTAGTCCCATGTTATTTAATATTCTGATTAATGCTCTCCTAAATGCTCTACCTGCCTCACCTAAACATATAGCTATAAGCTATGCTGATGATATCATGATCCATACAACAGGGCATAAGAAGATGAATACCATTCTTAATGAAGTTCAAGCAATTTGTAATCGACTAGGCCTCATAATATCTTCCTCTAAAACAAAGATATTAACAAGCAAACGACATCCCCCACCCATCTATTTGCAGGGTGAAATCATTAGCTACGTTAAAACTTACAGATATCTTGGTGTAGATATACCCTTTAACAAATCCACTATACCACAACTAAATGCTCTCAAAGCTGTTGCTGGCTACAATCCCAACTATGGTGCTAATGTGAGAATCGTGAGAATGATGTACATAGCCTATGTTACGTCCTTAATTGATTGTGCTGCTCCCATGTTGATATTAGCTAGAGAAAGTTCTCTCCGACCCTTGGAGTTAATGCAAAATGAAGCTCTCAGGATTATTCTTGGCTGTCCCAGATCTACAAAAGTTCTTAACATGAGGAAGGAGCTTGGTATTTCTAGTATCAGTGATAGGATTGTTGAAATTAACACTGTACTCGGTATTAGAATGTTGAGAAACGAACCAGACACTGTCACAGTGAATCTTACCAAGTGTCTAGAGGTAAATACACACAGATCTAAATGGATTGTGAAAACGTGCAATTGCATTAAGTTTTATAACCTGCATGAACTGTATCACTGTAGGCAACAAGAGCATTTCACCCCTCCATGGAAGATGTGCTCATTTAATATCACATACCTACAAGTCCCTCCCAAGAAGCTCATTGCTAGTAATCCCTTCCTTAAATCTCTTGTTAGAGCAACTGCTCAAGAAGAAATTTCTCACCTAGCTGGTAGTAACAAGTTATCACAAGTTATATACACTGATGGATCTAAACAGGAGTCTTCTGGCAGGGCTGCATCTGCTCTTGTTGCCACCTCCCTAGTTAAGAACGATAATAAATTTGTTGAGTTAGGCATAAGAATTAACAACTGGGCGTCTACACTGCAAACTGAATTGTTTGCAATCCTAATGGCGCTAAAGCTAACCTATGACACTGAGCTTGACTCTATCATCATTACTGATTCTATGTCATCATTGAAGGCTCTTGGCTCATATAATGACTCCAACAACATGCTCATTGGGGAAGCCAGGTATAGATACTCAAAAATTAGGGACAAAGGAATTAATGTACAATTGCTATGGATCCCATCACACATTGGATTACTCCTTCATGATAAAGTTGATATGTTAGCCAAGAAGAGTACCCAGAAGGAGAATGTAGAATATAACTTTGGTATAACTGTGTCTAGCATTAGGAATAATATTAGGAGAGAAGTAAATAATGAAGATGATTGTTATAGGAATGCAGTTAGAAGCCTGAGTAGATCTATAACCCACTATGATAACATGAACGTAGATAAGTATGTTTATGGAGCAACTTGCAATGTGAACAGACTGAATGATGTTGTAGTGGCCAGGCTTAGGCTTGGTTACAAGTACTTCTGGCAGTTTGGGAGACACACAGATGATGATCAAACTAAATGTAAATTATGTGATCAGGCATATGGTCACTCTCTTGAACACTATGTGCTTAATTGTCCACTCATTGAGGAATACAGAGACAGACAGTATAATAACCTATGTGACATGTCAAGATATCTTATTAATGAAAATAAGATACCAGATATACTAAGCAAATTTCCTAAATTTGCTTGTAACAGATAAGTGAACTATAGATAAGTAGATATAAATCCATATGTATTCCTGTTAACCCTTTGGGGCCTAGTTCCTAGGCCTTTTGTGTATCCACATGCTCTCGCGCTACCGTCCACAGGATGGATATGGGGTGCACAATAAACTAGCCACTTCGGTGGCAAAATCTAAAAAATCTAATCTCTAGCGCTAAACGTCGCATGTCCCTTCCTCCCCGCTCACCCCACCGGAGTCCCAACAGAAGAGCCTGAATTTCTCTTCTCAATATCTGTCCCACGATCGCCTTCGCTGCTGGGTTAAGCCCTGGCTCTATTTCTGCGATTAAGAACACTCCTCTCCAGCACTATTCTTCGTCTGTCCAGTCTTTCCTGCTCATCCCATTTGGGATCTTACCTGTACTATCGTTCGTTCGTTCGTTTACTTCTCGTTAGTGTGACTTTATCAATGGTCCAAGTCGGACCGAAACGTCGTCCTAAGCTCCTCTCTTTTATGTGCGGGTTATTTGTGTATTGTTCCAGTCACGGTATTGTGTCTTCATTTATTTACTGGTTTAGTGTAGCAAGATTTTTTTTGTTGCAATAATGCATTATCTTGCCTAGATGCTGATGTGGGACTATTGATCCAAGGAAATGGAGCTGTCCTTCCTTTCCTTAGATGGAATCAGAATGGATCTCATGCTACTGGAACTGGGCAGCCCCAGCTGGTTTAGCGCTTTACCAATGATTTAAATAAAACATTTGTCATCAACTTCAATATATAATAGCTGAGATATGTTGTGAAATTAATAAAAAGTTGCAAGAAAATAACTTTGTCGATAGTGTATATGATCATCATAGTGTATATGATCATCATAGTGTATATGATCATCATAGTGTATATGATTATCATAGTGTATATGATCATCATAGTGTATATGATTATCATAGTGTATATGATTATCATAGTGTATATGATTATCATAGTTTATATGATCATCATAGTGTATATGATTATCATAGTGTATATGATCATCATAGTGTATATGATCATCATAGTGTATATGATTATCATAGTGTATATAAATTATCATAGTGTATATGATTATCATAGTTTATATGATCATCATAGTGTATATGATTATCATAGTGTATATGATTATCATAGTGTATATGATTATCATAGTGTATATGATTATCATAGTGTATATGATCATCATAGTGTATATGATTATCATAGTGTATATGATTATCATAGTGTATGATTATCATAGTGTATATGATTATCATAGTGTATATGATCATCATAGTGTATATGATTATCATAGTGTATATGATCATCATAGTGTATATGATTATCATAGTGTATATGATTATCATAGTGTATATGATTATCATAGTTTATATGATCATCATAGTGTATATGATTATCATAGTGTATATGATTATCATAGTGTATATGATTTTTCATAGTGTATATGATCATCATAGTGTATATGATCATCATAGTGTATATGATTATCATAGTGTATATGATTATCATAGTGTATATGATCATCATAGTGTATATAGATTATCATAGTGTATATGATTATCATAGTGTATATGATTATCATAGTGTATATGATCATCATAGTGTATATGATTATCATAGTGTATATGATTATCATAGTGTATATGATCATCATAGTGTATATGATTATCATAGTGTATATGATTATCATAGTGTATATGATTATCATAGTGTATATGATCATCATAGTGTATATGATTATCATAGTGTATATGATCATCATAGTGTATATGATTATCATAGTGTATATGATTATCATAGTGTATATGATTATCATAGTGTATATGATCATCATAGTGTATATGATTATCATAGTGTATATGATTATCATAGTGTATATGATCATCATAGTGTATATGATTATCATAGTGTATATGATTATCATAGTGTATATGATCATCATAGTGTATATGATTATCATAGTGTATATGATCATCATAGTGTATATGATCATCATAGTGTATATGATTATCATAGTTATATGATTATCATAGTGTATATGATCATCATATTGATATGATTATCATAGTGTATATGATTATCATATTGTATATGATTATCATAGTGTTTATGATTATCATAGTGTATATGATTATCATAGTGTATATGATCATCATAGTGTATATGATTATCATAGTGTATATGATTATCATAGTGTATATGATCATCATAGTGTATATGATTATCATAGTGTATATGATTATCATATTGTATATGATTATCATAGTGTATATGATTATCATAATGTATATGATTATCATAGTGTATATGATCATCATAGTGTATATGATTATCATAGTGTATATGATTATCATAGTGTATATGATTATCATAGTGTATATGATCATCATAGTGTATATGATTATCATAGTGTATATGATTATCATAGTGTATATGATCATCATAGTGTATATGATTATCATAGTGTATATGATTATCATAGTGTATATGATCTCATAGTGTATATGATTATCATAGTGTATATGATTATCATATTGTATATGATTATCATAGTGTATATGATTATCATAGTGTATATGATTATCATAGTGTATATGATCATCATAGTGTATATGATTATCATAGTGTATATGATTATCATAGCGTATATGATTATCATAGGGGTATATGATCATCATAGTGTATATGATTATCATAGTGTATATGATTATCATAGTGTATATGATCATCATAGTGTATATGATTATCATAGTGTATATGATTATCATAGTGTATATGATTATCATAGTGTATATGATCATCATAGTGTATATGATTATCATAGTGTATATGATCATCATAGTGTATATGATTATCATAGTGTATATGATTATCATAGTGTATATGATTATCATAGTGTATATGATCATCATAGTGCATATGATTATCTTATTGTATATGATTATCTTATTGTATATGATTATCTTATTGTATATGATTATCTTATTGTATATGATCATCATAGTGTATATGATTATCATAGTGTATATGATTATCATAGTGTATATGATCATCATAGTGTATATGATTATCTTATTGTATATGATTATCTTATTGTATATGATTATCTTATTGCATATGATTATCTTATTGTATATGATTATCATAGTGTATATGATTATCATAGTGTATATGATTATCTTATTGTATATGATTATGTTATTGTATATGATTATCTTATTGTATATGATCATCATAGTGTATATGATTATCTTATTGTATATGATTATCTTATTGTATATGATCATCATAGTGTATATGATTATCTTATTGTATATGATTATCTTATTGTATATGATCATCATAGTGTATATGATTATCTTATTGCATATGATTATCTTATTGTATATGATTATCATAGTGTATATGATTATCTTATTGTATATGATTATCTTATTGCATATGATTATCTTATTGTATATGATTATCTTATTGTATATGATTATCTTATTGCATATGATTATCTTATTGTATATGATTATCATAGTGTATATGATTATCATAGTGTATATGATCATCATAGTGTATATGATTATCTCATTGTATATGATTATCATAGTGTATATGATTATCATAGTGTATATGATTATCATAGTGTATATGATTATCATAGTGTATATGATCATCATAGTGTATATGATTATCATAGTGTATATGATCATCATAGTGTATATGATTATCATAGTGTATATGATCATCATAGTATATATGATCATCATAGTGTATATGATTATCATAGTGTATATGATTATCATAGTATATATGATCATCATAGTGTATATGATTATCATAGTGTATATGATTATCTTATTGTATATGATTATCATAGTGTATATGATTATCATAGTGTATATGATTATCAAGTGTATATGATTATCAGTGTATATGATCATCATAGTGTATATATTATCATAGTGTATATGATCATCATAGTATATATGATCATCATAGTGTATATGATTATCATAGTGTATATGATTACCATAGTGTATATGATCATCATAGTGTATATGATTATCATAGTGTATATGATTATCATATTGTATATGATTATCATAGTGTATATGATTATCATAGTGTATATGATCATCATAGTATATATGATCATCATAGTGTATATGATTATCATAGTGTATATGATTATCATAGTATATATGATCATCAAGTGTATATGATTATCATAGTGTATATGATTATCTTATTGTATATGATTATCATAGTGTATATGATTATCATAGTGTATATGATTATCATAGTGTATATGATTATCATAGTGTATATGATCATCATAGTGTATATGATTATCATAGTGTATATGATCATCATAGTGTATATGATTATCATAGTGTATATGATCATCATAGTATATATGATCATCATAGTGTATATGATTATCATAGTGTATATGATCATCATAGTGTATATGATTATCATAGTGTATATGATCATCATAGTATATATGATCATCATAGTGTATATGATTATCATAGTGTATATGATCAGCATAGTATATATGATCATCATAGTGTATATGATTATCATAGTGTATATGATCATCATAGTAATATGATCATCATAGTGTATATGATTATCATAGTGTATATGATTATCATAGTGTATATGATCATCATAGTGTATATGATTATCATAGTGTATATGATTATCATATTGTATATGATTATCATAGTGTATATGATTATCATAGTGTATATGTTTCATCATAGTATATATGATCATCATAGTTGTATATGATTATCATAGTGTATATGATTATCATAGTGTATATGATCATCATAGTGTATATGATCATCATAGTATATATGATCATCATAGTGTATATGATTATCATAGTGTATATGATCATCATAGTGTATATGATTATCATAGTGTATATGATCATCATAGTATATATGATCATCATAGTGTATATGATTATCATAGTGTATATGATTATCATAGTGTATATGATCATCATAGTGTATATGATTATCATAGTGTATATGATTATCATATTGTATATGATTATCATAGTGTATATGATTATCATAGTGTATATGATCATCATAGTGTATATGATTCATCATAGTGGTATATGATTATCATAGTGTATATGATTATCATAGTGTATATGATCATCATAGTGTATATGATCATCATAGTGTATATGATTATCATAGTGTATATGATTATCATAGTGTATATGATCATCATAGTGTATATGATATCATAGGTATATGATTATCATAGTGTATATGATCTCATAGTGTATATGATCATCATAGTGTATATGATCATCATAGTGTATATGATTATCATGTGTAAAATGATCATCATAGTGTATATGATCATCATAGTGTATATTATTATCATAGTGTATATGTTTATCATAGTGTATATGATCATCATAGTGTATATGATTATCATATGTATATGATCATCATAGTGTATATGATCATCATAGTGTATATGATTATCATAGTGTATATGATCATCATAGTGTATATGATCATCATGGTGTATATTATTATCATAGTGTATATGATTATCATAGTGTATATGATCATCATAGTGTATATGATTATCATAGTGTATATGATTATCATAGTGTATATGATCATCATAGTGTATATGATCATCATAGTGTATATGATCATCATAGTGTATATGATCATCATAGTGTATATGATTATCATAGTGTATATGATTATCATAGTGTATATGATTATCTTATTGTATGTGATTATCTTATTGTATATGATTATCTTATTGTATATGATTATCATAGTGTATATGATTATCTTATTGTATATGATTATCTTATTGTATATGATTATCTTATTGTATATGATTATCTTATTGTATATGATTATCATAGTGTATATGATTATCTTATTGTATATGATTATCTTATTGTATATGATTATCTTATTGTATATGATTATCTTATTGTATATGATTATCTTATTGTATATGATTATCATAGTGTATATGATTATCATAGTGTATATGATTATCATAGTGTATATGATTATCATAGTGCATATGATTATCATAGTGTATATGATTATCATAGTGTATATGATTATCATAGAGTATATGATCATCATAGTGTATGTGATTATCATAGTGTATATGATTATCATAGTGTATATGATTATCATAGTGTATATGATTATCATAGTGCATATGATTATCATAGTGTATATGATTATCATAGTGTATATGATTATCATAGTGTATATGATTATCTTATTGTATGTGATTATCTTATTGTATATGATTATCTTATTGTATATGATTATCATAGTGTATATGATTATCTTATTGTATATGATTATCTTATTGTATATGATTATCTTATTGTATATGATTATCTTATTGTATATGATTATCTTATTGTATATGATTATCATAGTGTATATGATTATCATAGTGTATATGATTATCATATTTGTATATGATTATCATAGTGCATATGATTATCATAGTGTATATGATTATCATAGTGTATATGATTATCATAGAGTATATGATCATCATAGTGTATGTGATTATCATAGTGTATATGATTATCATAGTGTATATGATTATCATAGTGTATATGATTATCATAGTGCATATGATTATCATAGTGTATATGATTATCATAGTGTATATGATTATCATAGAGTATATGATCATCATAGTGTATGTGATTATCATAGTGTATATGATTATCATAGTGTATATGATTGTCATAGTGTATATGATCATCATAGTGTATATGATTATCATAGTGCATATGATTATCATAGTGTATATGATTATCATAGTGTATATGATCATCATAGTGTATATGATTATCATAATGCATATGATTATCATAGTGTATATGATTATCATAGTGTATATGATTATCATAGAGTATATGATCATCATAGTGTATGTGATTATCATAGTGTATATGATTATCATAGTGTATATGATTATCATAGTGTATATGATTATCATAGCGTATATGATTATCATAGTGCATATGATTATCATATTGTATATGATTATCATAGTGTATATGATCATCATAGTGTATATGATTATCATAGTGTATATGATCATCATAGTGTATATGATCATCATAGTGTATATGATTATCATAGAGTATATGATCATCATAGTGTATGTGATTATCATAGTGTATATGAATATCATAGTGTATATGATTATCATAGTGTATATGATCATCATAGTGTATATGATTATCATAGTGTATATGATCATCATAGTGTATATGATTATCATAGTGTATATGATCATCATAGTGTATATGATCATCATAGTGTATATGATTATCATAGAGTATATGATCATCATAGTGTATGTGATTATCATAGTGTATATGAATATCATAGTGTATATGATTATCATAGTGTATATGATCATCATAGTGTATATGATTATCATAGTGCATATGATTATCATAGTGTATATGATCATCATAGTGTATATGATTATCATAGTGTATATGATCATCATAGTGTATATGATCATCATAGTGTATATGATTATCATAGTATATATGATTATCATAGTGTATATGATTATCATAGTGTATATGATTATCACATTGTATATGATTAAAACATCTCATTGGTCAAAAAAGAGGCCTATATAGGAGTTTCAAAAGAGGGAATGGGCAGTTAAGAAATCAATATATTCAATTAAAGAGAGAGATAAAGAAAGGAATAAGAAAAGCAAAAAGGGATTATGAGGCTAAGGTCGCAAGGGATTCAAAGACTAACCCAAAACGGTTCTTTCAGGTATACAGAAGTAAGATTAGAGACAAGATTGGCCCACTTAAGAGTAACTCTGGTCAGATCACTGACAGTGATAAGGATACCTGGAGTTTACCTGGAGAGAGTTCCGGGGGTCAACGCCCCCCCGGCCCTGTCCGTGACCAGGCCTCCTGGTGGATCAGAGCCTGATCAACCAGGCTGTTACTGCTGGCTGCACGCAATCCAACGTACGAGCCACAGCCCGGCTGGTCAGGTACCGACTTTAGGTGCTTGTCCAGTGCCAGCTTGAAGACTGCCAGGGGTCTGTTGGTAATGGATATGTGTGAAATTCTCAATACCTACTTCCTCTCAGTTTTCACCCAGGAAAATACTAGCGATATTCCTGAAATAATAGATTATGTAGAACAGGATGATAATAAACTATGCACGATTGCGGTAACTAGTGACATGGTCCTCAGACAAATAGAGAAACTAAAACCTAACAAATCCCCAGGTCCTGATGAACTGTTTGCAAGGGTGTTAAAGGAATGTAAAGAGGAACTTAGCATACCTTTGGCTAATCTTTTTAACATTTCACTACAAACTGGCATAGTGCCTGATAAGTGGAAAATGGCAAATGTAATACCTATTTACAAGGCTGGTGACCGGTCCTTGGGTTCGAACTATAGACCAATAAGCCTTACCTCCATAGTGGGAAAATTTATGGAATCAATAATTGCCGAAGCAATTCGTAGCCATCTTGACAGGCACAGATTGATTAATGAATCTCAACACGGTATTACAAAGGGGCGTTCCTGTCTTACGAATTTACTAACATTTTTCAGTTAGGTGTTTGAGGAGGCAGATCATGGTAATGAATATGATATTGTGTATATGGACTTCAGTAAGACTTTCGATAGAGTTCCACACCAGAGGCTATTGAGGAAACTTAAGGCACACGGAATAGGAGGAGAAATTTTTTCCTGGGTAGAGGCATGGCTGACAAATAGTCAGCAGAGAGTTTGCATAAATGGAGAGAAATCAGAATGGGGGCACGTCACAAGCGGTGTTCCTCAGGGGTCAGTGTTGGGCCCGTTGTTGTTCACAATTTACATAAACGACATAGATGAGGGAATAAATAGCGACATAAGCAAATTTGCTGATGACACCAAAATAGGCCGCCCAGTTCATTCTAATGAGGACACTAGAGCACTCCAGGATGATTTGAATAAACTGACGCAATAGTCGGAGAAGTGGCAGATGCAGTTTAATATTAACAAATGCAAAGTTCTAAATGTTGGACAGGAAAATAACCATGACACATATAAACTAAATAATGTAGATCTTAATACTATTGATTGCAAAAAGGATATAGGAGTTCTGGTTAACAATAATCTAAAACCAAGACAACAGTGCATTAGTGTTCGCAATAAAGCTAACAGAATTCTTGGCTTCATATCTAGAAGTATAAATAATGTAAGTCCTCAGGTTGTTCTTCAACTCTATATATCCTTGGTTAGGCCTCATTTAGACTATGCTGCTCAGTTTTGGTCACCGTATTACAGAATGGATATAAATGCTCTGGAAAACGTACAGAGGAGGATGACAAAGATGATCCCATGTATCAGAAATCTTCCCTATGAGGATAGACTGAGGGCCCTGAATCTGCACTCTCTCGAAAGACGTAGAATTAGGGGGGATATGATCGAGGTGCATAAATGGAAAACAGGAATAAATAAAGGGGATGTAAATAGCGTGCTGAAAATTTTCTGGCCAAGACAGGACTCGCAGCAATGGTTTCAATTTGGAAAAATTCAGATTCAGGAAGGATATAGGAAAGCACTGGTTTGATAATAGAGTTGTGGATGAGTGGAACAAACTCCCGAGTACAGTTATTCAGGCTAAAACGTTGTGTAGTTTTAAAAATAGGTTAGATATATACATGAGTGGGTGTGGGTGGGTGTGGGTGGGTGTGAGTTGGACCTGACTAGCTTGTGCTGCTGGGTCTGGTTCCGTGTTCCTTCCTTGAGTGGAGATGACCAAAATGGGTGGGTCACTGGGCTAATCTGGGGAAAAGATATGGACCTGCTCCGCATGGGTCAGTAGGCCTGCTGCAGTGTTCCTTCTTTCTTATGTTCTTGTCATATTGTAAATAATTATAATATTGTACATAATTATAATATTCAGGCTGAGTGAGTGACCACTTGGATTCTCTGCGATAGCTGCTCAATGTTATTTTTTTTTCTGGATGACTTAAACTTGTTTCTCTGATATATTTTCCTCTTACTACTTCTACGGCTACTACTACTATTACTATTGCTTCTATTACTATTATTACTACTGCCGTCACCATCACCACCACCACAACTACTATTGATACTACCACCACCACAACTCCCTTTTCCCCTCACCTCCCTACCATGCTAATAACTGGCATTCTCTAATTATCTCTCCCAATTATGACTTAATTAACAAAGGTCAACGATAAACCAAAACTTCATCATTAAGTTCCTCTTTAAACGCAGAAATCGTGGTGAATACTTTACAAAATATTTCAACATCTTAAAAAGCTCTAACGATAACTGGGCAAAGCGGTTTTTTACCCGAGACTCCTGACCTGGTGATCACTCAACCACTGAAATTACACAGAAAGCACCAGATTCTGGTGCAAATGAATAGGTCAGAGGAGCCAGTTAGTGAAAGTAGTGGTGGTGATATAGTGTGGATAGTGTGACCGGAGAGTACGAGGTTATTTAAACGACTTGAAGCTTAGTGAAGCAGATTAATGGTAGTCGTCAGTAGCTTGACAGTGTCGGAGTGGATCTTCGAGCGAGACGTTGTAAGAATACCAGTGTTACCACACTTCGGCTCCTCACAGTGAATATGTATACTAGAGCATTCTTGGTTTAGCTATAAACAATTTTTAAAGAGGTGGAATGATAAGCCAGAGGAAGGCCTCGGTCAGATGACCAATAGCTCTAGCTGCGGGTTATATGACTAAGACTCGCTTCAGGAAACACTTGTCCTGTTTCCTGAAGATCATGACAGTGTAGATCCGTGATGGTCGATGTTACATATTCTAGTTCACAATGTTTCGGGGAAATTCTAAGAATTACATCTATAACGAAGGTTAAATTAGTTTTGTGAAATATTTCATAAAGCATTGTGTGGCACAGTAGTGTGCCAACCACACAGTAGTGTGCCAACCACACAGCAGTGTGCCAACCACACAGTAGTGTGCCAACCACACAGTAGCGTGCCAACCACACAGTAGTGTGCCAACCACACAGCAGTGTGCCAACCACACAGCAGTGCGCCAACCACACATCAGTGCGCCAACCACACAGGATTACCTCAACCACACAGTAGTGCGCCAAAAGCAGAAATGCTCCAACCACACAGCAGAACCCCAGCCACACAGTAGTTCCCCAACAACACAGATGTGCCCCAACCACAGCAATGTCCCAACCATACAGAGGAACCCCAACCACACAGCAGTGCCCAACCACGCAGCAGTGCCCCAACCACAGCAGTGCCCAACCACACAACAGTTACTCAACCACAGCAGTGCCCAACCACACAATAGTACCCCAACCACAGAGTAGTGCCCCTACTACAGCAGAGCCTTACCACAACAGTGCCCCAACCACATAGTAGTACCCTAATCACACAGCAATGCCCTTACCACAGCAGTGCCCAACCACAGCAGTGCCAAACCACAGAGTAGTTCACCAAGCAAACAACAGTGTTTCAACCACACAGCAGTGCCAAAAAAACAGTCTCAACCACACAGCAGTGACCCAATCACAACAGTGCCCCAACCACCCCAGTGCACCAATCACACAGTAGTTCCCTAACCACCCAGCAGTGCCCCAACTAAAGCAGAGCCCAATCCACATAGTAGTACCCTAACAACATAGCAGTGCCTCAGCTATATCAGTGCCCCAACCAGAGCAGTGTCCGGAACACACAGTAGTACCCCAACCACAGAGCAGTGCCCTTATCACATCAGTGCCCAACCACAGCAGTGCCAAACAACACAGTAGTACCATAACCACACTGCAGTGCTCCAACCACAGCAGTGCATCAACTACGCAGTAATGCCCCAACCACACAACAGTGCTTCTACTGCACAGCAGTGCCCAAACCACACAGTAGTGATTCAACCACATAGCTGTAACCCAACCACCCAGTAGTGCCCCAACCACATAGCAGTGCCCAACTACACAGGAGTACACAAACCACACAGCAGTGCCGCAATTACACAGCAGTGTCCCGACTACATAGCAGTGACCCAGTCACACAGCATTGTCCAACCACACAGCAGTGCCCCAACCACACAGGAGTATACCAACCACACAGCAGTGCCCAACTACAGCCGTGCCCCAACCACATAGTAGTACCCTAACTGCAAAGAAGTGCCCAATCAAAACATTAACCCAACCATACAGTAGTACCCCAACCACACAGTGGTGCTCCCACCACAGCAGTGCCCAACCAGAACAGTGCCAAAACCGCACAGTAGTGCACAAAGCAAACAAGAGTGTCTCAACCACACAGCAGTGACCCAATCACAGCAGTGCCCCAACCACCCCAGTGCCCCAATCACACAGTAGTTCCTCAACCACCCAGCAGTGCCCCAACTAAAGCACTGCCCAATCCACATAGTAGTACCCTAACCACAAAGCAGTGCCTCAGCTATATCAGTGCCCTAACCACAGCAGTGTCCGAAACACACAGTAGTGCCCCAACCACAGAGCAGTGCCTTTACCACATCAGTGCCCAACCACAGCAGTGCCAAACCACACAGTAATACTCCAGCCACACTGTAGTGCCCCAACCACAACAGTGCCCAATCACAGCATTGCCCCAATCACACAGTAGTGCCATAACCACACAGCAGTGCCCCAACCACAGCAGTGCCCCAACAACGCAGTAATGTCCCAGCCACATAACAGTGCTTCTACTGCACAACAGTGCCCCAACCGCACAGTAGTGTTTCAACCACACAGCTGTAACCCAACCACACAGTAGTATCCCAACCACACAGCAGTGCCCCAACCACACAGGAGTGTACCAACCACACAGCAGTGCCGCAACTACACAGCAGTGTCCCAAGCACATAGCAGTGACCTAACCACACAGTACTGCCTCAATCACACAGCAGTGCCCCAACCACATAGCAGTGCCCAATCACAACAGTGACCCAACCACACAGTAGTACCCCAACCGCAGAGCAGTGCTTCTGCCACAGTAGTGCCCAACCACAGCAGTGTCCCAACCACACAGTATTGCTCCAACCACACAAACGTGCTCCTACCACTGCGGTGCCCAACCTCAGCAGTGCCCCAACCACAGCAGTGCCTCAATCACACAGTAATACTCCAATCACACTGCAGTGCTCCTACAACAGCTGTTCCCAACCACAGCAGTGCCCAAACCACACATCAGTGTTTCAACCACACAGGAGTGACCCAACCACATAGCTGTGAGCGAACTACACAGTAGTACACCAACCACACAGCTGTGTCCCAACCTCACAGCACTGCCCCAACCACACAGCACTGCCCCAACCACACAGCACTGCCCCAACCACACAGCACTGCCCCAACCACACAGCACTGCCCCAACCTCACAGCACTGCCCCAACCTCACAGCACTGCCCCAACCACACAGCACTGCCCCAACCACACAGCACTGCCCCAACCACACAGCACTGCCCCAACCTCACAGCACTGCCCCAACCACACAGCACTGCCCCAACCACACAGCACTGCCCCAACCACACAGCACTGCCCCAACCTCACAGCACTGCCCCAACCTCACAGCACTGCCCCAACCACACAGCACTGCCCCAACCACACAGCACTGCCCCAACCACACAGCACTGCCCCAACCACACAGCACTGCCCCAACCACACAGCACTGCCCCAACCACACAGCACTGCCCCAACCACACAGCACTGCCCCAATCACACATCACTGCTCTAACTACACAGCAGTGTCTCAACCCCACAGCAGTAACCCAACCACACAATAGTGCCTCAGCTACACAGCAGTGGCCAAACCACACAGCAGTGACCCAACCACACAGCAATACCTCAACCACAGAGGAGTGCCCCAACTGCACAGTAGTGACCCAACCACACAGCAGTGCCCCAGTCACACAGCATTGCCCAATCACACAGCAGTGACCCATTCACACAGTAGTACCCCAACTACACAGCAGTGCCCCAGCAACACAGCAGTGCCCCAACCCCACAGTAGTGCCCCAACCACACAGTGGTGCCCGACCACACAGCAGTGCCCCGACCACACAGTGGTGCCCCAACCACCCAGCAGTGCCAAACCATACAGCAGTGCTCCAACCACGCTGCAGATTCCTATCTATACTGTAGTGCCCCACCCACACACACTGCCTCATCAAAGTGCCCCCCACACATACACACACTGCCTCACAGTAGTGCCCCACCCACCCATACCTGACGACACTGGAAGACAGGAGAGATAGGGGGATTATGATAACATCATACGAAATATTGACAGGAATCGACAAAGTGGACTGAGACAGGATGTTCCAGAGATGGAACACAGAAACAAAGGGTCACAATTGGAAGTTGAAGACTCCTATGAGTCAAAGGGATGTTAGGAAGTATTTCTTAAGTCATAGAGTTGTTATGAAGTGAAATAGCCTAGAAAGTGACGTAGTGGGAGCAGGAACCATGCACAGTTTTAAGACGAGGTTTGATAAAGCTAATGGAGCAGGGAGAGAAAGGACCTAGTAGCAAACAGTAAAGAGGAGGGGCCAGGAGCTATGAATCGACCCCTGCAACCACTAAAAGGTGATTACACACACACACACACACAGCCTCACAATAGCGTCCCACACACCCGCACACACACACACTGCCTCACTACAGTGCTCCACCCACACCCTATCCGCACCAGAATGCTTCGCCCATACACTCCCACACAGTTGTTCCTCACCACACACCACATCCTGTCTTACTTTGAAAGGTTTAACCCACACTTTAACTTGAACTGCAAGGTTTCACCCACCCCTCTCTTACACTGCAAGACTTCACCCACACCCGCTCATACACTACAAAGCTTCACCCACACCCTCTATTAAACTGCAGTGCCTCACCCACACCGTATCTTACACTGTAATGCCTCACCCACACAGTATCTTACACTGCAAGGCCTCACCCACACCATATCTTACGCTGCAAGGCCTCACCCACACCGTATCTTCCACTGCAAGGCCTCACCCACACCGTATCTTACACTGCAAGGCCTCACCCACACCGTATCTTACACTGCAAGGCCTCACCACACACGTGTCTTCCACTGCAAGGCCTCACCCACACCGTATCTTACGCTGCAAGGCCTCACCCACACCGTATCTTACACTGCAAGGCCTCACCCACACCGTGTCTTCCACTGCAAGGCCTCACCCACACCGTATCTTACGCTACAAGGCCTCACCCACACCGTATCTTACACTGCAAGGCCTCACCCACACCGTATCTTACACTGCAAGGCCTCACCCACACCGTATCTTACACTGCAAGGCCTCACCCACGTTTCTCACACTGCAGGGCTTCGCCCGCACCCCTTTTCTACAATGCCAGGCCTCACCCATACAGTGACACACACTCTTACATCGCAGTGTCCCACCCACACACAATTCCGCGTCTCAGTGTTCTACTAACATTATCTCTTACACTGCAGTGCCTCCCTCCACACCCCCAACACTGCAGTGCCTCCCTCCACACCCCCAACACTGCAGTGCCTCCCTCCACACCCCCAACACTGCAGTGCCTCCCTCCACACCCCTCAACACTGCAGTGCCTCCCTCCACACCCACCAACACTGCAGTGCCTCCCTCCACACCCCTCAACACTGCAGTGCCTCCCTCCACACCCACCAACACTGCAGTGCCTCCCTCCACACCCCCTAACACTGCAGTGCCTCCCTCCACACCCCCAACACTGCAGTGCCTCCCTCCACACCCCCAACACTGCAGTGCCTCCCTCCACACCCCCCAACACTGCAGTGCCTCCCTCCACACCCACCAACACTGCAGTGCCTCCCTCCACACCCCCCAACACTGCAGTGCCTCCCTCCACACCCCCCAACACTGCAGTGCCTCCCTCCACACCCACCAACACTGCAGTGCCTCCCTCCACACCCCCCAACACTGCAGTGCCTCCCTCCACACCCCTCAACACTGCACTGCCTCCCTCCACACCCCCAACACTGCAATGCCACCATCACACTCCCCAACACTGCAGTGCCTCCCTCCACACCCCTCAACACTGCAGTGCCTGCCTCCACACCCCCAACACTGCAGTGCCTCCCTCCACACCCCTCAACACTGCACTGCCTCCCTCCACACCCCCCAACACTGCAATGCCACCATCACACTCCCCAACACTGCAGTGCCCCCTCCACACTCTTCAACACTGCAGTGCCTCCCTCAACACTCTCCAACACAGCAATGCCCCCACCACACTCCCCAACACTGCAGTGCCCCATTAACACTCTTCTACACTGCAGTGCCTCCCTCCACACTCCCCAGCACTGCACTGCCCCCCTCCACTCTCAGTAACATTGCAGTGACTTCCTCCACAGTCCTTAACACTGCAGTGTCTTCTTCCACACTCCCCAACACTGCAATGCCTCCCTCCACACTCCCCAACACTGCAGTGCCTCCCTTTATACTCCCCAATACCGTAGTTCAGTGCACCCCTCCACACTCCCCAACACTGCAGTGCCTCCCTTCACACTCCCAACACTGCAGTGCCTCCCTTTACACTCCTCAATACTGTAGTGCAGTGCCTCCCTCCGCACTCCCCAACACTGCAGTGCCTCCCTCCACACTCCCCAACACTGCAGTGCCTCCCTCCACACTCTCCAACACTGCAGTGCCTCCCTCCCACATCCCCAACACTGCAGTGCCTCCCTCCACACTCCCCAACACTGCAGTGCCTCCCTCCACACTCCCCAACACTGCAGTGCCTCCCTCCACACCCCCCAACACTGCAGTGCCTCCCTCCACACTCCCCAACACTGCAGTGCCTCCCTCCACACTCCCCAACACTGCAGTGCCTCCCTCCACACTCCCCAACACTGCAGTGCCTCCCTCCACACTCCCCAACACTGCAGTGCCTCCCTCCACACTCCCAAACACTGCAGTGCCTCCCTTTACACTCCCCAATACTGCAGTGCACTCCTGCACACTCCTCAACATTGCAGTGCAGTGTCCCCCTCCTCACTTCCCAACAATGCAGTGCCTCCCTCCACACTCCCCAACACTGCAGTGCCTCCCTCTACATTCCCCAATATTGCAGTGCCTCCCTCTACACTCCCTACCGTTGCAGTGCCACCCTCCACATTCCCCAACATTACAGAGCCTCCCTCCACACTCCCTAACACTGCAGTCCCTTCCTCCTCACTTCCTAACACTCCAGTGCCTCCCTCCACACTCCTCAACACTGCAGTGCCTCCCTCCACACTCCTCAACACTGCAGTGCCTCCCTCCACACTCCCTAACACTGGAGTCCCTTCCTCCACACTCCCCAATATTGCAGTGCCTCCCTCCACACTCCCAAACGTTGCAGTGTTACCTTCCACATTCCCCAACATTGCAGTGCCTCCCTCCACACTCCCTAACGTTGCAGTGCTACCCTCCATATTCCCCAACATTGCAGTGCCACCCTCCACATTCCCCAACATTGCAGTGCCTCCCTCCACACTCCCCAACAATGCAGTCCCTTCCTCCTCACTCCCTAACACTCCAGTGCCTCCCTCCACACTCCCCAACATTGCAGTGCCTCCCTCCACACTCCCCAACGTTGCAGTGCTACCCTCCATATTCCCCAGCATTGCAGTGCCACCCTCCACATTCCCCAACATTGCAGTGCCTCCCTCCACACTCCCCAACAATGCAGTCCCTTCCTCCTCACTCCCTAACACTCCAGTGCTTCCCTTCACACTCCTCAACACTGCAGTGCCTCCCTCCACACTCCTCAACACTGCAGTGCCTCCCTCCACACTCCCTAACACTGGAGTCCCTTCCTCCACACTCCCCAATATTGCAGTGCCTCCCTCCACACTCCCAAACGTTGCAGTGTTACCCTCCACATTCCCCAACATTGCAGTGCCTCCCTCCACACTCCCCAACAATGCAGTCCCTTCCTCCTCACTCCCTAACACTCCAGTGCCTCCCTCCACATTCTCCAACATTGCAGTGCCTCCCTCCACACTCCCCAACACTGCAGTCCCTTCCTCCTCACTCCCTAACACTCCAGTGCCTCCCTCCACACTCCCCAACATTGCAGTGCCTCCCTCCACACTCCCTAGCGTTGCAGTGCCACCCTCCACATTCCCCAACATTGCAGTGCCTCCCTCCACACTACCAACATTGCAGTGCCTCCCTCCACACTCCCTAACGTTGCAGTGCTACCCTCAACATTCCCAACACTGCAGTGCCTCCCTCCATACTCCCTAACACTGCAGTCCCTTCCTCCTCACTCCCTAACACTCCAGTGTCTCCCTCCACGCTCCCCAACATTGCAGTGCCTCCCGCCACACTCCCTAACGTTGCAGTGTCACCCTCCACATTACCCAACATTGCAGTGCCTCCCTCCGCACTCCCTAACGTTGCAGTGCTACCCTCCACATTCCCCAACATTGCAGTGCCTCCCTCCACACTCCCTAACGTTGCAGTGTCACCCTCCACATTCCCCAACATTGCTGTGCCTCTCTCCACACTCCCTAACGTTGCAGTGCCTCCCTCCACACTCCCCAACATTGCAGTGCCTCCCTCCACACTCCCTAACGTTGCAGTGCTACCCTCCACATTCCCAACACTGCAGTGCCTCCCTCCATACTCCCTAACACTGCAGTCCCTTCCTCCTCACTCCCTAACACTCCAGTGCCTCCCTCCACGCTCCCCAACATTGCAGTGCCTCCCTCCACACTCCCTAACGTTACAGTGTCACCCTCCACATTACCCAACATTGCAGTGCCTCCCTCCACACTCCCTAACGTTGCAGTGTCACCCTCCACATTCCCCAACATTGCAGTGCCTCCCTCCACACTCCATAACGTTGCAGTGTCACCCTCCACACTCCCCAACACTGCAGTCCCTTCCTCCTCACTCCCTAACACTCCAGTGCCTCCCTCCACACTCCCTAGCGTTATAGTGCCACCCCACACATTCCCCAACATTGCAGTGCCTCCCTCCACACTCCCCAACATTGCAGTGCCTCCCTCCACACTCCCTAACGTTGCAGTGCTACCCTCCACATTCCCAATATTGCAGTGCCTCACTCCACACTCCCTAGCGTTACAGTGCCACCCTCCACATTCCCCAAGATTGCAGTGCCTCCCTCCACACTCCCCAACATTGCAGTGCCTCCCTCCACACTCTCTAACGTTGCAGTGCTACCCTCCACACTCCCCAACATTGCAGTGCCTCCCTCCACACTCCCTAACACTGCAGTCCCTCCCTCCACATTCCCCAACATTGCAGTGCCTCCCTCCACACTCCCTAACTTTGCAGTGCTACCCTCCACATTCTCCTACATTGCAGTGCCTCCCTCCACACTCCCTAACTTTGCAGTGCTACCCTCCACATTCTCCTACATTGCAGTGCCTCCCTCCACACTCCCTAACTTTGCAGTGCTACCCTCCACATTCTCCTACATTGCAGTGCCTCCCTCCACACTCCCTAACTTTGCAGTGCTACCCTCCACATTCCCCAACATTGCAGTGCCTCCCTCCACACTCCCTAACTTTGCAGTGCTACCCTCCACATTCTCCAACATTGCAGTGCCTCCCTCTACACCCTAGTACGTCACCATCAACAATACTCTAAGATGCTGAGTTTTTTCCTCTTGTTCCTGATAGAATCCTCACACGAGTAAAATATTTATCGCGGTTGCAGTTGTTACCATTATCGTCGTCTGGGAAAATCCCCCGACGCGTTATACTAGCTTAGAAAATATAATTAGGTTATTATATAATTCGACAATTGCAATGAATGAAATAGATTCAGAAACACTCGTGTGTGTGAGCGTGTGTGTGAGCGTGTGTGTGAGCGTGCGTGTGTGTATATATATGCAAGACAAGCCACGGTTGGTTAAACTTCTAACTCCCATTGTCGGTAAAATCTCAGGCGCACATATTAAAAATAATGTTGACCTCACTGAGAGGCTCCAGAAATTAAATGCCCCTCATGACTTTACCCTAGCGAGCTACTGTGACGTCACAGGTCTCTTCGCCAAAGTCCTTGTCCCTGACTTACTGTCGTACCTCGAAGAGGAATTAGAAAACTTCGCCATGCCCTACTTCACGGAAACAATAGTTGAGTTGATAAAACTTTGTGTTGCTGATTGTATATTCGTGTTTGAAGGGAAATACAGTGGACCCCCGGTTAACGATATTTTTTCACTCCATAAGTATGTTCAGGTGCCAGTACTGACCGAATTTGTTCCCATAAGGAATATTGTGAAGTAGATTAGTCCATTTCAGACCCCCAAACATACACGTACAAACGCACTTACATAAATACACTTACATAATTGGTCGCATTCGGAGGTAATCGTTATGCGGGGGTCCACTGTATTATGCTCAAAAACAAGGCATGGCAATGGGAAATCCCCTTAGCCCCTTACTCAGCAACCTATATATGGAATTTTATGAGACTAGACTTCTTAAAGACATTCTCCCAGATAAAGCCAGTTGGTTCAGATACGTAGATGATGTTCTTTGCCTGTGGCCTAAATATCACAACATTGATGAGTTCCTACCCAGACTCAGTGGTCTAGTACCTTCCATTATGTTCACTTCAGAACATGAAACAAACAACACTTTGCCTATCCTAGATGTTTTAATTTATCGGATTGATAGAAAATTCAATATCATAGTTTATAGGAAGTCCACCAATGTGTCGTCATACATTCACTAGTATTCCAACCACAAAACCAAGGTAACAAGGAATGTGTTCCTCACAATGTTCTTGAGAACATTGCGCATCTACAGTCCAGAGTACCTAGAGGACGAAGTCAGCAAGATCTTCAACATAGCCACAAAACTGAAATATTCCAGGGATTTTGTCGAGAAGACAGTAATGTCAGCAAGAAATAGACTTCCTGCAGGACTGAACCTAAAGAAGTGATGGCCAGGAAAAATGTACTAGTTTTACCATACAATGAGGATCTGGTTTGCCTGCGTGAGGCATTAAAAAAGATCAATATAAACCTGCTTTCAAAAACACGGGGACAGTGAAACAAAGGTTGATTAAAAACACAATCCAACAAAGTGCTCTCTCAGAGCTGGACAGATACCTAAAGTCAGTGCTGGATCAGCCAGGCTGTGGCTCGTACGTTGGACTGTGTGCGGCCAGCAGTATCAGTCTAGTTGATTAGGCCCTGATCCATGGGGAGGCCTGATCATGGACCGGGCCGCGGGGGCGTTGATCCCCGGAATAACCTCCAGGTAACCTCCAGGTATACAACTTTCTCAACTTTTTGAAAATCAATTGGATGGTTAAAATCTCTTACATGAATAAATAGAGCATTGGAATCTTGTCCAGTTCTAATGCTATATTTATGTTGTTTTAATCTTAGTTCGAGATTTTTACCAGTTTGACCGTAATAAACTTTATCGCAAATTTTACAAGGAATCTTATAGACACATCCATCAGCATTTTGGGGGGAATTCTTTATCAAAAGTTTTTTTACTGTATCAAGATTTTTGAATACAACTTTAATATTAAAAGTCTTAAGAAGAGAAGGCATATCAACCAAGTTTTCATGGTAAGGGAGAACCAACATATTTTTAGTTGAATAAGGCTGGTTGTCCCTTTTTGGGTTGTAAAAAGTATTTCTAGCAACTTTAAAAGATTTATCAATTACATTTATCAATTACACGTTATGCTGTGCTAGTCGACACTAGCACAGCATAACGTTGGTTATGCTGTGCTAGTCGACACTAGCACAGCATAACGTTGGTGATGCTCTGCTAGTCGACACTAGCACAGCATAACGTTGGTTATGCTGTGATAGTCGACACTAGCACAGCATAACGTTGGTGATGCTGAGCTAGTCGACACTAGCACAGCATAACGTTGGTTATGCTGTGATAGTCGACACTAGCACAGCATAACGTTGGTGATACTGTGATAGTCGACACTAGCACAGCATAACGTTGGTTATGCTGTGCTAGTCGACACTAGCACAGCATAACGTTGGTGATGCTGTGCTAGTCGACACTAGCACAGCATAACGTTGGTGATGCTGTGCTAGTCGACACTAGCACAGCATAACGTTGGTGATGCTGTGCTAGTCGACACTAGCACAGCATAACGTTGGTGATGCTGTGCTAGTCGACACTAGCACAGCATAACGTTGGTGATGCTGTGCTAGTCGACACTAGCACAGCATAACGTTGGTGATGCTGTGCTAGTCGACACTAGCACAGCATAACGTTGGTTATGCTGTGCTAGTCGACACTAGCACAGCATAACCTTGGTTATGCTGTGCTAGTCGACACTAGCACAGCATAACGTTGGTGATGCTGTGCTAGTCGACACTAGCACAGCATAACGTTGGTTATGCTGTGCTAGTCGACACTAGCACAGCATAACCTTGGTTATACTGAGCTAGTCGACACTAGCACAGCATAAACCTTGGTGATGCTGTGCTAGTAGACACTAGCACAGCATAACGTTGGTTATGCTGTGCTAGTCGACACCAGCACAGCATAACCTTGGTGATGCTGTGCTAGTCGACACTAGCACAGCATAACCTTGGTGATGCTGTGCTAGTCGACACTAGCACAGCATAACGTTGGTTATGCTGTGCTAGTCGACACTAGCACAGCATAACCTTGGTTATGCTGAGCTAGTCGACACTAGCACAGCATAACCTTGGTGATGCTGTGCTAGTCGACACTAGCACAGCATAACCTTGGTGATGCTGTGCTAGTCGACACCAGCACAGCATAACCTTGGTTATGCTGAGCTAGTCGACACTAGCACAGCATAACGTTGGTAATGCTGTGCTAGTCGACACTAGCACAGCATAACCTTGGTTATGCTGTGCTAGTCGACACTAGCACAGCATAACCATGGTGCTGTGCTAGTCGACACTAGCACAGCATAACCATGGTGTCGACGGCTGTGTTGGTAACTTGTTCTGAGTCGTCTAAAAGTTTGCTGAGTACCCAAGCATTGTTATTTTACTTATGGAAATGCACTAAACCCGTAGGATTATGCAGTGCCTGTGGGGGGATGTGGAAGGTATTCAGGCTTAATTCAGGGAACTGGAGCACAGATCTAATTTCATAGATCAAGAGCCCCTCACCAGCATTAAGGAACCTTCGCCGGTATTCTTCGGGCCCGGGTCTTTTCCAAGTAGTGGTGACCCGACCTTGGCTCCCTATCTGGGGAGTGTCTCGAGACTTAAGTCTCCCATGGGAGGAGGTACAAGTACCCCCTCATCTTTGGGACCAAGTGTCCCCAGGTCTAGCCACATACCCCGCCCTCACGGGGCTCGTAGGGAGAAGCTAGGCCTCTGGTCTGCCATCTACCCCGCCTCATAGGGGCTCGTGGGGATGGCATTCTTGTGAGCTGCAGGTGGTGACCTTCCTTGATGCAGTGTGTCAGGGAGTAATGTTGCTCGTCCACTGTTATTATCTTCACTGCAGTTCCTTTCTTCCCTTTAATTTCAGTTGTGAAGATGAAAAACCGCGACACTGGCTAAACTTATATTACAACGACGTTTCACCCGAGGGAAGCAAAACGTGGTCTCCATAAATACTTATTGTAAACATTGTAATACAAAGATAACATTAACTTTGTAAAGTGGATTTGACGTCATCCCCTTGACGGCACACATGTGGGTGTTGTCATCCCCTTGACGGCACACATGTGGGTGTTGTCATCCCCTTGACGGGACACATGGGGATGGTATTCTCCTTGACTGAAAAGGGGTGTTGACCCCTTGATGGCACAGTTGTGTCATGGAGGCAATGTTGCTGAGTCCCTTTAGTTATTAACTTTATGCATATATAATTTTTCCTTTAATTTCAGTTATAAATGAAAAAAAAGCGATACATATAAACATTATAATTAAAGAGTTTAATCACGAGAAGCATAATGGTCTCCATAAAATAACTTATTAATAAATATTAATAAAAGATAAAATTAAACTTTGTAAATGGATTAGATCATACTATAACAATGGATATTGTCATACCTTTAACAATAATGTATTTCAATCTTAACACATTATTTAATCATACCCTAACGGCACACATATAATATTGTATCACTTAATAATTAGGTTTTCACCTTGAACAATAGTATATATATACGACACATTATGAAATAATTACTATATTAACAATAATAAATAATAATAAAAAAAATAAATAAAAAAATATATAATAATTATAATAAATAAAAATAAAATAATAATAATAATGATAAGTAATGTAGTAAGTAAGATATAATACACTCAGTTAATAATAGGGGGAAATAATAAAAATTTAAATAATGATATGAATCAAGATAATAATTACATAGTTCAATAGTAATAATAATTATAATAATAATAATGAATCAAGATATAAATAATAATGTAATAATAATATTATAATGTAATAGTTAGATGTATAATCAAGATAAAATAATTACATGATATAAGATGTATGAAGTAATTTATAATATAATCAATAATAATAATATAATAATTAAGTAAGAGTAGTAATAATTAATAATAATTAATAGTAATGTAGTAATAAAATAATAATAATGATATAATTAATAATAAATAATAATATAATATTAAGTAATAATCAATAATATATAATAATAAGCAGAAGAAGAAGAAAGAAGAAGCAGAGTGTAGGTGGAAGTCAAGATTATAATGTCACACTGCGGGTTCAGAGTGTAGGTGGAAGTCAAGATTATAATGTCACACTGCGGGTTCAGAGTGTAGGTGGAAGTCAAGATTATAATGTCACACTGCAGGTTCAGAGTGTAGGTGGAAGTCAAGATTATAATGTCACACTGCGGGTTCAGAGTGTAGGTGGAAGTCAAGATTATAATGTCACACTGCGGGTTCAGAGTGTAGGTGGAAGTCAAGATTATAATGTCACACTGCAGGTTCAGAGTGTAGGTGGAAGTCAAGATTATAATGTCACACTGCAGGTTCAGAGTGTAGTGGGAAGTCAAGATTATAATGTCACACTGCAGGTTCAGAGTGTAGGTGGAAGTCAAGATTATAATGTCACACTGGGGTTCAGAGTGTAGGTGGAAGTCAAGATTATAATGTCACACTGCGGGTTCAGAGTGTAGGTGGAAGTCAAGATTATAATGTCACACTGCGGGTTCAGAGTGTAGGTGGAAGTCAAGATTATAATGTCACACTGCGGGTTCAGAGTGTAGGTGGAAGTCAAGATTATAATGTCACACTGGGGTTCAGAGTGTAGGTGGAAGTCAAGATTATAATGTCACACTGCGGTTCAGAGTGTAGGTGGAAGTCAAGATTATAATGTCACACTGCAGGTTCAGAGTGTAGGTGGAAGTCAAGATTATAATGTCACACTGCGGTTCAGAGTGTAGGTGGAAGTCAAGATTATAATGTCACACGTGAGGTTCAGAGTGTAGGTGGAAGTCAAGATTATAATGTCACACTGCGGGTTCAGAGTGTAGGTGGAAGTCAAGATTATAATGTCACACTGCGGGTTCAGAGTGTAGGTGGAAGTCAAGATTATAATGTCACACTGCGGTTCAGAGTGTAGGTGGAAGTCAAGATTATAATGTCACACTGCAGGTTCAGAGTGTAGTGGAAGTCAAGATTATAATGTCACACTGCGGGTTCAGAGTGTAGGTGGAAGTCAAGATTATAATGTCACACTGTGGGTTCAGAGTGTAGGTGGAAGTCAAGATTATAATGTCACACTGCGGGTTCAGAGTGTAGGTGGAAGTCAAGATTATAATGTCACACTGCAGGTTCAGAGTGTAGGTGGAAGTCAAGATTATAATGTCACACTGCAGGTTCAGAGTGTAGGTGGAAGTCAAGATTATAATGTCACACTGCAGGTTCAGAGTGTAGGTGGAAGTCAAGATTATAATGTCACACTGCGGGTTCAGAGTGTAGGTGGAAGTCAAGATTATAATGTCACACTGCGGTTCAGAGTGTAGGTGGAAGTCAAGATTATAATGTCACACGTGCGGTTCAGAGTGTAGGTGGAAGTCAAGATTATAATGTCACACTGTGGGTTCAGAGTGTAGGTGGAAGTCAAGATTATAATGTCACACTGCGGGTTCAGAGTGTAGGTGGAAGTCAAGATTATAATGTCACACTGCAGGTTCAGAGTGTAGGTGGAAGTCAAGATTATAATGTCACACTGCAGGTTCAGAGTGTAGGTGGAAGTCAAGATTATAATGTCACACTGTGGGTTCAGAGTGTAGGTGGAAGTCAAGATTATAATGTCACACTGTGGGTTCAGAGTGTAGGTGGAAGTCAAGATTATAATGTCACACTGCGGGTTCAGAGTGTAGGTGGAAGTCAAGATTATAATGTCACACTGCGGGTTCAGAGTGTAGGTGGAAGTCAAGATTATAATGTCACACTGCGGGTTCAGAGTGTAGGTGGAAGTCAAGATTATAATGTCACACTTGGGTTCAGAGTGTAGGTGGAAGTCAAGATTATAATGTCACACTGTGGGTTCAGAGTGTAGGTGGAAGTCAAGATTATAATGTCACACTGCGGGTTCAAGTGTAGGTGGAAGTCAAGATTATAATGTCACACTGCGGGTTCAGAGTGTAGGTGGAAGTCAAGATTATAATGTCACACTGCGGTTCAGAGTGTAGGTGGAAGTCAAGATTATAATGTCACACTGCAGGTTCAGAGTGTAGGTGGAAGTCAAGATTATAATGTCACACTGCAGGTTCAGAGTGTAGGTGGAAGTCAAGATTATAATGTCACACTGCAGGTTCAGAGTGTAGGTGGAAGTCAAGATTATAATGTCACACTGCAGGTTCAGAGTGTAGGTGGAAGTCAAGATTATAATGTCACACTGCGGGTTCAGAGTGTAGGTGGAAGTCAAGATTATAATGTCACACTGCGGGTTCAGAGTGTAGGTGGAAGTCAAGATTATAATGTCACACTGCAGGTTCAGAGTGTAGGTGGAAGTCAAGATTATAATGTCACACTGCGGTTCAGAGTGTAGGTGGAAGTCAAGATTATAATGTCACACTGCGGGTTCAGAGTGTAGGTGGAAGTCAAGATTATAATGTCACACTGCGGGTTCAGAGTGTAGGTGGAAGTCAAGATTATAATGTCACACTGCGGGTTCAGAGTGTAGGTGGAAGTCAAGATTATAATGTCACACTGCGGGTTCAGAGTGTAGGTGGAAGTCAAGATTATAATGTCACACTGCAGGTTCAGAGTGTAGGTGGAAGTCAAGATTATAATGTCACACTGCAGGTTCAGAGTGTAGGTGGAAGTCAAGATTATAATGTCACACTGCAGGTTCAGAGTGTAGGTGGAAGTCAAGATTATAATGTCACACTGCAGGTTCAAGTGTAGGTGGAAGTCAAGATTATAATGTCACACTGCAGGGTTCAGAGTGTAGGTGGAAGTCAAGATTATAATGTCACACTGCAGGTTCAGAGTGTAGGTGGAAGTCAAGATTATAATGTCACACTGCGGGTTCAGAGTGTAGGTGGAAGTCAAGATTATAATGTCACACTGCAGGTTCAGAGTGTAGGTGGAAGTCAAGATTATAATGTCACACTGCGGGTTCAGAGTGTAGGTGGAAGTCAAGATTATAATGTCACACTGCGGGTTCAGAGTGTAGGTGGAAGTCAAGATTATAATGTCACACTGCGGTTCAGAGTGTAGGTGGAAGTCAAGATTATAATGTCACACTGCGGTTCAGAGTGTAGGTGGAAGTCAAGATTATAATGTCACACTGCAGGTTCAGAGTGTAGGTGGAAGTCAAGATTATAATGTCACACTGCGGGTTCAGAGTGTAGTGGAAGTCAAGATTATAATGTACACACTGCGGTTCAGAGTGTAGGTGAAGTCAAGATTATAATGTCACACTGCGGGTTCAGAGTGTAGGTGGAAGTCAAGATTATAATGTCACACTGCGGGTTCAGAGTGTAGGTGGAAGTCAAGATTATAATGTCACACTGCGGGTTCAGAGTGTAGGTGGAAGTCAAGATTATAATGTCACACTGCAGGTTCAGAGTGTAGGTGGAAGTCAAGATTATAATGTCACACTGCGGTTCAGAGTGTAGGTGGAAGTCAAGATTATAATGTCACACTGCGGGTTCAGAGTGTAGGTGGAAGTCAAGATTATAATGTCACACTGCGAGGTTCAGAGTGTAGGTGAAGTCAAGATTATAATGTCACACTGCAGGTTCAGAGTGTAGGTGGAAGTCAAGATTATAATGTCACACTGCAGGTTCAGAGTGTAGGTGGAAGTCAAGATTTAATGTCACACTGCGGGTTCAGAGTGTAGGTGGAAGTCAAGATTATAATGTCACACTGCGGGTTCAGAGTGTAGGTGGAAGTCAAGATTATAATGTCACACTGGGTTCAGAGTGTAGGTGGAAGTCAAGATTATAATGTCACACTGCGGGTTCAGAGTGTAGGTGGAAGTCAAGATTATAATGTCACACTGCGGGTTCAGAGTGTAGGTGGAAGTCAAGATTATAATGTCACACTGCGGGTTCAAGTGTAGGTGGAAGTCAAGATTATAATGTCACACTGCGGGTTCAGAGTGTAGTGGAAGTCAAGATTATAATGTCACACTGCAGGTTCAGAGTGTAGGTGGAAGTCAAGATTATAATGTCACACTGCGGGTTCACAGTGTAGGTGGAAGACAAGATTATAATGTCACACTGCAGGTTCAGAGTGTAGGTGGAAGTCAAGATTATAATGTCACACTGCGGTTCACAGTGTAGGTGGAAGTCAAGATTATAATGTCACACTGCGGGTTCAGCAGTGTAGGTGGAAGTCAAGATTATAATGTCACACTGCGGGTTCAGAGTGTAGGTGGAAGTCAAGATTATAATGTCACACTGCGGGTTCAGAGTGTAGGTGGAAGTCAAGATTATAATGTCACACTGCGGGTTCAGAGTGTAGGTGGAAGTCAAGATTATAATGTCACACTGCGGGTTCAGAGTGTAGGTGGAAGTCAAGATTATAATGTCACACTGCGGGTTCAGAGTGTAGGTGGAAGTCAAGATTATAATGTCACACTGCGGGTTCAAGTGTAGGTGGAAGTCAAGATTATAATGTCACACTGCGGGTTCAGAGTGTAGGTGGAAGTCAAGATTATAATGTCACACTGTGGGTTCAAGTGTAGGTGGAAGTCAAGATTATAATGTCACACTGCGGGTTCAGAGTGTAGGTGGAAGTCAAGATTATAATGTCACACTGCGGGTTCAAGTGTAGGTGGAAGTCAAGATTATAATGTCACACTGCGGGTTCAGAGTGTAGGTGGAAGTCAAGATTATAATGTCACACTGCGGGTTCAGAGTGTAGGTGGAAGTCAAGATTATAATGTCACACTGCGGGTTCAGAGTGTAGGTGGAAGTCAAGATTATAATGTCACACTGCGGGTTCAGAGTGTAGGTGGAAGTCAAGATTATAATGTCACACTGGGGTTCAGAGTGTAGGTGGAAGTCAAGATTATAATGTCACACTGCGGGTTCAGAGTGTAGGTGGAAGTCAAGATTATAATGTCACACTGCGGGTTCACAGTGTAGGTGGAAGTCAAGATTATAATGTCACACTGCGGGTTCAGAGTGTAGGTGGAAGTCAAGATTATAATGTCACACTGCGGGTTCAGAGTGTAGGTGGAAGTCAAGATTATAATGTCACACTGCGGGTTCAGAGTGTAGGTGGAAGTCAAGATTATAATGTCACACTGCGGGTTCAGAGTGTAGGTGGAAGTCAAGATTATAATGTCACACTGCGGGTTCAGAGTGTAGGTGGAAGTCAAGATTATAATGTCACACTGCGGGTTCAGAGTGTAGGTGGAAGTCAAGATTATAATGTCACACTGCGGGTTCAGAGTGTAGGTGGAAGTCAAGATTATAATGTCACACTGCGGGTTCAGAGTGTAGGTGGAAGTCAAGATTATAATGTCACACTGCAGGTTCAGAGTGTAGGTGGAAGTCAAGATTATAATGTCACACTGCGGTTCAGAGTGTAGGTGGAAGTCAAGATTATAATGTCACACTGCGGGTTCAGAGTGTAGGTGGAAGTCAAGATTATAATGTCACACTGCGGGTTCAAAGTGTAGGTGGAAGTCAAGATTATAATGTCACACTGCGGGTTCAGAGTGTAGGTGGAAGTCAAGATTATAATGTCACACTGCGGGTTCAAGTGTAGGTGGAAGTCAAGATTATAATGTCACACTGCGGGTTCAGAGTGTAGGTGGAAGTCAAGATTATAATGTCACACTGCGGGTTCAGAGTGTAGGTGGAAGTCAAGATTATAATGTCACACTGCGGGTTCAGAGTGTAGGTGGAAGTCAAGATTATAATGTCACACTGCGGGTTCAGAGTCCGGGATCAAAACTTCTTTTTATCTAAACAAGTTGAACTGGTAATTAATTATATATATATAATATGTCAAGTGTTAATATGCTGCAGTATATTGTTATTGGTTAATTATTCTGACATAAAACAAATGTGTAAGAAATGTCGGAATAAATAAGCTTGTTGGCATTTTAAGTATATAATAACGAGGAGCGTGGGCGAGTTTTTCTTGCCCAGTTACCATTATAACTAGTTAGATGTATTAACCCGCGCCGTAACATTGTATTACCCGCTGATATTGAGTCACGAGTCACACGCAGGTAGCAGGAGCCTCACTATTATCTGCTTTTTACAGAAGGAAAGTTGTGGAGTAACTTCAACTCCAGACTATCTGGAGCAAACCTTAATTTTAATTAAGGTGTGCTTAACTGTGTTTTAATACTAATATGGAAGGTTCTGATACGTTTGAGTGTGTGTGTGGATGTGTGCTTGTGTGTGGGTGTGTGCTTGTGAGGGGTGTATGTACATGTTTGTGTGAGGGTGCTTGTGTGTGTGTGCGCTTGTGTGTGGGTGTGTGCTTGTGAGGGGTGCATGTACCTGTGTGTGTTGAGGGTGCTTGTGTGTGTGTGCTTGTGTGTGGGTGTGTGCTTGTGAGGGGTGCATGTACCTGTGTGTGTGTGTGCTTGTGTGCGTGTGCTTGTGTGTGTGTGGATGTGTGCTTGTGGGGGGTTTATGTATATGGTTGGGTTGCTTGTGTGTGTGTGTGAGTGTGTGCTTGTGAGGGTGCATGTACATGTGTGTGAGGGTGCTTGTGTGTGTGTGGGTGTGTGCTTGTGTGTGGGTGTGTGCTTGTGTGTGGGTGTGTGCTTGTGTATGGGTGTGTGCTTGTGAGGGGTGCATGTACATGTGTGTGAGAGGGTGCTTGTGTGTGTGTGTGTGCTTGTGTGTGGGTGTGTGCATGTGAGGGTGCATGTACTTGTGTGTGAGAGGGTGCTTGTGTGTGTGTGTGCTTGTGTGTGGGTGTGTGCATGTGAGGGGTGCATGTACATGTGTGTGTGAGGGTGCTTGTGTGTGGGTGTGTGTTTGTGTATGGGTGTGTGCTTGTGAGAGGTGCATGTACATGTATGTGAGGGTGCTTGTCTGGGTGTGTGCTTGTGTGTGGGTGTGTGCTTGTGAGGGGTGCATGTACATGTGTGTGAGGGTGCTTGTCTGGGTGTGTGCTTATGTGTGGGTGTGTGTTTGTGAGGGGTGCATGTACATGTGTGTGACGGTGCTTGTGTGTGTGTGTGCTTGTGAGTGGGTGTGTGCTTGTGTGTATGTGTGTGCTTGTGTGGGTGTGTGGTTGTGAGGGGTGCATGTACATGTGTGTGTGAGGGTGCTTGTGTGTGGGTGTGTGCTTGTGAGGGGTGCATGTACATGTGTGTGTGTGAGGGTGCTTGTGTGTGTGTGTGCTTGTGTTTGGTGTGTGTTTGTTAGGGGTGCATGTACATGTGTGTGTAAGGGTGCTTGTGTGTGGGTGTGTGCTTGTGTGTGGGTGTGTGCTTGTGAGGGGTGCATGTACATGTGTGTGTGAGGGTGCTTGTGTGTGTGTGCGTGCTTGTGTGTGGGTGTGTGCTTGTGTGTGGGTGTGTGCTTGTGTGTGGGTGTGTGCTTGTGAGGGGTGCATGTACATGTGTGTGTGAGGGTGCTTGTGTGTGTGTGTGTGCTTGTGTGTGGGTGTGTGCTTGTGTGTGGGTGTGTGCTTGTGAGGGGTGCATGTACATGTGTACTCACCTATTTGTGGTTGCAGGGGTCGAGTCATAGCTCCTGGCCCCGCCTCTTCGCTGATTGCTACTAGGTCCTCTCTCTCCCTGCTCCATGAGCTTTATCATACCTCGCCTAAAACTATGTATGGTTCCCGCCTCCACTACGTCACTTTCTAGGCTATTCCACGGCTTGACTACTCTATGACTGAAGAAATACTTCCTAACATCCCTTTGATTCATCTGAGTCTTCAACTTCCAATTGTGACCTCTTGTGTCTGTGTCCCCTCTCTGGAACATCCCGTCTTTGTCCACCTTGTCTATTCCGCGCAGTATTTTATTTGTCGTTATCATGTCTCCCCTGACCCTCCTGTCCTCCAGTGTCGTCAGGCCGATTTCCCTCAACCTTTCTTCGTAGGACAATCCCCGTAGCTCTGGGACTAGCCTTGTTGCAAACCTTTGCACTTTCTCTAATTTCTTGACG
>NC_069481.1:1589218-1669218 GCF_026875155.1 Cherax quadricarinatus
TCGTACGACATTCCATTGAGCTCTGGGACTAGCCTTGTTGCAAACCTTTGTATTTTCTCTAACTTCTTGACGTGCTTGCCCAGGTGTGGGTTCTTGAACGATTCCTTATTAAGGTATCGGAACGCTATTCTCAGGTTTGCCAGGCGCCCGTATGCTGCAGCGGTTATTTGGTTGATGTGTGCCTCCGGTGATGTGCTCGGTGTTATGGTCACCCCAAGGTCTTTCTCTCTGAGTGAGGTCTGCAGTCTTTGTCCACCTAGCCTATACTCTGTCTGCGGTCTTCTTTGCCCCTCCCCAATCTTCATGACTTTGTATTTGGCTGGATTGAATTCGAGAAGCCAGTTGCTGGACCTCATGTCCAGCCTGTCCAGGTCTCTTTGCAGTCCTGCCTCATCCTCGTCCGATTTAATTCTTCTCATGAACTTCACGTCATCTGCGAACAGGGACACTTCAGAGTCTATTCCTTCCATCATGTCGTTCACATATATCAAAAATAGCACTGGTCCTAGAACTGACCCCTGTGGGACCCCGCTCGTAACAGGCGCCCACTGTGATACCTCTTCACGTACCATGACTCGTTGCTGCCTCCCTGTCAGGTATTCCCTTATCCATTGCAGTGCCCTCCCTTTTACGTGCGCCTGATCCTCCAGCTTCTGCACTAATCTCTTGTGGGGAACTGTGTCAAAGGCCTTCCTGCAGTCTAGGAAAACGCAATCTACCCACCCCTCTCTCTCGTGTCTTACTTCTGTTACCTTGTCATAAAACTCCAGGAGGTTTGTGATACAAGATTTGCCTTCCATGAACCCATGCTGGTTTTCATTTATAATCTTGTTCCTTTCAGGTGTTCGACCACTCTCCTCCTGATAATCTTCTCCATGACTTTACACACAATACATGTCAGAGACACAGGTCTGTAGTTTAGTGCCTCGTTTCTGTTTCCTTTCTTAAATATGGGAACTACATTAGCTGTCTTCCATTTCTCAGGTAGTTGCCCAGTTTCAAGGGATGTGTTGAAGATTGTGGTTAGAGGCACGCACAGCATCTCTGCTCCTTCTCTAAGGACCCATGGGGAGATGTTGTCCGGTCCCATCGCCTTTGAGGTGTCAAGGTCACTTAAGAGCTTCACCTCCTCCTCAGTTGTTCGTATGTCATCCAACACTTGTTGGTATATTCCCTTTTGATGTTCCCTTCTGTGCGTCTTCCCACAGCCCTTCCTGTCACTGCTGTAAAAACTTCCTTAAATCCTGTTCAGCTCCTCACATACCTCCTGATCTTTTTCTTGTGAGTTCTCCACCTTCTGTCCTTAATCTGATCACCTGGTCTTTGACTGTTGTCTTCCTCCTGATGTGGCTATACAACAGTTTTCGGGTCAGTCTTGATTCTCGTTGCTAGTCATTTTCATACGGCCCGCTGGGCCTCCCTCCTTACCTGTGCGTACTCATTCCTGGCTCTGCGACTGATCTCCCTATTTTCGTGTGTTCTCTGCCTTCTGTATTTTTTTCCATTCTCTATTGCACTTTGTTTTTGCCTCCTTACACCGTCGGGAAAACCGGGGGCTCGTTCTGGTCTTCCCGTTGTTACTGTTGCCCTTGGGAATAAACCTTCCCCTGCCTCCTTGCTTTTGTTGTTACATATTCCATCTTTTCCTTTTACTGGCTTTCCTGCCAGTTCTCTGTCCCACTGGACCTCCCGCAGGAAGTTCTTCAACCCTATGTAGCCCCCCTCTTTTATAGTCAGGCTTTTCCCATTCAACTCCTGTTATTCTCTCCACTTGCAGCTCTACTATGTATTCAAAGCACAGAACCACGTGGTCGCTAGCTCCTAGGGGACTCTCATACTTGATGTCCTCAATATCTGAGCTGCCCAGGGTGAACACAAGGTCCAATCTTGCTGGTTCATCCTACCCTCCACTCTGGTAGTGTCCTTAACATGTTGGTGCATGAGGTTTTCCAGCACCACGTCCAACATCCTGGCTCTCCATGTTTCGGGACCCCCATGTGGCTCCAGGTGGTTGAAATCCCCCATAACCAGCAACTTTGCTCTGCTGGAGTGAGCTCTTCTTGCCACCTCAGCAAGTGTGTCCACCATTGCTCTGTTGCTCTCTTCATATTCCTCTCTTGGCCTCCTGCAGTTCTGTGGTGAATTATACATCACTGCAATGACCACTTTGTGTTCCCCAGACTGAAGTGTACCTGCTATGTAGTCTCTTTCTCCCGTATCATCTATTCCTTCCATTTTCTCGAATTTCCATCTGTTTTTTACGAGCAGAGCAACCCCACCTCCCCCCCTGCCCCTTCTATCTTTCCTCATGATCTGGTATCCTGGTGGGAAGATTGCATCTGTTATTGTCTCCATGAGTTTTGTTTCTGTAACTGCGTTTCTGTAACTGTGTGTGTGTGTGTGTGTGTGTGTGTGTGTGTGTGTGTGTGTGTGTGTAATTATGTGTGGGTTTAGTATGTATTTGAAAAGTATGTGACTTGTGCTTGGAGTGGTATGTGGATTCTCAGTGGTAGCTTGTGACCACAACCTCTTGTGACCTGACCCCAACCCTCCTGGGACTTGCCCGCACCTTCTAACAATGTTGCCTATGCCTGACCTACCACCTAGGTTATAGTAAGTTACTCGCCTTGTTCAATGGATTACCAATTGCTATTCCTTATTGAATACCTTAGTGCCTATTCTTTATCATACATGTGTGTGTGAGGGTGCTTGTGTGTGGGTGTGTGCTTGTGTGTGGGTGTGTGCTTGTGTGTGGGTGTGTGCTTGTGAGGGGTGCATGTACATGTGTGTGTGAGGGTGCGTGTGTGTGTGGGTGCTTGTGTGTGCTTGTGTGTGGGTGTGTGCTTGTGAAGGGTGCATGTACATGTGTGTGTGCTTGTGCGTGGGTGGGCGCTTGTGTGTGGTTGTGTACTTGTGTGGGGGTGTGTGCTTGTGGGGGTGCATGTACTGTGTTTTGAGGGTGCTTGTGTGTGGTGGTGCTTGTGTGGGGGTGTGTGCTTGAGCGTGGGTGTGTGCTTGTGAGGGGTATATGTACATGTGTGTGTGGGGGTGCTTGTGTGTGGGTGTGTGTTTGTGAGGGTGCATGTACATGTGTGTGTGGGGGTGCTTGTGTGTGTGTGTGCTTGTGTGTGGGGTGTGCTTGTGAGGGGTGCATGTACATGTGGGTGTGAGGGTTTGCTTGTCTGTGTATGTGCTTGTGTGTGGGTGTGTCCCGTGTGAGGGGAGCATGTACATGTGTGTGGTGAGGGTGCTTGTGTATGTGCTTGTGTGTGGGTGTGTGCTTGTGGGGGGTGCATGTACGTGTGTGTGTGAGGGTGCTTGTGGGGTGTGGGTTCTTGTGCGTGGGTGTGTGCTTGTGTTTGGTTGTGTGCTTGTGAGGGGTGCATGTACATGTGTGTGTGAGTGTGCTTGTGTATGTGTGTGCTTGTGTGTGGGTGTGTGCTTGTGAGGGTGCATGTACATGTGTGTGTGAGGTGTTTGTTGGTGTGTGGTGCTTGTGTGTGGGTGTGTGTTTGTGTGTGGGTGTGTGCTTGTGAGGGTGCATGTACATGTGTGTGTGAGGGTGCTTGTGTATGTGCTTGTGTGTGGGTGTTTGCTTGTGTGTGGGTGTATGCTTGTGTGTGGGTATGTGCTTGTAAGGGGTGCATGTACTGTGTGTGTGAGGATGCTTGTGTGGATGTTGGCTTGTGTGTGGTTCTGTGCTTGTGAGGGGGGGCATGTACATGTGTTTGTGAGGGTGCTTGTGTGTGTGTGTGCTTGTGTGTAGGTGTGTGCTTGTGAGGGGTGCATGTAATGTGTGTGTGAGGGTGCTCGTGTGTGTGTGCCTGTGTGTGGATGTTGTTTTTTGTGTGGGGGTGCTTCTGTGGGGGTGTGTGCTTGTTTTGGGGTGCATGTACATGTGTGTGTGAGGGTGCTTGTGTGTGTGTGCTTGGGGTGTGGGTGTGTTTTTGTGTGGGTGTGTGCATGTGTGTGGGTGTGTGCTTCTGAGGGGGCATGTACATGTGTGTGTGAGGGTGCTTGTGGTGTGGGGGGGGCTTGTGTGTGGGTGTGTGCTTGTGTGTGGGTGTGTGCTTGTGTGTGGGTATGTGCTTGTGAGGGGTACATGTACATGTTTTGTGGAGGATGCATGTGTGGGTGTGTGCTTTGTGTGGTTGTGTGCTTGTGAGTTGTGCATGCAAAAGTGTGTGCGAGGGTGCTTGTGTGTGTGTTTTGTGCTTGTGTGTAGATATCTGTTGTGAGGGGTGCATGTACATGTGTGTGTGAGGATGCTTGTGGGGGTGTGTGCTTGTGTGTGGTTGTGTGCTTGTGAGTGGTGCATGTACATGTGTGTGTGAGGATGCTTGTGTGTGTGTGCTTGTGTGTGGGTGTGTGCTTGTGTGTGGTGTGTGCTTGTGTGTGGGTATGTGTTTTGTGAGGGGTGCATGTGCAGTGTGTGAGGGTGCTTTTGTGTGTGGTTGCTTGTGTGTGGGTGTGTGCTTTTGTGTGGATGTGTGCTTGTGTTGGGTTTGTGTGCTTGTGAGGGGTGCATGTACTTGTGTGTGTGGGGTTGCTTGGGGTGTGTGTGTGCTTGTGTTTTGGGTGTGTGTTTTTGTGTGGGTGTGTGCTTGTGTGTGGGTGTGTGCTTGTGGGGGGTGCATGTGCATGTGTGTGTGAGGGTGCTTTTGTGTGTGGGTGCTTGTGTGTGGGTGTGTGGCTTGTGTTTGGAGGGTGCTTGTGTGTGGCTGTGTGCTTGTGAGGGGTGCATATACATGTGTGTGTAAGGGTGCTTGTGTGTGTGGTGCTTGTGTGTAGGTGTGTGCTTTTGAGGGGTGCATATACATGTATGTGTGAGGGTGCTTTGGTGGGGTTGCTTGTGTGTGGGTTTGGGGTGTTTTTGTGTGGGTGTGTGCTGTGTGTGGGTGTGTGCTTGTGTTGGGTGCATTACATGTGTGTGTGAGGGTGCTTGTATTGTGCTTGTGTGTGGGTGTGGTGCTTGTGAGGAGTTGCATGTACATGTGTGTGTGAGGGTGCTTGTGTGTGGGTGCTTGTGTGTGGGTGGGGGGCTTGTTTTGGGTATGTTCTTATGAGGGGTGCATGTACATGTGTGTGTGAGGATGCTTGGTGGGGTGTGTGCTTGTGTGGGGTTGTGTGCTTGTGAGGGGTCCCATGCACATGTGTGTGTGAGGGTGTTTGGGGTGTGTGTTTGTGGTGGTTGTGTGCTTGTGAAGGGTGCATGTACATTGTTGTGTGAGGTGCTTGTGTGTGTGTGCTTGGTGTGGGTGTGTTTTTGTGGGGTGTGTGCTTGTGTGTGGGTGTGTGCTTCTGAGGGGTGCATGTACATGTGTGTGTGAGGGTGCTTGTGGTGTGGGGGTGCTTGTGTTGTGGGTGTGTGCTTGTGTGTGGGTGTGTGCTTGTGTGTGGGTATGTGCTTGTGAGGGGTACATGTACATGTGTGTTTTGAGGATGCATGTGTGGGTGTGTGTTTTTGTGTGGTTGTGGTGCTTGTGAGTTGTGCATGCACATGTTTTGTGCGAGGGTGCTTTGTGTGTGGTGTGTGTGCTTGTGTGTAGATATCGTTGTGAGGGGTGCATGTACATGTGTGGTGAGGATGCTTGTGTGGGTGTGTGTTTTGTGTGTGTTGTGGCTTGTGAGTGGTGCATGTACATGTGTGTGTGAGGATGCTTGTGTGTGTGTGCTTGTGTGTGGGGTGTGCTTGTTGTGTTGGGTGTGTGCTTGTGTGTGGGTATTTTGCTTGTGAGGGGTGCATGTGCATGTGTGTGAGGGTGCTTTTGTGTGTGGTTGCTTGTGTGGGGGTTTGTGTGCTTTTGTGTGGATGTGTGCTTGTGTGTGGTTGTGTGCTTGGAGGGGTGCATGTACTTGTGTGTGTGAGGTTGTTTGTGTGTGTGTGCTTGTGTGTGGGTGGGGTTTTTTGTGTGGGTGTGTGTTGTGTGTGGGTGTGTGCTTGTGTGGGGTGCATGTGCTTTGTGTGTGTGAGGGTGCTTTTTGTGTGGGTGCTTGTGTGTGGGTTTTGGTGCTTGTGTTTGGATGGGTGCTTGTGTGTGGCTGTGTGCTTGTGAGGGGTGCATGTACATGTGTGTGTAAGGGTGCTTGTGTGTGTGTGTGCTTGTGTGTAGGTGTGTGCTTGTGAGGGTGCATATACAGTATGTGTGAGGGTGCTTGTGTGTGTGTGCTTGTGTGTGTGTGCTTGTGTTGGGTGTGTGTTTTTGTGTGGGTGTGTGCTTGTGTGTGGGTGTGTGCTTGGTGTTGGGTGCATGTACATGTGTGGTGGGGGTGCTTGTATATGTGCTTGTGGTGGGTGTGTGCTTGTGAGGATTTGCATGTAACATGGGGTGTGTGAGGGTGCTGTGTGTGGTGGCTTGTGTGTGGGTGGGTGCTGTGTGTGAGTATTTCTTATGAGGGGTGCATGTACATGTGTGTGTGAGGATGCTTGTGTGGGTGTGTGCTTGTGAGGGGTGCATGCACATGTGTGTGTGAGGGTGTTTGTGTGTGTGCTTGTGTGTGGTTGTGTGCTTGTGAAGGGTGCATGTACATGTGTGTGTGAGGGTACTTGTGTGTGCGGGTGCTTGTGTGTGGGTGTGTGCTTGTGTGTGGGTGTGTGCTTGTGTGTGGGTGTGTGCTTGTGAGGGGTGCATGTACATGCGTGTGAGAGGGTGCTTGTGTGTGTGTGGGTGCTTGTGTGTGGTGTGTGTGCTTGTGTGTGTGTCTGTGCTTGTTTGTGGGTGTGTGTTTGGTGTGTGGGTCTGTGCTTGTGTGTGGGTGTGTGCTTGTGGGGATGCTTGTATATGTGTGGGGGTGTTTGTGTGTGTGTGGGTGTGTGTGCTTGCGTGTGAGTGTGTGGTTTTGTGTTTGGGTGTGTGCTTGTATGGAAGTGTTTGTATATGTGTGGGATGCTTGTACTCACCTAATTGTACTCACCAAATTGTGGTTGCAGGAGTCGAGACCAGCTCCTGCCTCGCCTCTTCACTGATCGCTACTGGGTTTCCTCTCTCTCTCCTCTGCTTCCTGAGCTGAATCATACCTTTTCTTTAAACTATGTATGGTTCCTGCCCCACTACTTCACTTGCTAGGCTATTCCACTTCCCTGACAACTCTATGACTGAAGAAATACTTCCTAACGTCCCTGTGACTCGTCTGATCTTCAGCTTCCAGTTGTGACCCCTTGTCCCTGTGTCCCTCGGGAAACACCTATCTCTGTTCCCTTGTCTATTCCCCGTAGTATCTTGTATGTCGTTGTAAATGTCTCCCCTGACCCTTCGGTCCCCCAGTGTCGTCAGTCCGATTTCCCTTTAAACCTTTCCTCGTACGACATTCCTTGAGCTCTGGGACTAGCCTTGTTGAAAACCCTTTGTACTTTATCTAACTTCTTGACGTGCTTGACCAGGTGTGGGTTCCAGACTGGTGCTGCATACTCCAGTATGGGCCTAATATACACAGTATACAGTGTCTTGAACGATTCCTTATTAAGGTATCGGAACGCTATTCTCAGGTTTGCCAGGCGCCCGTATTCTGCAGCGGTTATTTGGTTGATGTGGTGCCCCCGGTGATGTGCTTGGTGTTATGGTCACCCCAAGGTCTTTCTCCCTGAGTGAGGTCTGTAGTCTTGTGTGTGTGTGTGGGTGTGTGCTTGTTTTGGGCGCATGTATATGTGTGTGTGTGGGGCGCTTGTTGTGTGGTGGGGGCGCTTGTGTGTTGTGTGTGTGTGCGCGCTTTTTGTGTTGGGTGTTGTGCTGTGGGGGTGGGCTTTGTGTGTGTGGTGTGAGGAGGGTGCTTTTGTTATTCTGTGTGTGCGTGTGTGGGGTGTGTCCCTTGTTTTTCGTGTGTGCGTGTGTGGGGTGTTCCTGTGTTTCCGGGTGTGGCTTGTGTGGGGGTACTCGTATATGTGGTGTGTGTATGGGCCTTGCGTGGTGTGTGTTTTTGTGGTATGTGAGCTTGTATATTAAGAACATAGATATATGAACACTGCAGTAGGCCTAACTTCATGCGAGGAGGTCCAAGCCACCTACTGGCTTGTGCCAGACCCATGCTATCAAGGTGGGTGCTTCCTCTGTGTGGGTGTGTGTGTAGTGTGGATTATTTATTATAAAACGTTTCGGTCCTGGGACCTTGTTCACTATGAGTAGTGATCAAGGTCCCAGGACCGAAACGTTTCTAATAAGATGTCATAGTGTTTTGCTTACGGTCTTCTAACCACTGTCGTATTATTACCAAGTTTATACCGTAATTGTTACTTATCTCTATCACCTTTGCTTCAACTATTTCTGGTCGTAGGGGTTCTGAGGTCAGCTCCTGATCTTGCCAGACTGTTTCTCTCTCCTAAGCATTGTGACCTCCGTGTTGATAAATCAAGACAAAGGTGCAACTCTTGGGAATCTATTATGAGGAAAACGTTTTCGCCACACAGTGGCTTCACATCCCATACTAGTGAATCTTGAGAACAGGAGGAGAATTGACGTAATCAGTTCCTCAACCTTATCGATGTGTGCCCTACCTAGGACTGCTACACCTCTCCTGCCATACGGTTTATAAGCTGCTTCTCCGCTCATCTGCCGTATTCTACTCAAGATTGATGGACTGAACACATCGACGCACGGTTGAGGGACTGCTTACCTCATTCTCCTCCTGTTCTTCAAGTTTCTCCTATGTATGGACTGATGAAGCCACTGTGTGGCGAAACGTTTCCTGAATAAAGATACGCAAGAGTTGCACATGTGTCTAATTTATCAACATGTCGGTTCTCTGAACCATTCATTTACATTGTGACCTCCGTCATAGCTATTCTTAAAGTTAGAAATGGATTCTGCCTCAACTTCTACCTGGTGCAGGTCATTCAACTACTCCCTGGTCCTCTCCAGGCTGATTAAATATTCCTGTATATCACTTTTATCTTAAACTTTCAACCGTGCCCCCTTGTACAAGTTTTTCACCTGTCGATCACTATCTTGATCCGTAGCATCAAGTCCATTAAGTATTTTATTTGATGTTTTCTTTTCTCTTTGCTTATTCTCTCCTCTAATATCGGTCAATTTCTTTTTTTTTTTTTTTTTTTTTTTTTTTTTTTTTTTTTTTTAAACACAGGGTTTGACATGGTTAAGGATCCCTACTTATTGACAGCTATTACAGTTAAGGGATCCTATCTTATTGGCAAGCTAAGAGCAGTTTTCCTACTTCAGCTCATTTGAAAGGCAGTTTTTGTTATAACTTACATACAAGTAGGGAACTAGGATGAAGTTGGAGCCCATTCTGTGCCAGCATTTTCATTTGATCGAACTGACGTTTATCTCGGTTGAACTTCCATTATGCTGGACGAATGTGTTCCAGACTCGAGTCATCCTGGTATATATGATCTCAGATGGAGTGTTGTTCTGGAGAAGGGTACAGCCTGAGTGAAGGTTGCTGCTTTCTGCCGTCGTGTGGTGGCATAAAACTTGTTTTACGCTGTCCTCGAAGTGGATCCAAGTGTGTATTTGACAATATTGGGCCTGTACTTTAAAGTAAGGCCTCCCACTTCCCTCCCTATGTTGAAGGCCTCAGCTGAAATGACATATTCAATCCCCCAGGAATGGGTCCAGGCGAGAGATGAACGTCTTGCTCTTTCTCTACTCTGTCAAGCAGTCGCAGAGGAGAGGGGCTAGGCAAACCAAGAAATGGAGCATACTCAAGGGGTGAGCGTACTGTGCCTCGACTGGATCTTGGCAACTCCCTACTGTCCAAGCAGATCGAGATACGCGAAGTGCTGTAAGCTTTCCGGGCTGCCTTGTTGGCAAGATTTACTACTTGGTTCTTCATGGTTAGTTTTGGAGTCTAAATTTCACTCCCAAGGATACATCTTCTCTTCTCAAGGGGCCAACACGTCCCTTCATCTTTACTGACTGCGCCAGCATTACCATCATGGTGCCTAGAGACGAACATCATTTGCGTGGGTTTTCAGGTGCAAATGTTACTTTGCCATCTATTTCCCCAAGACTGATAAGCTCGCAGCTGGGGTGATTGATTAGCTTAAGCAGCTGGCATTTCTTCTCTTGGATAAGTGAATGTCAGTGTATACAGTTCGTCTGCATATGCTGTGATTCTGGGATGAGATAGAAGAAGGTCGTTGAAGTAGACATTCCATAACAGTGGACCCAGCACACTCATTTGGAAACGCTTGCCCCAATAGGATGCCTTGCGGTTCCGTTCCATTGAGGACTACACTTAGAGATTCTAACCATGAAGGTAATCACTGAGGAGACATAGCGTAGAGCCGGCAATTCCAGTGCTTGAAGTTTTGCTAAGAGGGGCCCCTGGTGCCACAACCACCCGGTCGAAAGCGCCTGCATTTCCAGTGCTACACACAGCTGACTTTGGATTCATCCAGTGTCTGTGCCAATTAGTGGAGAGGTTTTAACAACAGATCAGCAGCAGATAACCTTTGCCTGAAGCTTATTGACGAGCACAAAAGTAGTGTGTGGTAGTCAAAAAAATCTGTCATATTTTTGTCTTGAGATTAGTGTCTCAAGGGATTCTTACACAGTGAATTGACAGGATGACACTGGTCTGTAGTTGCTGATTTCTGCTCTGCTCTTCTGTTTTGTGAACAGGGTCTACATTGGCCTCTTTCCATGGAGAGGGCCATTTACACTGTATCTAGGCAGTGCTGATAGATTCGAGTTAGAGGGCTGCTAAGCTGTCTGCACATATTCTCAACAATCATGATCTTGGGCTCAACTTGTCTGGCCCCGCCTTTCTTGGTCAAGTGAATTTAGAAGGAAAAGCACCTCCTCCCTGCCTTATTGTCCACCACTGACAGTTTTGACACAGTGCTTGCAGCTTGCCAAGGAGGGTCCCTTGCTGGATCAGGAACTGCTTTTTGGTACAGCAAAGTCGTTCAGCTTAGAAGGTCCGCCGTCTCTTGACTACTAGTAGAGGTGGTCCATCCTGTCGATTTAGAGGTGGAATAAGTTCATCAGCAGATAACCTTGTCCTGTCCTTGACCAGGACCACCAGGTTTTGGAGCTACCCTACCTGAATGCTATCTTTCTTTTAGTGTCCACCTCCATTTAGAAATGGCCCACTTTTGGAACAGCTCCCATATGCCTACAGCTTGCATGTGCAAAGTTCCTGTTATAGGTGGTAGGATGTCCTTATACCTTCGCCATGCCTTTGTACTTAGCAGTAGCAGCCTCTCTACAACGAAACCAAACCAAGGCTGATCTGTAGGCTTTGGTCACTTATTGCCGGTGAGGAGAGTGTTCTTGTTGCAGATTAAGGATGTGTCCACATGAAGGCTTTCACTTGGGGTTGTCAACATCACCCCTGGAGAAGAGCATTCCTGTCGGGGGGTGGCGAGCTCAAGCAAAGGGCTGGCCATTAACCTCTTTCACATAGCCAGGTTGGCGTGTGGACTCCTCACCTCGTTCTGTTGGACTTATGTGTGGTAAAAACAGCTTGTGGTCAGACGATCCAACGTAGCCGAGGGTTTGACAAGTAACTATGCCCTGCCAGATCACGCACTACTGGTCAAGGTATGAGCCAGAGATATGAGTAGGGGAAATCATCAAAGTTTCTCATGTAAACACTGCAAGAAGGCATCAAAGTCCCTCTGTTTAAGGTGCTGGTTGAGGTCAACCAACAATTATAATATGTTTGACAGTTGTTTGTAGCAAAGGGAGTAATATTTTTCACCATTAGGAAGTTGATAGGGTCTGCATGTTGCCACTGAGGTCTGTAAATTGCACATGCTAGTACAGAGGTGACTAGTTTATACTGAGCTTGAAGAACTTCATTTCCATGATGTTAGGGGTGGCAACATCTATGTGCGGGTGGGCCATGATAAACACTTTTAAGAGAAGCCACACAGCAACACCACCTCCTTTGCCCTTGTCCCCCCCCTGTCTCTTTCTCATTTCCATGAGGTGTAGCCAGCAATTTCTTGCAAAATTTCTGGGGCGTCCTGTCATCCAAAAATGTTTCAACATCAGCTTATCATGTCGGGACGGGGTCCGAGTGTTTCACAAAGCTATGTGTGAGCTCTCACAACATTAAGTAATGATACCTCTAATGTTGGCCGACAGGAATGCTGATAGACTGGCTCCTCATGATGAAGTGGTCAGCTTGAGGTGGTGGGTGTGTAGGGAATGTAAGGTGCCTGCCCTTGAGAGAGGTAGGGTCTGAGGCAGCTGCAGGGATGTAGGTCTGTGGTCTTGTATAAGGCCCAATCCCACCTGATGGGCTGGGATAGGAGTAGCTAAGTGGGTGACGTGTGAGAGTGTTTACCAATCAGAGATCCTGCTGGTTTGTTCTGTGAACAGGTCTCTAAACAGGTGGCCCTGTCTGTCAAGTCCTTTTTCTTCCGACACTGGTCCTCCTTATGTCCTTTCTTGTAGCAGTAGTTACACCTGGTATCTCGCAGGCAGTTGTTGGCAGAGTGCCCCTTCCGGTGACAGCGAGAGCACAGCCTAGGTGCCTGGGAGGGTGGACTAGGATTTGTTGTACCTCCTGTGTTTCGCAGATTTGTCCTCGGATTCTGCCGCTGGAACTGTGTTAGTGGAGGGTGAGACGGCTGTAGATGTCTTCCTCCACCACGTCCTCCTCCACGTCCTCTACCCCGCCCTCTACCAGTTCTGACAGATGTGTCCCTGCTGTTCGTACTTCGGCGTAGCAGGTGATCAGGTGCAGTGATAGTTCCCTGATCACTAACTGCACCGTTCTCTGGTGGAGAAACTCCTGGCTCAGAGCTTGCTGTCGAAGCACTACTACCAGATTCTAGAATAGTATCGGCAGGTGTGCTGACAGGTGTAGGATCAGGGATGGTATGTGCACTGTCAAGTAGACTGGCAGTGGCTGAAGCAGAGATGTCAGGTGTAGAATTAACAGATCCAAGGCTTCCCACGTTGCTGGGAAGAGGATTTGTTCCCTCTGTGGTGGTCAGAGGAATTGTGTTAGAATTCCCAAAGGTAGTGTTTTGAACTCTGTCAGTCTGTGGGACCTTAGCGATGACAGAATTCCACCAGATGTTTACCCCTGAGTTAAGCTTCTCTTCATAGTTTATTTCCTTTAAATATGGGACTAGTTTTCTTGCGTTCCTCTTCGTTTTTTTAACATGATTTATCAAGTGAGGGACGCATGATGATGTTGCTTACTCAAAGATATGCCCAACATATGTCGTAGAGCCGTTAATAACTTTCGTAGAGCCGTTAATAACTTTCGTAGAGCCGTTGATAACTTTCGTAGAGCCGTTAATAACTTTCGTGGAGCTGTTAATGACTTTCGTAGAGCCGTTAATAACTTTCGTGGAGCTGTTAATGACTTTCGTAGAGCCGTTAATAACTTTCGTAGAGCCGTTAATTACTTTCGTAGAGCCGTTAATGACTTTCTTTAAAGGTATTCTCAGATTTGCCAAATGAGCGGTCGCTGGAGATGCCATTCGGTTTATGTGTGCCTCTAGTGATCTGTTGGGCCCTATTTACACCCTATGGCAATTCTCATTTGAGAGAGGTTAGCAGTCTCCGTATTCGAGTCTGTACTCAGCTTCCGGTCTTCTTTCTCTTTCCTCAATTATCATAAATTGAATTCGAGCTATTTGACCAATTTTTCAGTGTGTGTGTCCACTTGAAGTCTTTCCTCGCTCATATCCTTTTAATTCTCATCATTAATTTCTCACTAAGGGTGATATATCTCTGCTGGTTTATATTTCTCATATACCAGAAGCAATAGTGGGTTTAATATCGATCTTCGAGAAAGGAGAAAAAGGGAGGTAATTAGGGTTGATCCATTTAACAGAAGGTATTTGCAGTTCCTGGGATGAACAGTTCTTCACCATCAACAACAACTTATACTTAACTATGTCAGCATGTTCTCTCACTTAGATTTTTTCTCTCAACTCCTAATAAACATTGTTATATATAAATGTTTCCCTGAGTCATTAACCTACGATCTAAATACTCATTAACTTTAATTACTTTTGGTTGGATTACCTAAATTTAGCCTAAATTATCTAAAACATATGTATACTTTGTCGCCAATAATTGAAAATCATATAATTGAATTTACTGAGCTCTAAATTCGTAAGGGTCATATCGGGGCATAGGAGATACTCAAGTTTGTGTCTTAGGAGGACAGCTTGAGTTACTAGGATCAAGAGCCCTCCATCAGCATCACTCTAACTCCACGTAAAGGGATCCAATCAGTTAAACGATATTTAAACTCAAAAAATACAATCCATTATTTGGAGCAGCGTTTGTCTCAGTATTGTTGTATTTTATTTGTACAAGAATAATATACAATACGGACAAGATGAAATTGAGACACATGTGCAACATCTGGGTGTCTTTATTGTAGACGTTTCGCCATCCAGTGGCTTTATCAATACAAATTCCAGGACATAACTTGAAGACAGGAGAACTATGTACAGAAGATGAGGTAATCAGTCCCTCAACCTAGCAGTAGGTGCGAAGAGCACCGTAGTCGTCCTGGAGTGCTCTAGTGTCCTCATTAGAATTAACTGGCCGGCCTATTTTGGTGTCATTAGCAAATTTACTTATGTCGCTATTTATTCCCCCATCTATGTCATTTATGCAAATTGTGAACAACAACGGGCCCAACACTGATCCCTGCGGAACACCGCTTGTGACGTGCCCCCATTCTGATTTCTCCCCATTTATGCAAACTCTCTGCTGTCTATTTGTCAGCCATGCCTCTACCCAGGAAAAAAATTCTCCTCCTATTCCGTGTGCCTTAAGTTTCCTCAGTAGCCTCTGATGTGGAACTCTATCGAAAGCCTTACTGAAGTCCATATACACAATATCATATTCATTACCATGATCTACCTCCTCAAACACCTTAGTGAAAAAAGATAGTAAATTCGTAAGACAGGAACGCCCCTTTGTAAAACTGTGTTAAGATTCATTAATCAATTTATGCCTGTCAAGATGGCTACTAATTGCTTCGGCAATTATTGATTCCATAAATTTTCCCACTATGGCTTATTGGTCCATAGTTCGAAGCTAAGGACCTGTCACCTGCCTTGTAAATAGGTATTACATTTGCCATTTTCCACTTATCAGGCACTATGCCAGTTTGTAGTGATATATGTTGAAAATATTAGCCAGAGATATGATAAGTTCCTCTTTACATTCCTTTAACATCCTTGCAAACAGTTCATCAGGACCTGGGGATTTGTTAGGTTTTAATTTCCCTATTTGTCTGCGAATAATGTCACTAGTTACCGCAATCGTGCATAGTTTATTATCGTCCTGTTCTACATAATCTCTTATTTCAGGAATTTCGCTAGTATTTTCCTGGGTAAAAACTGAGAGGAAGTAAGTATTGAAAATTTCACACATATCCTTATCACTGTCAGTGATCTGACCAGAGTTACTCTTAAGTGGGCCAAATCATGTCCCTAATCTTACTTCTGTATACTTGAAAGAACCCTTTTGGGTTAGTCTTTGAATCCCTTGCGACCTTAGCCTCATAATCCCTTTTTGCTTTTCTTATTCCTTTTTTTCATTTCTCTCTTTAATTGAGTATATTGATTAACCAAACCATACCCCCGGCCGGGATTGAACCCGCGGTCATAGAGTCTCAAAACTCCAGCCCGTCGCGTTAGCCACTAGACCAGCTAGCCACAATAAGATTCACCACTAGGTATATTTCTACACCATAGGAAAGTTAGCACAGGCACCTCTGTGACCACAAATGCAAGTTTTTACAGACGAATCTCCAGCTAGCGTGGCCGTGACGAACTCTAGCTCAAGTCCCTTCACTGCCGTCAACATGACTCAAGAAATCGTAATGACACGATTGCAAACAAACCATACCCCCGGCCGGGATTGAACCCGCGGTCATAGAGTCTCAAAACTAGAGTTCGTCACGGCCACGCTAGCTGGAGATTCGTCTGTAAAAACTTGCATTTGTGGTCACAGAGGTGCCTGTGCTAACTTTCCTATGGTGTAGAAATATACCTAGTTGGACGAATCTTATTGTGGCTAGCTGGTCTAGTGGCTAACGCGACGGGCTGGAGTTTTGAGACTCTATGACCGCGGGTTCAATCCCGGCCGGGGGTATGGTTTGTTTGCAATCGTGTCATTACGATTTCTTGAGTCGAGTATATTGATTTCTTAACTGCCCATCCCCTCTTTTGATATGCCTATATATGCCTCTCTTTTGACCAATGAGATGTTTTAATCTATTGTTCACCCTTTTGGGGACCATTTTTGTTAGATCTAATTTCCGTACTCGGAAAAAAAGTTGTCTGGGCAGCTAGAACTATGCTCTGGAAAACGTCTTATTGGCAAATTAGGTCGTTTTGTCCCAGGATGCACCCACCCAATCGACTAACCCCAGGTACCCATTTCATACCGATGGATGAACAGGGACAGCGGGTTTCTCTTATTGAAACACGTCCTAATGTTTTCCAACCGTACCAGAATTCGAACTCCGGTCCCTCAGTGTGTGAATTGAGTGCGCTAGGGGATCGAGCTATGGGATACCCTATTAACAATGAAATGTATAACCAAATAGTGGCTCAAAGTTATTATGTACACAATATGTAGTGGAGAATGGTGCCGTGCCCATGTTCGGGCATGAAAGCTCTGAATCGTGGTTTGGAACACTGAGACGTTGTTGATGGGGGAAGGGGGGGGGGAAATCACAGGTTGACGTGACTTTTGTCACACTGAGTGGACAGTGACCCCAACACGAGTAGGGATTCTGAGGAACCCGAGGTACTGGGATTCTATGACCACTACAACACTTGTGATGATGAAGTTGAGTCGCCAGCAAGAAACCCCGTGAAACGTTGGTGGTGTTTAAACTGGGGGAACGGCTGCTAGAATGGTGTGTAGCTGATTAAGAGTCAGCTACGAGTGGAAGGGGACAAGTGTAGGTACAGATGCCAGATTAAGTATAAAAATCTGTTCAGATAAATGCTGCCCCTTTTATCTCGCCTGTGTCGGATGACCCAAACCCCAACAATCAAGGCTAAAATAAACACAAAATTACACCAATCGAGAAATCACTCACATCTTCTTGTTGATTCGCCGGTATTCTCCCGGCCCGGGTCTTTTTCCAAGTGGTGGCCCGGCCTTGGCTCCCTGTCTATGGAGTAAACTGAGACCTAAGTTTTCCCTAGGAGGGGGTTTCAAGTACCCTACTCATTTTTGGGACCAACTGTCCCCAGGCCTAGCCACATTCCCCGCCTCACGGAGCTCTTAGGGGAAGCTAGGCCTCTCTGGTCTGCCATCCCCGCCCCCAAGGGGGCTAAAAGGAAATGGCAGGCAGGCTTGGTGAGCTGCAAGCTCGGGCTCAGGCACCTACCCTACCCTAGGGTAGGTGCCAGAAATTCTCCCGGCCAGGGCCTTTTCCAAGTGGTGGCCCGGCCTTGGCTCCCTCTTTAGGGAGTGTCTGAGACCTAAGTCTCCCATGGGAGGAGGCACAAGTACCTCCTCATCTTTGGGACCAACTGTCCCCAGGCCTAGCCACAAGCTAGGCCTCTCTGGTCTGCCATCCCCGCCCCAAGGGGGCTAATGGGAATGACAGTCTTATGAGCTAAAGGCTCGGGCTCAGGCACCTACCCTACCCTAGAAGAGTTAGGCATGGTGTCGATGATGCTCACTCATTATTATTATTATTATTAAAGATTCACCGGTATTCTCCCGGCCCGGGCCTTTTCCAAGTGGTGGCCCGGCCTTGGCTCCCTCTTTAGGAAGTGTCCGAGACCTAAGTCTCCCATGGGAGGAGGTACAAGTACCCCCTCATCTTTGGGACCAACTGTCCCCAGGCCTAGCCACAAGCTAGGCCTCTCTGGTCTGCCATCCCCGCCCCAAGGGAGCAAATGGGAATGACAGTCTTATGAGCTAAAGGCTCGGGCTCAGGCACCTACCCTACCCTAGAAGAGTTAGGCATGGTGTCGATCATGCTCACTCACATGACAGGCGTGCTGCCTTTAAAAGAAATGGCGAGGATTTAAATGATGACATTATACTATGTAAGTCCAAATTATATCAGGAAGAATTAGTGAAACAAACCTAAACGAGAGTGAAGCTTTTATTTAAACCAAATTAACCCAAACACGTTATAAATTAAACAGGAGTGGAATGAACATTTACAGATTTGATGGAAGCCGAGAGTCATGTGACTGTTAACTGGTCGGAGGGATACAAGTGACCTCTCACCTGGTGAATGCTGTATAATCCTCCGGGTTTAGCGCTTCCCCCTGCATTATAATAATAATAATCACCTGGTGAACAAAGGGGGGAGGGGTGCAGCGTATACGATGCACCCCTGTAACAGAACAAACTACCACCACCATTCATTGATACTTCCACCACTCCTATCTAATAAACTTTTCCCTCATACGACCTGTGCACAAGTGCACTGACAAGAAAACAGAATGAATAACCAGACTGTTCATAACGTGTAGAGAGTAACTTAGCGGTGCAGAAGACCCTTGGTTGACAATTGGTATGAGATGTTCCATAGATGGCAAAATGTCGTCCATTCTGCAGAAGGAGCAGGACATAGATGTCATAATGTTGAGTGAAAATCAGTTATTGAATTGAGACAACCGATACAATATTAAGATAATGTGATTGATTCGAGGAGCATTAATCAAACAGGAATTACTGAAATGCACAAGATAAGTTTGATGCTGCCAGTTACCCGTCCTGTTACACAGTATTGTGGGATGACAAGCCATCGGCTTGTATGTTGTGGTTTACATAAGAAACAAGACAACAATGAAGAATTCGAAGGACGCAAGTGTCGATGCGGAAGTGAGCAGATACGTGAAAACTGATTTTCACAACACGGATGCCATCATCATGTATATGGAGAAATGGTATGGACAACAGCTGAGCCTCAATAACATAGAGGAAGTCGATGTCAAGCGGGTATCATCACTCGTTAGAGGACATGTAAGTCTGGAAGATAGGTGGACGATATGGAGGCATTGATTACAAAAGATGAGGTGTAATTACCATAACCAAGTTGGCCAAGGAAGAAAACACCAGGAGTAGAAGGAATACTCATCGAATATTATGTATTTCATTGTGACGTAATAAATTCTTTCTTAGTGCACACGTTCAATGATATCTGCATTGTGATCTACCGGGGTCGTGATACTTGCACAAAAATTAACTGTATTCAAAGAGCCTTTAGATTATCGAATGATTATCCTCATGTGTAGTGTGTATATTATAAAATATTTACGAAAATGTTATGTACTACAATGAATAGGTTAAATAGACGTATGGTTGGCCAAGGACAGTATGAAGTGTTCACGTGAACGGCAATGTGGCCAAGGACAGTATGAGGTGTTCAAGTGAACAGCAATGTGGCCAAGGACAGTATGAAGTGTGGAAAAAGACATTTATGTACAGTTCAGGACATTTATTAAAGGAAACGTTTCGCCACGAGTGGCTTCTTCAGTCCTAATACAGAGAAAACTAAGAAAACCCATATATATATATAGTGGCAGGAGTCAGGTGAGGTGACGCGTGGGTAGAGGTGGTAGTAGTAGTAGTAGTAGTAGTAGTAGTAGTAGTAGTAGTAGTAGTAGTAGTAGTAGTAGTAGTAGTAGTAGTAGTAGTAGTAATGGAACTAAGGAGGTGAGGCAAGAGAGGGACCTGCTGGCATCAAGTAACACCAGTTCCCAGGATGGGTAATATCCTCTTGCTTAGTAATTTTGAAATACTGTAACTACCGGATTTTTGCTTTATAGTGTTACTGACAGAAATTAGTGCAGCTTCAATGCATTTTCTCCGTCTTAAGTCGTCTTCTGGCACAAGTGCAGGAATCTACACTATACCATGTGGGGGGTGTGACAAAGTATATGTAGGGGAAACAGCCAGAACTCTGGATATTAGGATAGCAGAACACAAAAATGCTTGCAGAAATGATGACCGCAAAAACGCATGTGTTCAACATAGAGACGATGTTGGACACCTCATGAAATTCAATGAAGCTAAACTAGTTATTAAAGAAGACGACTTAAGACGGAGAAAATGCATTGAAGCTGCACTAATTTCTGTCAGTAACACTATAAAGCAAAAATCCGGTAGTTACAGTATTTCAAAATTACTAAGCAAGAGGATATTACCCATCCTGGGAACTGGTGTTACTTGATGCCAGCAGGTCCCTCTCTAGCCTCACCTCCTTAGTTCCATTACTACTACTACTACTACTACTACTACTACTACTACTACTACTACTACTACTACTACTACTACTACTACTACTACTACTAACTACCCACCTCTACCACGCGTCACCTCACCTGACTCCTGCCACTATATATATATATATGTGTTTTCTTAGTTTTCTCTGTATTAGGACTGAAGAAGCCCCTCGTGGCGAAACGTTTCCTTTAATAAATGTCCTGAACTGTACATAAATGTCTTTTTCCACATCTTGTCGGTATCACCATACCATTTCCTCACAGTATGAAGTGTTAAAGTGAACGGCAATGTGGCCAAGGACAGTATGAAGTGTTCAGGTGAACGGCAATGTGGCCAAGGACAGTATGAAGTGGTCAGGTGAACGACAATGTGGCCAAGGACAGTATGAAGTGGTCAAGTGAACGACAATGTGGCCAAGGACAGTATGAAGTGGTCAGGTGAACGACAATGTGACCAAGGACAGTATGAAGTGGTCAAGTGAACGGCAATGTGGCCAAGGACAGTATGAAGTGGTCAAGTGAACGGCAATGTGGCCAAGGACAGTATGAAGTGGTCAGGTGAACGACAATGTGGCCAAGGACAGTATGAGTGGTCAAGTGAACGGCAATGTGGCCAAGGACAGTATGAAGTGTTCAGGTGAACGGCAATGTGGCCAAGGACAGTATGAAGTGGTCAGGTGAACGACAATGTGACCAAGGACAGTATGAAGTGGTCAAGTGAACGGCAATGTGGCCAAGGACAGTATGAAGTGTTCAGGTGAACGGCAATGTGGCCAAGGACAGTATGAAGTGTTCAGGTGAACGGCAATGTGGCCAAGGACTGTATGAAGTGTTCAAGTGAACGGCAATGTGGCCAAGGACATTATGAAGTGTTCAAGTGAACGGCAATATGGCCAAGGACAGTATGAAGTGGTCAAGTGAACGGCAATGTGGCCAAGGACATTATGAAGTGTTCAAGTGAACGGCAATATGGCCAAGGACAGTATGAAGTGGTCAAGTGAACGGCAATGTGGCCAAGGACTGTATGAAGTGTTCAAGTGAACGGCAATATGGCGGAGGATGGGAGACGGACTTTTGACATAATATGTAGTGAGAAACTATGGAAATTTTTAGATAAAATAAACATTAAGAGCGGTTTATTAAGACGTTTTCTAACTCTATACTGCACGTCATGAGTTAGAATCCAAACAACTGCCAAACTGTGTGGACTGTGTAGCATGAATAAAGGCATCCGTCAAGGCTGTCCAACATGCCAATTATTTTTTTTGCAGTTATACTAGACCCGTTTTACAGGGCAGTTAGAGAACGAGTGATAAATGGTCCACTAAGAGTAGGAGGTCGCGTCTTCCCGAGGTCTCATATAATGGTCCACTAAGAGTAGGAGGTCGCGTCTTCCCAAGGACTCATATAATGGTCCACTAAGAGTTGGAGGTCGCGTCTTCCCAAGGACTCATATAATGGTCCACTAAGAGTAGGAGGTCGCGTCTTCCCAAGGACTCATATAATGGTCCACTAAGAGTAGGAGGTCGCATCTTCCCAAGGACTCATATAATGGTCCACTAAGAGTTGGAGGTCGCGTCTTCCCAAGGACTCATATAATGGTCCACTAAGAGTTGGAGGTCGCGTCTTCCCAAGGACTCATATAATGGTCCACTAAGAGTTGGAGGTCGCGTCTTCCCGAGGTCTCATATAATGGTCCACTAAGAGTAGGAGGTCGCGTCTTCCCAAGGACTCATATAATGGTCCACTAAGAGTAGGAGGTCGCATCTTCCCAAGGTCTCATATAATGGTCCACTAAGAGTAGGAGGTCGCGTCTTCCCGGGGTCTCATATAATGGTCCACTAAGAGTAGGAGGTCGCGTCTTCCCGGGGTCTCATATAATGGTCCACTAAGAGTAGGAGGTCGCGTCTTCCCGGGGTCTCATATAATGGTCCACTAAGAGTAGGAGGTCGCGTCTTCCCGGGGTCTCATATAATGGTCCACTAAGAGTAGGAGGTCGCGTCTTCCGGGTCTCATATAATGGTCCACTAAGAGTAGGAGGTCGCGTCTTCCCGGGGTCTCATATAATGGTCCACTAAGAGTAGGAGGTCGCGTCTTCCCAAGGTCTCATATAATGGTCCACTAAGAGTAGGAGGTCGCGCCTTCCCAAGGACTCATATAATGGTCCACTAAGAGTAGGAGGTCGCGCCTTCCCAAGGACTCATATAATGGTCCACTAAGAGTAGGAGGTCGCGTCTTCCCAAGGTCTCATATAATGGTCCACTAAGAGTAGGAGGTCGCGTCTTCCCAAGGTCTCATATAATGGTCCACTAAGAGTAGGAGGTCGCGTCTTCCCAAGGTCTCATATAATGGTCCACTAAGAGTAGGAGGTCGCGTCTTCCCAAGGTCTCATATAATGGTCCACTAAGAGTAGGAGGTCGCGCCTTCCCAAGGTCTCATATAATGGTCCACTAAGAGTAGGAGGTCGCGTCTTCCCAAGGTCTCATATAATGGTCCACTAAGAGTAGGAGGTCGCGTCTCCCAAGGTCTCATATAATGGTCCACTAAGAGTAGGAGGTCGCTTCTTCCGAGGTCTCATATAATGGTCCACTAAGAGTAGGAGGTCGCATCTTCCCAAGGTCTCATATAATGGCCCACTAAGAGTAGGAGGTCGCTTCTTCCCGAGGTCTCATATAATGGTCCACTAAGAGTAGGAGGTCGCGTCTTCCCAAGGTCTCATATAATGGCCCACTAAGAGTAGGAGGTCGCTCTTCCCGAGGTCTTCATATAATGGTCCACTAAGAGTAGGAGGTCGCGTCTTCCCAAGGTCTCATATAATGGTCCACTAAGAGTAGGAGGTCGCATCTTCCCGGGGTCTCATATAATGGTCCACTAAGAGTAGGAGGTCGCGTCTTCCCAAGGTCTCATATAATGGTCCACTAAGAGTAGGAGGTCGCGTCTTCCCGAGGTCTCATATAATATTAGGCCCACTAAGAGTAGGAGGTCGCTTCTTCCCGAGGTCTCATATAATGGTCCACTAAGAGTTGGAGGTCGCGTCTACCCGGGGTCTCATATAATGGTCCACTAAGAGTAGGAGGTTGTGTCTACCCGAGGTCTCATATAATTGTCCACTAAGAGTAGGAGGTCGCGTCTTCCCGAGGTCTCATATAATGGTCCACTAAGAGTAGGAGGTCGCATCTTCCCGAGGTCTCATATAATGGTCCACTAAGAGTAGGAGGTCGCATCTTCCCGAGGTCTCATATAATGGTCCACTAAGAGTAGGAGGTCGCATCTTCCCAAGGTTCATATAATGGTCACTAAGAGTAGGAGGTCGCATCTTCCCAAGGACTCATATAATGGTCCACTAAGAGTAGGAGGTCGCATCTTCCCAAGGTCTCATATAATGGTCCACTAAGAGTAGGAGGTCGCATCTTCCCAAGGACTCATATAATGGTCCACTAAGAGTAGGAGGTCGCATCTTCCCAAGGTCTCATATAATGGTCCACTAAGAGTAGGAGGTCGCATCTTCCCAAGGACTCATATAATGGTCCACTAAGAGTAGGAGGTCGCGTCTTCCCGAAGTCTCATATAATGGTCCACTAAGAGTAGGAGGTCGCATCTTCCCGAGGTCTCATATAATGGTCCACTAAGAGTAGGAGGTCGCGTCTTCCCAAGGTCTCATATAATGGTCCACTAAGAGTAGGAGGTCGCAGCTTCCCAAGGTCTCGTATAATGGTCCACTAAGAGTAGGAGGTCGCATCTTCTCAAGGTCTCATATAATGGTCCACTAAGAGTAGGAGGTCGCATCTTCCCAAGGTCTCATATAATGGTCCACTAAGAGTAGGAGGTCGCATCTTCCCAAGGTCTCATATAATGGTCCACTAAGAGTAGGAGGTCGCATCTTCCCAAGGACTCATATAATGGTCCACTAAGAGTAGGAGGTCGCATCTTCCAAGGTCTCATATAATGGTCCACTAAGAGTAGGAGGTCGCATCTTCCCAAGGACTCATATAATGGTCCACTAAGAGTAGGAGGTCGCGTCTTCCCAAGGTCTCATATAATGGTCCACTAAGAGTAGGAGGTCGCATCTTCCCAAGGTCTCATATAATGGTCCACTAAGAGTCGGAGGTCGCATCTTCCCAAGGACTCATATAATGGTCCACTAAGAGTAGGAGGTCGCATCTTCCCAAGGTCTCATATAATGGTCCACTAAGAGTAGGAGGTCGCATCTTCCCAAGGACTCATATAATGGTCAATAAGAGTAGGAGGTCGCGTCTTCCCGAGGTCTCATATAATGGTCCACTAAGAGTAGGAGGTCGCATCTTCCCGAGGTCTCATATAATGGTCCACTAAGAGTAGGAGGTCGCGTCTTCCCAAGGTCTCATATAATGGTCCACTAAGAGTAGGAGGTCGCATCTTCCCAAGGACTCATATAATGGTCCACTAAGAGTAGGAGGTCGCGTCTTCCCGAGGTCTCATATAATGGTCCACTAAGAGTAGGAGGTCGCATCTTCCCAAGGTCTCATATAATGGTCCACTAAGAGTAGGAGGTCGCGTATTATGCATTATTTCTAATACAACTTCAAAAGAAGCGAGATTAGCAGTGAAATAATCTCTATGCCAGATGTGTTTCAGAGTCCTGCAAAAGCTTTGTATAAGTTTATTGATGATAAAGATATATATCCAAATGTTCACGATTTATATCCTTTATTTTGGTGGAATAGAACATCTTAGTAATAACGAAAATTGAACCTAGGGGACGAGACTTTTTTTTATAAATATATCATAATATTTTGTTATCTAAATCCGAGCATGTCATGAAAACAGTGGTAATAGAGGAAGCGTGACAAAGATGTGCATTATCTGGCAAAGCTTTGGCATGCTGTGTCTGATAATTATCAGGCATAGCTTTGGTATGCTGTGTCTGATAATTATAAGGCACAGCTTTGGTATGCTGTGTCTGATAATTATAAGGCACAGCTTTGGTATGCTGTGTCTGATAATTATAAGGCACAGCTTTGGTATGCTGTGTCTGATAATTATAAGGCACAGCTTTGGTATGCTGTGTCTGATAATTATAAGGCATAGCTTTGGCATGCTGTGTCTGATAATTATCAGGCATAGCTTTGACATGCTGTATCTGATAATTATCAGGCATAGCTTTGGTATGCTGTGTTTGATAATTATAAGGCACAGCTTTGGTATGCTGTGCCTAATAATTACCATGCACAGCGTGCCAAAGATGTCTGATAATTATCAGACACAGTTTTGTCATGCTGTGCCAAAGTACAGTCACCAGTTATTGTAACACTTTAACAAATCCATCGAATCCTCCACCTTCCCATCAACTCTCAAAATAGCGAGGGTCACCCCGATCCACAAAGGAGATCAAGGAGACCTGAATAACTATAGATCAATATCTAACTTACCTCTGCTTTCTAAAATCTTTGAAAAAATAATTCATAGGCAGATCTATTCCTACCTCGTCTCCGACAACACACTCAACCTCTGTCAGTTTGGATTCAGGACTAATAAAAACACGAATGATGCTATTATACACATGCTAGAACTAATATACACAGCTCTCGAGAATCAAGAATTCCTTTTGGGAATCTTCATTGATTTATGTAAAGCTTTTGATACAGTTGACCATGATTTGCTGCACATTAAATTAACACACTATGGTATAAGAGAGCACTTCCTCAACTACCTAAATTCATACCTTCGCAACAGAAGCCTATTTGCGTACACAAATGAAGCTAACTCTTCCACACAACCAGTTACAGTTGGCATCCTGCAGAGACGTGTCCTTGGACCACTTCTCTTTCTCATTTACATCTAAGACCTACCGAATGCATCTCAAGTACTCAAAGCCATATATTTGCAGATGACACTACATACGTCTTCTCTAACCCAAGCCCAGTCATACTAGCCAACACTGTAAATACTAAATTACAGAAAATATCTACCTGGATGATGACTAATAAGCTTACTTTCAATATTAAAACTTATTTCATTCAGTTTGGAGAAAGAGCTACAAATGTTCCACTTAAGATAATGATAAACGGATCACTTGTCACAAGGCTCACAGAGGAAAAATTCTTAGGAATCCACCTTGACAGCAGCCTCAAGTTTCAGACACATATACAACAAATCTCCAAGAAAATCTCTAAGACCGTAGACATGCTATCAAAGATACGGTACTATGTGATGAATGGTACTATGTTTCTCATTTCTTCATACGATATTATGTTCCACAACCAGCTCTCCTTGACCTGTATCACTCGCCCATTTACCCCTATCTCACCTATGGAATTTGTATATGGGGTTCAACAACGATAAACCATCTCAGACCACTAATAACGCTTTGCAGCAAAAGGCTGCAGTCAGAATGATAACAAATTCTCATTCCAGACAGCATACACCACCAATATTCAAAAGTCTGAACTTACTCACCATAGAGAACATCCATACCTATTATTGCGTCTACTACATACATAAAACACTACACTCAATTATAAACCCTCCACTCAAACTTCTCCTTACCAACCTTAACAGGACACACGACCACAACACAAGACACAAATCAATCTTTGATGTTCCTCATGTCCATCTCACACTATGTAAAAACTCTACACACATAAAAGGCTCAAAAATTTGGATTTCATTACCAGCAAATACCAGAGGAACCTTGTCTGTACATCAATTAAAGACTCTTCTTAAAAACCACCTACTCACCCAACAAAGCTCCAAATCACTCTCCATCGGCTAACATTATCTTCGTGTTACTCGCCCAGCCTCAGAACTCCAAGAGTAAATGCTCTGAGTACAATAAATTCTCACATTTTAACGTACATATTTTAATGGAAATGTTGAATAGCATATAACTGACATAAGTATAACCTAATGTATAATTAGTGCAACCTGATCAAACTATGTTTGTACGTCTAGTGTTAAGAAATCAGTAAGTTTAAACTGCCCGTAATTTCAAGGCATGATAGTGGTTCTCTTTGCACTACAAATTATAGTAAATTCTCACTGTAAACTGCCTATGTATATATACTTCCTACAATATGTCAACAGCATTGTAAAATTGCAAGGAAATAAAAAATCTAAATGTAAATCTAAGAAGGAAGTGGAGAAGTAGTGGTAGAGGTAATGCTGGTAGTGGAAGTAGTAGTTGTGGTAGTAGCGTGTTGAAGGAGTGGTGGTAGACGGAAAGGGAAGTGAAACAAGGCAATAGTGGTGGAGACGTCGTCTCGCCCGTCTCAGCCACCAGCCAACACTACAACATCGGCATGAAACTCGTTGCCTCGACACACTCAAGTCACTCCTTCAACTGCCACCACTGCCAGCCATCCTGTGGCTGCCTCAGTCCTTGATAATGAGCCTGAATTCGCGGCCTTGCCTGGTGTCAGGTTCTGCACTACTGACCAATACAAGGATGAAATGCTTGCCAGAGAAAATCACCAGCGACTTCAGGATGGGACTGCTAAGTTCACCTGCGTCTCCAGTCATGTCTACACCAACTAACGAATGCTTCAACTCATCAACAAGCATATAGCAAATACCAAAACCCTGGTTGAAGTAGACTACATCTCTAGGAAGAAGTTCAGATCCCTCCCATCGGCCAATCACAGTGTAGCTGAGTTCCCCAGCACTCAACCATTGCCTAAAGCTGGGGTGTGGCTCCAATCGACCCTGTAATGGCTGCTTTCTCGGCCCTTCCTGACACTGCCTACTGCTGTGTAGCTTCATCAGCCTTCCTCGCATCACCAACTGCTGTGCAGCAGGCATGCCTTCCAAAACACTCCCATTCCTGGGAGCCAAGGCCGGGTCACCATACGGAGAAGACCCGGGCCGGCACTACCGCCGAATCTACAACATTAACAACCGAATTGACAATATTGGTATTAGAATTAAGAGAAGAAAGGACAAGTTGATAACATCTAGGAAAGTGGTAATTCTTAGACAAAGGACTATCAAGATCAGGAAGGAGATCACCACGAGAAGTGGACAGGTTAGAAAGATTCTGAGAATGAGACAGACAAAAGTAATGAAAAGAGGTAATCAGGTCAATACCGGAGCGAGGGGCAGGAGAAGTGGCAAATGAAGACGAAAACCAAAAAGTTCAAGTTGATGCTGGGCGAGTGTGACAGAACACAGGTTAGTAATATAGTCAGTAACAGAGAATTAAGACCAAGAGCTGCATGAGGTAAGACGCTGAAGTTTGTTGCGTAGTTTAGTATAATAAATTTGCGAACTAGGAAGTGCAGTGCCGAAAACAATAATAGTGAGAAAGTTACGAGGATCTTATGGGAGAGAAGAAAAGAAAGGACGTTGACGGAGAGTAAAGAAGTCATCATCAATTTGAAACTTATTGAAGGAGTTGAAATTGAATAACTAGGAGAACGAAGGAGGTAAACCTGCTGAGAAAGACAATCACGAAGCCTGGAAACAATAAGAGGAGCCTCATAAGAACAATGAGGGTGCACCTCTCAGTATATAGAGGTGAAGCGGCAGATAGACTCAGATCTGCGTTACCTGCTAGTATAAGGTAAGTTGAGAATATACTGGAAACTCGCAGTGCTGAAGAAAAGTCCAAAGGAGATGAACAACATCGAACACGGAAGGTTGATGCTTTCATTCTTGAAGCAAGCGAGGTTTCCACACAGGAAGTAATGACTATAAGTAATATAGTAAGCCTCTTACCAGAGCCTTGGTAGTCCGTCTTGTTCATACATTCCCTGCTGGGTACAGCATTATTAACATTACCATGTGGAGAAGTGGTGTACTATGATCTAGTTTGGCTCGGGGAGTGACTGGTTCAACTATGATAGGGAACCAGATGTCAAAGGAATTGAAGATCTTCTCCAGCTCCCACTCGGGGAGTAACTGGTTCCACTATGGTAGGGAACCAGATGTCAAAGGAATTGAAGATCTTCTCCAGCTCCCACTCGGGGAGTAACTGGTTCCACTATGGTAGGGAACCAGGTGTCAAGGGAATTAAAGATCTTCTCCAGCTTCCACTCGGGGAGTAACTGGTTCCACTATGGAAGGGAACCAGATGTCAAAGGAATTAAAGATCTTCTCCAGCTCCCACTCGGGGAGTAACTGGTTCCACTATGGAAGGGAACCAGATGTCAAAGGAATTAAAGATCTTCTCCAGCTCCCACTCGGGGAGTAACTAGTTCCACTATGGTAGGGAACCAGGTGTCAAGGGAATTAAAGATCTTCTCCAGCTCCCACTCGGGGAGTAACTGGTTCCACTATGGTAGGGAACCAGGTGTCAAGGGAATTAAAGATCTTCTCCAGCTCCCACTCGGGGAGTAACTGGTTCCACTATGGTAGGGAACCAGGTGTCAAGGGAATTAAAGATCTTCTCCAGCTTCCACTCGGGGGGGTAACTGGTTCCATATGGAAGGAACCGGGTGTCAAGGGAATTAAAGATCTTCCCAGCTCCCATCGGGGAGTATGGTTAAATATGGAAAGGGGAACCCAAATTGTAAAGGGAATTTAAAAATTTCTCCACTCCCCCGGGGGAAAAACTGGTTCCACTATGGAAAGGGAACCAGGTGTAAAGGGGAATTAAAGATCTTCTCCAGCTCCCACTGGGGGGAGAAATGGTTCCACTATGGTGGGAACCGATGTAAAAGGGAATTAAAGATCTTCCCCAGCTCCCATGGGGGAGTAAACTGGTTCCACTATGGTGGGAAACCAGGGTCAGGGAAAATTTAAAGATCTTCCCATCCCATGGGGAGAATGGTTCATATGGAGGAACCCAGGTTCAAGGGAATTTAAAGATCTTTCCGCTCCCCTGGGGGGGAGTAATGGTTCCCTTGGTAGGGACCGGTTTGTCGGGGAAATTTAAAAGTTTTCCCCAGCTCCCATCGGGGGTAAGGGTTCCCCCTATGGTAGGGAACCGGTGTCAAAGGGAAATAAGCTTTTCCAGTTCCATCGGGGAGTAAACGGGTTCCACAGGGAAAGGGAACCAGATGTCAAGGAATTAAGTCTTTCCAGCTCCCATGGGGGAGTAAATGGTTCCACTAGGGGAAGGGAACCAGATGTCAAGGAATTAAAGATCCTCCACTCCCACCGGGGGAAAAGGTTTCCACTATGGAAGGGAAACCAGGTGTAAAGGGGTTTTAAAGATTTCCCAGCTCCCACTGGGGGGTAACTGGTTCCACTAGGTGGGGAACCAGAGTCAAAGGTTTAAAGATCTTCCCCGCTCCCATTGGGGATTAAAACGGGTTCCCACTTTGGTAGGGAAACCCCAAGGGTCGGGGGGGAAATTTAAAATTCCGCAGCTCCCCCTAACAAGCTTGGAGTAAGTAAAATGTTCGCAGTCATTTACAATTTCAATTACTTTTCCATATTTTCAATTATTATTTGATAAAAAATCCAAATAAAAATTTATTGTATTTAGTTTAAAAATTACTTCTTCTTGCTTAAAATTTAACTAATGTTAAAAATTATTTTTTAAATGTTGTAGTAAAAACCAACCTTTTTGTTTCATAATTTGCTATTTACAATTTACATTTGAAAATTTTACTTTATCAACCCCAAACTAAACAGAATGGTGAACATTTGCTAATATTCGTTATATAAATTGAACAAAATCCGTAAAGATTAATTAAAAAAATTTAGTTTTTTTCACATTATTTTTTTTTCTGTTTTTTGATCCAAGACATAATTTTAAGAAATATTATTTTATTCACAGTAATTTAAATAAGAAACTAAACCTAAAACTGCAAAAGTTAGAAAAATTTTTTGAAAAGAATTTTTGCGGGGAAAACGCAACTGAGTTTTTTCACAATGTTTAAAAAAAGGAAAATACTTTCACCCCTAATAGTACACAACAATCCCATAAATTAAACCCTTAGCGGGTATTATAGTTTTTTTAAATTCAGTTTGTTACCTCTTGGTATTAGAGTATGACATCCCTCTCAAAACACCCTTATCGTCCCTCCCGCTGCCCCCCCCCAGTGGTGCGGAAATTAGCCATGGTGACGTTAACTTAGCTCGTGGTGCTTTTAATTAGCTCGTGGTGACGGACTTGCTCTGTGAAGACCTTTTTCGTGTGCTCTTGAGTGGTGACCGTACTTTGAGCTGACTGAGACTCTGTGAAGAAGTGTCTTGTTTGCCCCCGGGGACTGAACCAAGAGCCTCCTGAGCAACTTTACCAGCAATTAAGAAGAAATTAAGGCACGAAGATGGAATACGGCGATTGACCGAGGAAAACAAGAGGATTGTATAGTTCCTGTTTGAGTTCAGGTCAAGAAGGGATCGTGGTAGTGGGGGCACAGGGGACGACGAAATGCGATCAAAAAGAAATGGGGGCCAGAAACGTGAAGAAAGAGACTGCTGTGGAAACTCCCGTGGAAAAAAACCCCGCTTTTCGGTTTCCCGACGAATGTGATCTACACTGGGATCGTCCGACAACGACAAGGAAGGTAAGAATATTGGTTGTTGGGGGGTAGCCAGGTTAGTACATGGATAGGGCACTGCTTGAAGGAAGGAGTAGGAGACAAAAGGGTTGCTTTTCCGGGGCTGGGATGGGGACATTGTTTGCGGGTTGACAAAATCAGAACGGTAATGGGGTCAATCCCCTTTTTTGTCTAGTGCGGAGGCAATGATGTAGGCCAGCGTAGAAGTGAGGTTTAGTTAGAAAAATTAGGAAGCTTAAAAACATGTTAGGAAGAAGGGGGGGCGCCCCGAATTTGTGGCATTTTTGCCAAAGAAAAGGGGGTTTTAATGAATGGTTTTCCGAGCAATTGGATTAAAAGTTTGGTGGATAAATCTGTAAGGATAATGCGTAAAACCTTCTTGACAACTGGGCAACTTTCTTGGCCGAAAAGACTGTTCAAAGGGATGGGGTTTCCTTTTCCCGGGAGGTGTGGGTTTTCTTGCTAACCGTGAGGGGGTTGTTGGCTTTAAACAGGATTAGTTTTTAGGTTGGGGGTTTTGAAAAGTTAATAAAGAGTATGGATATATTACTTATGCTCTGATATTAGTCTTAATAGTAACCTGTCAGGAGTAATTGGGGAATGATAATTTCAGAAAAATTTGGTTTAAAAAAAAAGTGAAAAGGAAAAAAGTGAGAAAAAAAAAAATATGATGGTATTTTTTGTAACAGTAAAGGCAAGAAATAAAAATTAAGAACTCGTTTGGAGCTGTGCTGGGAAAATTTTATTCATTGCTTAACTGAAAGTGGTTATTTTAAAGAGTCGGGATATGCTGCTGAGTTTTAAAATTCGGGATTTTAAATTTTCAATGTGGGTAGATTTAAGGGGGGAGGGTTGCATTTATGTTCCCGGGAAAAATAATTGTTGCATAAAAAAAAGGAAAAAAAAATGATGGGCAGTAAAAAAGTTTGTTTGGGTAGGTTTGTGGGGGGGTCAAGAAAACTAATTCTAGGTAAAAATCCCCCTCCAGGCTTGGGGCACGAAGAGGGGGACTTCTTTTGGGGCGAAATTTTTAGGGCTTCTGGCACAGTAACGTGTATTGGGGACTTTTAAATTTAGCCCCAAAAAGATGGAATTTTTGCAGGTATTTAAATCCAGTGACTTCAGGGGAAACAGTTTTAGGATGTTTTGAAACGATGTAACTAAAACCTACCAGGGGTAATAAAATTTTCAAAAAAAACCCGTCTTTTCAAAAAAGGAAAAACTCGTAAATAATTGGAGATCATGAAAGCTTGGCGCAAGTGATCACAAATCCTCACCTTTAGCATTAATTGGGAATGCAAGAATAATGTAATACATAAAAATCCCCTTTTTTGTTCTGCCGTTTTTAAGGACTTAGGGAACATCTTTTAATTTGATTGGGTTATCGCTAATGATTTTTTGACATAATATATTATGAATTGGGGGATTGCTTTTATGATTGTTTTCTTAATAATTTACCGTCCCCGAGTATACATTCCCCAGAAAAGAAATTGGTCTAATAATAACGCCCCAAATGGGTTAAAAGGAGGAAAAAGCATCTATTAGGGGAGAAAAGGGGAATTTTAGGGCGCATCAGAAGAGGAGGGGTTTAAACCTTATGTAATATTTTCAGTTTAAAAAGGAAAAGTAAAAAAGGCGATTAGAAGGGCTAAACGTGCTTGAAATTAGAGTTGAAAATGAATAAAAAGACTAACCCAAAGGGGTTCTTTAAGGGTTTTTAGGCAAAGGTGAAGGAAAAAGTGGACCCCGAAATCGGGGAATGGACAGTGCGGAAAAAAAAGGGAAATGTGTTCTTTTTATTACTTTTTTTTGTCAGTTTTTAACAGGGATGAAAATGGATTCAGTAATTAACAATTTTTTAGTTCCGATGTTTAAAAGAAAACAAATTTTACGTCACGGGGGAAAAGGTTAAAAAAAAGATGACAAACTAAAAAAAAAAAAAAAGTCCCCGGGCCCGATGAGTTGTTTTCAGGGGACTTAAGGAATGCAAGATGGAGCTTAGTCAGCCATTAACGAGTGTATTCAATGCGTCCATCCTTACCAGTGTTGTGCCAGAGATGTGGAAGATGGCTAATGTGGTTCCTATATTCAAATCAGGGGATAAGTCCACTCCTTCAAATTACCGTCCAATAAGCCTGACATGTATAGTGGGCAAGTTATTAGAATCAATTATAGCTGACATTATCAGAAGTCACCTTGAAGAGCATAACTTGATAAATGAATCTCAGCATGGATTCACGAGAGGTCGTTCCTGCCTGACAAACTTACTGACGTTCTTCAATAGAACATTTGAGGCAGTTGACAGTGATAAGGAATATGATATTGTTTATTTGGATTTTAGTAAAGCCTTCGACAGAGTACCTCACAAGAGACTCTTAAGAAAAGTGGCAGCTCATGGTATAGGAGGTAAAGTTCTAGCATGGATTGAGGCATGGCTTACCAATAGAAAGCAGAGAGTTACCATTAATGGAGTGAAATCTGAATGGGGATTAGTCACTAGTGGCGTTCCACAAGGATCAGTTTTAGGCCCTCTCTTGTTCATAATTTACATTAATGACCTTGATGAAGGGATTACTAGTGACATGAGTAAGTTTGCTGATGATACAAAGATAGGCCGTATAATTCACTCTGAGGAGGATATCAATGAACTCCAGGACGATTTGAACAAATTAATGTCTTGGTCTGAGAAATGGCAGATGAATGTTTAATGTGGATAAGTGTAAGGTACTTGCCCTTGGTAATGAAAATAACCCTCGAAGCTATATCTAGGTGAAGTAGAGCTTGGTCATACAGAATTGTGAAAAAGACTTGGAGTCATGGTAAGCAGAAATCTAAAGCCAAGACAGCAGTGCCTCAGTGTGCGCAACAAGGCCAACAGATTACTTGGATTTATCTCAAGAAGTATAAGTAACAGAAGTCCAAAAGTTATTTTACAGCTCTATACATCACTAGTGAGGCCTCATTTAGATTATGCTGCTCAGTTTTGGTCCCCTTACTACAGGATGGACATAGACTCATTAGAGAACATACAGAGAAGAATGACTAAAATGATTTACTGTGTAAGGAACCTCCCGTATGAAGATAGACTTAAAGCCTTAAATCTCCACTCTCTGGAGAGGCGTAGAATGAGGGGAGATATCATTGAAGTGTATAAGTGGATGACGGGCATAAACAAGGGAGACATTAATAAAGTACTGAGGGTGTCGAACCAGGTAAGAACCAGGAATAATGGATTTAAGTTGGATAAATTTAGATTTAGAAAGGACATAGGTAAGTACTGGTTTTCTAACAGAGTTGTAGATGCGTGGAACAGTCTTCCCAGTGGGGTGATAGAGGCTAGGACCTTGGGTAGCTTTAAGAAGAGACTGGACAAATATATGAGCGGGAGGGGCTGGGTTTGATTGGTGTTGGGGGGTGCGGGAGTTGTTTCTTGAGTAGCTTTAGGTAGATGTCGTTTTGATAAGGACCTGCCTCGTATGGGCCAGTAGGCCTTCTGCAGTGTTCCTACATTCTTATGTTCTTATGTTAACTTACACACAGACTCCCTCTTGGGTTTGTTTGCAATCGTGTCATTACGATTTCGCGAGTACATGCACTTCCTTTAGCACTTCTTACTAACTCTACCTGTTATACTCTCCAGTCTAATTGGTTTCTCATCAAGGAAATTAAACCTTTCAGCACACCCTACCTTGCAGAACTGTATGACACCTACGGGTTCAGCGCTTGGCTATAATTACAATAATATAGTTCATTAATTATTAGTCATAAGGAGAGGTACGGTTCAATAAGATTCTGTCATATAAATGAATGGTTCACAGAACCGACAAGTTGATAAATTAGACATATGTGTAACATTTGGGTATCTTTAATGAGGAAACGTTTCGCCACACAGTGGCTTCATCAGTGTATTCTTTTCACTTGAAACTGATGGATTGATCACATCGTCTTAAGGCTTAGGGACTGATTACCTCAAACTTCTCCTGTTCCTCACCATTATTGTTTGTATGGACTGATGAAACCAATCTGTGGCGAAACGTTTCCTCATTACCCAAATTGTTGCACATGTGTCTAATTTATCAACTTCTCGGTTCTCTGGACCATTCATCTACATGTTTGATACTTGTTTGATCTTGAGGTGCCAGGCACCAACAGTGCCTGCAGTGTGCCACACGTTTTTACCAGCCAGTTCATAATTAACACTCGTGCGGTGGAGCTCTGTTTCTTTGTACAAAACTTTTCGATACTTAAGCTTTATTTTAAGTCAGTTACCCATCACAGTGCAAATGAAAGAGGAAAAGAACAGTGGGTCTAAGTTATGGAAAGAATATGTGATTAAGAAAAAGTTTTTCCCTTGGTCTAAGTTAGGGAAAATTTTAGTGATTAAAAAAGTTTTTCCCCTTGGGTCAAAAGTTATGGAAAAATTATGTGATTAAGAAAAAGTTTTTCCCCTTGGGTTGTTTGGAAAAATTATGTGATTAAAAAAAGTTTTCTTGGGTTTAAAGTTAGGGAAAAAATTATGTGATTAAAAAAAAATTTTAAAACAAAAAAAAGACAAATTAGTTCTTAAAAAAAAATGGGGAAAATTTGGAGAAGACGGAAGGTCTTACATGCCTTTGTGTTGCAGAAAGAAGAAGTCTTTTTGTGGAGAAAAATTTTTAAAACTTGTTAGAAAATTTGAAAGATGCCTGGTGAAAAAAAAATTTTGAAAGTAGAAAAAAATCACTGTGCAAGATACGAAGAATTTTCCCATGTGTCCCCAAAAAATTAAAAAAACTGATATCATTGTATTTTCTTTTTTTTAGTTTTGGACGAATTGTGACTTATGTGATGTACCCAAGTTAAAGCATTTAAGGGAATAAAAATTTTAAATTTCCCTTGAAAAAACTTTCGGTCTTGGATCAGATAATTTGAAAAGCAAAGTCAAGCCTACTTCCCGAAAAGTCATCAGTGTTGTACTGAGGAAAGACAATGTGAAAACATTGGGTATTTTATTGTAGACGTTTCCCCCACCCAGTGGCTTTTCAATACAAATTCCGGACATAATTTGAAGCAATAAAACTTGTACATAGTTTTTGCTTCAAGTTATATCCGGGATTTGTATTGATAAAGCCACTGGAGGGCAAAAAACGTCTACAATAAAGATCCAGATGTTGCACTGTGTCTTACTCTCATTTGTCGGTATTATATACCATTCGAACACAGTGTTCGTACTGAGGAGCATCACGTGAAAAAGTAGCTGGGGCTGCAATTTGAAATTGTTAAGGGGCCCCTGTAAAACGCTTTTAACACTAACATTTTGGGTTTAAAGTTTAAATTTCCCAGAAATTTTGTGTCCCGGTTGAAAGTGAACGGTATAAAATCCCGACACAATGGAAAAATAAAACACATGAGCAGTATAATGTGATTCTTTATTGACAAGTTTCGCCATACAGTGGACTTCATCGAGTCACCAAAAAAATCTCCCGGGTAAAAAGTACCCCGGGATTTACATCGCTTTTGTTTTATTTCCAAAGTAAGTAGTTTTTTTTCTTGTTTTTATTAAATTATTTTATTTAAAAAATTTTCTAAAAATCCCATATAAAAATAGTTTTAAAGAAAGAATGGAGGTCAAGAATGTTTGCGCATCTTAATTACAACGAGGAAAAATTGGTCTTGGATTGTATAAAATTGGCACCCCCCAGTTATACAATGTTGGTTAAAACCCGGTAGTTAGTCAATGTTGGTTAAGCACAGGTGTTAGGCAATTTGGTTAAACACAGGAAAATTGGAATGTCGGTTAAGCACAGGATAGTTAGGCAATGTTGGTTAAGCACAGGTAGTTGTAATGTTGGTTATAAACGGTAGTTAGGAATGTTTTAAGCAAGGTAGTAGGCAATGTTGGTTAAACACAGGTGTTGTCAATGTTGGGTTAAACACAAGTAGTTAGGCAATGTGGGTTTTAAACACAGGTAGTTAGGCAAATGTTGGTTTTAAACAGGTGTTAGGCAATGTTTGGGTTTAAAACAGGGTAGTTTTGGAATGTTGGTTAAAAACAGGATAGTTGGCAAAGTTGGGTTTTAAAAGGGTAGTTAGCAATGCTGGTTAAAACAAGACAGTTAGGCAATTTGGTTAAGCAAGGATGTTAGGCAATGTTGGTTTAAAAATTTTTAGGCAATGTTGGTTAAACAAGGTAGTTAGGATGTTGGTTATAAACAGGATTGTTTGGGAATGTTGGGTTAAAAACAGGATAGTTAGGCAATGTTTGGTTAAACACAGGTAGTTAGGCAATGTTGGTTTTGCAAAAGGGTAGTTAGGCAATGTTGGTTTTAAACACGGTGTTAGGCAATGTTGGTTAAACAAGGATATTAGGCAATGTTGGTTTTTGGTGGAAAAAAACATTTATGTACAGTTTTAACATTTTTTAAAAAAACGTTTTGCCCCGAGGGGTTTTCAGTCCCAATACAGGAAAACTAAGAAAAAGATATATGTATTTGGGAGGAGTCAGGTGAAGTGGTGTGGGTAGAGGTGGGAGTGTAGTAGTAGTGAACTAAAGGGGGTGAGAAGGAGGCTGAGAGAGACCCGTTGACATCTTTAACGCAGTTTCCAGAATGGGTAATATCCTGTTTATTAGCAATTTTTGGGTACTGTAAAAAACCCGGTTTTAGTGTCTTCTATGCATTTTTTTTCCCTCTTAAGTCGTCTTCTTTAAAACCCAGTCAGCTTCATTGAATTTCTGAGGTGTCCAACATCGTCCCCATGTTGAACACACTTTTTTGTGCGGTTTTCATTTCTGCAAGCATTTTTTTGTTCGGCGATCCTAATGTCCGAAATCTGTGTTTCCCCTTCAATTCTTTGTCAACCCCCCACAAAGGTATAGTGTAAAAACCTGTCCAGGTGAGACAGCTCGTCGGGGGGACAGCCCGACAGGTAAGCAGCTCGTCAGGGAAGCAGCTCGATCAGGTGAGAGGCCCCCTCAGGTTTGCAGCTATTCGAAAATTGGGGAAGTATTAGTGACCCTAGTATATGTTTCTTTAATGATAAAAGTTGCAAAAAGGGGTGAGTGAGAACTTTCTCCTTGCTGAAGGAAAAAAACCCAAAATTTTCCAAAACTTTTTGAAGCATGTTCCAATCGTTTATAAATTATAAATTTAAATTAACCAGCACAAAGTGAGTAAAAACCTTTTTAACGACTTTCACTCCAATTGTAAATGTTTAAGGCGGACCCAAAAATCGTTTAAGCTCTTTGTTTAGTACGGGTTTTATGTGTGTTCCAGTCCCCGATTTTGCCTTTTTCTTTTAAAATTTAATTATTTTTTATCAGTTTCGTCTTGGTGCCGGACATGGGTGGTTCCTTGTGTCGGTTTGGGGCCTTTATCCAAGGGTTTGGGGCATCCCACATTTCCCCGGTTTAAACGTGATCGCCTTCATTTTCCCTAGTTGTTGCTCTATTTAAAAATTTAAAGAAACCAATTAAAAGTATTTATAATAAAAAAATAACACCCGATGCCGCCGCCCTACGCCCCGTCCGCCCCCGTCACGCCAAGTCACGCCCCCCGTCACCCCCGCCCCTCACGCCACAGTCCGCCACCGTCACGCCGCCGTCACGCCACAGTCACGCCACCGTCACGCCATCACCCCACTGTCACGCCCCCGTACGCCACCGTCCGCCACCGTCCGCCATCCGCCACTGTCACGCCCCGTCACGCCCCCCGTCACGCCCCCGCACGCCCCGTCACCGCCGCGGCCACCGTCACCCCAACGTCACCGCCGCGGCCACCGTCACGCCAAACGTCACCGCCCCCGTCACGCCACCGTCAAGCAACCGTCACCCCGCCGTCGCCCCGACGCCGCCGCTGTGTGCTGCTGCTGTGCTGCCGCTGCTGCCGCTGCTCTGCCCTGCTGCTGCTGCTGCTGCTGCTGCTGCTGCTGCTTGCTGCTGTGTTTGCTGCTGCTCTGCTGCTCCTGCTGCGCTCCCTTGCTGTGCTGCGCTGTGCTCCCGTGCTGCTGCTGCGGGCGCTGCTGTCCCCCCCCCTGTGTGTGCCCCTGCCCTGTGTGCTTGCTGTGTGCGGGTTGCTGCGCCCCTCCCTGTGTGCTGTGCTGTGTGCTGCTGTGCTGCTGCTGCTGCTGCCCCTCCCCCTGCTGTGCTGCTGTGCTGCTGCTGCTGCTGCTGCCGTGCTGCTGCTGCTGCTGCTGCTGCTGCTGCTGCTGTGCTGCGCTCCCGCTGCGCCGTGCTGCTCCCGTGTGCTGCTGTGCTGCTGCTGTGCTGCTGCTCTGTGCTGCTCCCGCTCCCGCTGCTGCTGCTGCTGCTGCGCTGCGCTGCGTGCTGCTGCTGCTGCTGCTGTGCTGCTGCCGCTGCTGCTCCCGGTGCTGCTGTGCTGCCCTGCCGCTGTGCTGCTGCTCCCGCGCTGCGCTCTGTGCCGTGCTGCTGTCTGTGCTGCTGCTGGCTGCTGCTGCTGCTTGCCGTGCTGCTGCCGCTGCTGCTGTGTGCGCCGCTGCGCTGCGCTGCTGCTGCTGTGTGCTGTGCTGTGCTGTGCTGCGCTGCTGCTCCCGTTGCTGTGCTGTGCTGCCGCTGCCGTGCTGCTGCTGCCGTGTGCGCCGGCGCTGCTGTGTGTCTGCGCTGCTGCTGCTGCTGTTCCCGTGTGCTGCGCTGCCGTTGTGTGCTGCTGCTGCCGCGCTGCTGTTGCGCTGCTGCTGCGTGTGTCCCGCTTGTGCTGTGCTCCCCGCTGCTGCTGCTGCTGCTGCCGTCCCCTGCTGTGCTGCCGCGCTGCTGCTGTGCTGGCGCTGCTGCTGCTGTGCCCCGCCGCCGCTTCTTTTCTATTTTTGTACATCGGAAAAAAGTTCGAGGGTCAAAAAAAAAAGGGTTTTTCCCCCACGTGATGCACGTAAAATGAATTACTGGACGTTATAATTAGATGAGTAACTGCTGTGTCATGTTGTTGGCTCCCCCCTAAGTGATGATGAAATTTTTTGTGGAGGTGAGAGGGGGCGTAGGGTGAGAGGGAAATGTAGGGTGGAGGGAACATGAGGTTGAGAAAAGGGGAACATGTAGGGTGAGAGGGAAAATGTAGGGTGAGGGGGGAACATGTAGGGTGAGAGGGAAAATTTTGGGGGGGGGAACTTTTTTTAGGGGGTGGAGGAACTTAGGGTGGAGGGAAAAATTAGGGTGGAAGGGGAAATGTAGGGGTTTAGAGGGAAATTTTTGGGTGGGGGGAGTATGTGGGTGAGAGGGAAAAATGTAGGGGGGAGAGGGAACATGTGGGTAGGGGAGATGTGGGGGAGGGGGGTGGGTGAGGGGGCTGTTTAGGGTGGGGGAACAGTTGGGTGAGAGGGAAAAAAAAAGTAGGTGAGAGGGAACATGTAGGGTGAGAGGGAAAAGTGGGTGAGAGGGAACATTTGGGGGGGGAAAAAAAGGGGGGAGAGGGAACTGTAGGGGGAGGGAAAAAGGGGAAAATGTAGGGTGAGAGGGAAAAATGTTGGGGGTGAGGGGGGGGAGTATGTAGGGTGAGAGGGAACATGTAGGGTGAGAGGGAACATGTAGGGTGAGAGGGAACATGTAGGGTGAGAGGGAACATGTAGGGTGAGAGGGAACATGTAGGGTGAGAGGGAATATGAGGGTAGAGGGAAAATGTAGGGGAGGGGAACATGTGGGTGAGAGGGAATATGTAGGGTGAGGGGAAAATATGTAGGGTGGGGGGAAATGTGGGGTGGGGGGGGGAAATATGTAGGGTGAGGGGGGAATATGTGGGGTTGAGAGGGAAATTGTAGGGTGGGGAACATGTGGGTGAGGGGGAAATATTAGGGTGAGGGGGAACATGTGGGGTGAGGGGTAGTAGGGTGGGGGGGGAACTGTGGGGTGAGAGGGAATTGTAGGGTGGGGGAATATTTGGGGTGAGAGGGAACAGTGGTTGAAGGGGGAAATTTTAGGGTGAGGGGGGAAAGATTAGGGTGAGGGAAGTATGTGGGGTGGAGGGATATTGGGGTTAAAGGGGGTATAAGGGTGAGAGGGTATGTAGGGTGACGGGGAGATAAGGTGAGGGGGATATGGGGGTGAGAAGGGAATTGTGGTGAGAGGGATAGCGGTTTTGGGGGGGAATGTAGGGTAGAGGGAGTAGTTGGTGAGAGAAAATATTAGGAGAGAGGGATATTTAGGGAAGAGGAGATTTTAGGGTGAGGGGGGTATTAGGGTGAGGGAGATGTAGGGTTTGAGAGGGATTATTAGGGTGAGAGGGGGTAGTGGGGTGAGAGGGAAGTATTAAGGAGAAAGGGAGTATGTAGGGTAAAGAGGGATTGTAGGGTGGGGGGGAGTATTTAGGGTGAGGGGAACATTTAGGGTTGAGGAAATTTTAAAAGTGAGAGGGAAATATTAGGGTTGAGGGAAATGAAGGGTGAGAGGGATATGTAGGGTGAGAGGGAACATTTAGGGGAGAGGGTATGTGGGGAGGGGAAAGTGGGGTGAGGGGAGTATATAAGGCGAAGGGGATGTAGGGGGAGGGAGTATGTGGGTGGAGGGAAAATGAGGGTGAGGGGAAATATTTTAAAAATAAAACTTTTATAAGGGGTTTTTATATTTAAATAGTTAAAAATTTTAATTTTTATAAATTATTTAAATTTTTTTTAAATTTTTTATAAAAATTTTTTAAAAATTTAAAATATCAAATAAATATTTTAAACATTATAAAATTTATTAAAAAATAATTTTAAAATTTATGTTTAAAAATTCAAATTTTAAAAATATGTATAAAATTTATAAAATTTTTTCTAAAATTTTAAAAACCTTATAAAGATTGTGGGGGTAAATTTTTATAAAAATTTAAAACCATAATTTTAAAATTTGGGTAAAAACATAATAAAATTTTTTTATTGGGGTAAAATTATTTAATATTTGAAAATATTATAATTTAAATTAAAAAATACCTTTTTTTTCAAATTTTTAAATTTAATTTTTTTTTAAAAAATAAAAAAATATTATTTAAATATTTTTATTTAAAAAATTTTTTTTTAAAAAAGGGGGATTTATAAAATCTTTTTTAAAAAAATTAAAATTTAAGGATATCATAAAAAATGCAGGGTTTAAAAAATATCATAAAAACATTATAAAATTTTATTAACTTTTTGGGGGAAGGGGAATATTTTTAAAAATTTAAAAAAATTAACAAATTTTTAAAAAAACATTATTTTTTATTTTAAAATATTTATAAGGGGGAACTTTAATAAGGGAATATTATAAAACATTATGAATAATATTAAATTTTAAATTTTATTTTTAAATTTTATAAAAATTATTAAAAATTTTTATAAAATTATTATAAAAATTATTTAATATTTTAAAACTTATAAAAATTACAAAATATTATAAAACATTTAAAATTTTATAAAATTATTAATAATTTTTTTAAATTTTATAAAATATTAAAAAAACCCTTTATAATATTTTAGGGGGAAAAAAACATTATGAAAAATTTTAAACTAAAAAATTATAAAAATATTATTAAGGGGGAACATTAAAAAATTTATAATAAGGGGAAATTTATAAAAACTTTGTTAAATATTATAAAAATATTAGATTAAAATATTTTTAAAAAAATTATTTAAAACATTAATAGAGATAATTTTTTAAACAAATTTTAAAATTTAAATTTGTTAAATATTTTAAAATTATAATAAATATCATAAGGGAAAAAACCCCCTAAGGGAATATTTAAAATATTATTTAAATTTTAAAATTTTAAAAAGGGGGAAAATTATTTTTAGGGAAATTTAATAACTTTTAAATTTAAAATAATATTATAAATATTAAAAAAATATAAAAAGGTATTCTAAAATTAGAAATCAATATTTAGGGTAAAAATTAAAAAAATATTATAAAAATTTAAAAAAAAAATTATTTAAAAGGGAATTTAAAAAAAATATTTTAAATTTTTTAAAATAGTAAAACAATTTTTAAAATTTTTATTAAATATTTATAAAATTAAAAAAATAATTTTATATTTAATTTTAAAATTTTAAAAATAAAATTTTAAAAAATATTATAATAATATCATTTAAATTTAGATTTTAAAAAATTTAGGGGAAATTTAACAAAATATTTTTAAAAATATGTATTAAAATATTATTAAAAATTAAAAATATCTATTTAAAACTATTTTTTTAAATATTATTTAAAATTTTTTTTAAATTTTAATTTTTAAAATATTTTTTAGAAATTTTTAAGGGGGAAAATATTAAAAATAAATTTTGAGAGGAGTTGTGGGTGAGAGAGAATATGTTTTATGGAGGGAGTATTTTGGGGTAGAGAAAATAGTAGGTGGGGGGAAATATGTGGTGAGAGGGAATTTAGGTGAGAGTGAATAGGGTTGGGGGAGATCGGGGGTAAGTTTGGTGATGGGAATTTGTAGGGTGAGGGGGAGTATTGGGTTAGAGGGAGTATGTTGGGTTAGGGGGAATATGAGAGAAGAGGAATACGTAGGGTAGGGGGAATATGTAGGGTGAGAGGGAGTATGTAGGGTGAGAGGGAATAGTGGGGTGGGGGAATATGTAGGTGAGAGGGAATATATTGGTTGGAGGAAAAATGTAGGGTGAGAGGGAATACGTAGGGTGGAGGAGATATGTGAGTGGAGAAATATGTAGAGTGGAAGGAATATGTGGGTTTGAGAGGGAATATGTAGGGTGAGAAGGAATAGTAGGGTGAGGGGAATTGTGGGTGAGAGGGAATAAAAGGGTGGAGGGGGGTATTGGGTGAGAGGGTATGCAGGGTAGAGGGAATTTTTGGGGGAGAGAGAGAATATGCAGGGGAGGGAATATGTGGGTGAGAGGGGTTGTAGGGTGAGGGGAATATGTAGGGTGAGGGGGAAAAATGTAGGGTGAGAGGGAATTATAGGTTGAGGAGAGTATGTAGGGTGAGAGGGAATATGTAGGGTGAGAGGGATAGTGGTGAGGGGGAATATGTGGGGGGAAAGGAATATGGGTTGAGGGGGAAATTGTGGGTGAAAAGGGGAATATTAGGGTGGGGGGAAAATATGGGGGGTGAAAAAGGTTGGGGGTGAGAGGGTATGTAGGGAAGGGATTGTAGGGTGAGAGGAAGGGTAGGGTAATAGGGAATTGTGGGTTGGGGGGAATATGAGGGTGAGGGGATAGGTAGGGTGAGGGGAATATGTAGGGGGGAAAGGAATATGTAGGCTGAGGGGGTATGAAGGGTAGGGGAAAAATAGTGGGGTGAGAGGGATATGTGGGTGGAGGGAAATATGTGGGGTGAGGGGATATGTTTTGTGGGACGAATATGTAGGGGGGGGGGGAATGTGTAGGTTGAGGGGGAATATTTGGGTAAGAAGGAATATGTAGGGTGAGAGGGATATTAGGGTGGGGGAATTTGTATGTTGAGGGTATGTAGGGTGGGGGGAATATTTTTGGGTAGGAGGGAATTGCGTGGAGAGGGAATATATTGGTGAGTGGAAAGTGTAGGAGGAGTGAATATGTGGGTGAGAGAGAATTGTAGGGTGAGAGGGAATAGTTGAGTGAGATCGAGTAGTTGGGTGAGGAATATTAGGGTGAGGGGGAAATTACTGGGTGAGTGGGAGTTTTTGGGTTAGAAGGAATATGAAGGTGAAGAGAGTATGTAGGGTGGAGGGAATATGTAGAGTGAGGGGGAAATATGTTGGGAGATGGAATATGTATGGTGGAGGGAATATGTAGGATGAGGGGGAATTATGTAAGGCGAGAGGAGTTTTTTGAGAGGAAAATTTATGTGGGTGAGGGGGAAATATGTAGGGTGAGGGGAATATGTATGGTGGGGGGAATTGTAGGGTGAGAGGGAATATGTGGGGCGAGGGGGGAATATAAAGGGGTGAGAGGGAATTGTAGGGTGGGGGAGTATGTGGGTGAGAGGGATATGTAGAGTAGGGGGAATTTTAAGATTAGAGGGAATATGTTGGGTGAGGGGGAATATGTAGGATGAGAGGGAATAGTGGGTGAGAGGGAAATGTTGGACTGGGGGAAATTGTGGGTGAGGGGGAGTATGAGGGGAGAAAATATGTTTGAGTGAGGGGAGTATGTAGGGTGTGAGGAATATGCAGAGTGAGGGGGTATGCAGTGTGAGTGGCAATATGCAGAGGGGAAGGGAAATGTGGACGAGGGGAGTATGTAGGGTGAGAGGGAAATGTAGAATGGAGGGGTATGCGGCGGGAGAGTAGTGGTGGCGGTTAGTAGGTGAAAAAGGAGTATGTGGGTGAGGGGAAATATGTAGAGAGAGAAGGGTATGTAGGGTGAGGGGAAATTTGGGGTGGAGGTAATACGTAGGTGACAGGGATTGTTGGGGTGAGAGGTTCTTAGGTGGAGGGAATATGTGGGTGAGAGGGAATATGTGAGTGAGTGGAAGTTGTAGGGAAAGTAAAAAATGTAAGGGAGAGGGAATTTTGAGGGTGAGAGGATATATGTGGTGAGAGGAATTGAAAGGTGAGGGGAAAGAGGTTGACTAATTTGTAGAGTGAGAGGGAATATGTAGGGTGAGAGGAAATGTGTAGGGTGAGAGGGAATAGGGGCAGGTTGAGAGGGAATTGTAGGTGAGAGGGATATGTAGGGTGAAGGGAATATGTGGGGGTTGAGAGGGAATATGCAGGGTGGGAAAAAAAAATTTTAGGGTGAGAGGGAATATGTAAAGGAGAAGGAATATAGGGTGGAGGGAATAGTAGGGTGATAGGAAATAGTGGGATGAGAGGGAATATATGGTGAGAGGGAATAAAATTTGGTGAAAGCGAATATGAAAGGTGAGTGGGAATATGTAGGTTGAGAGGGAAATATGAGGGTGATAAAAAATATGTGGTGAGGGGAATTGTAGGGTGAGGGGGGAATTGTAGAGAAAGAGGGAGATGTATTGGGAAAAGGAATATGTAGGGTGAGAGGAATATTGGGGTGGGGGGGAACATGTAGGGTGAGAGGGGTATCTAGGTGGAGGGAATATTTTGGGGTTTGGAAGGGATTTTTTAGGGTGAGAGGGAATTTAGAAAGGTGGAGGGAATAGTAGGGTGGGGGGGAAAATATGAAGTTTGAGAAGAGTATGTGGGGTGAGGGGAATTGTTGTAGGGAAGGGAGTATGTTGGGTGAAGATAATATGTGGGGTGAGAGGAATATATGGGTGAGAGGAATTATAGGGGTGAGAGTGAATATGTTGGGTATTGAGAAAGTTTGGTGAAAGGAATTGTAGGTGAGAGGGGTATGCTGGGTTAGGGGGAGTATGTTGGGTTAGAGGGAATATGTAGGTAAGGGGAATACTTTTGGGTGAGGGGAATACGTAGGGTGAGAGGGATATGTGAGGAAAAGGGAAATATGTAGGTTGAGAGGGAATGTGGGTGAAAAGGGAAATATTAGGGTGAGGGGGAAATATGTAGGTGAGAGGAAATATGTGGGGTGGAGGGAATGTAGGGTGAGAAGGAATATGTGGGGTTTTAAAAGGGATATTAGGGGAGAGGGAATATGTGGGTGAGGGGGAATATGTAGGGTGGGGGAGTATGTAGGGGGGAGGGAATATGCAGGGGAGAGGGAATATTTAGGGAGGAGGAATATGCAGGGTGAGAGGAATATGTGGGTGAGAGGGGTTGTAGGGTGAGGGGAAAATATGTAGGCTGGGGAATATGTAGGGTGAGGGGGGAATAGTAGGTTGAGGAGGATGTGGGTGAGAGGAATATGTAGGGTGAGAGGGATTGTGAGTGAGAGGGTATTAGGGTGAAAAGGAATATGTATTTGAGAGGGAATATGTAGGGGAGAAGGAATATGTAGGGTGAGGGGGAAATATGTAGGTGAGAGGGAATTGTGGGTGAGAGGAATATGCAGGGTGAGGGGGTATGTAGGGTGAGAGGGAATAGTAGGGGGGGAAGGGGGTAGGGAAATTTGGGGAAATATGTGGGTTAGGGGAATATGTAGGGTGAGAGGGGAATATGTGGGGTTTGGAGGGAATATGTTGGGTGAGGGGGAATATGTAGGCTGAGGGAGAGTATGTAAGGTGAGGGGAAATATGTAGGTGGAGGGAATTGAGGGGAGAGGGAATAGTGGGTGAGAGGGAATAGTATAGTGAGGCGAATATTAGGGTGAGAGGGATGTGTGGGTTGAGGGGGAAAATTTTTAGGGTAAAAAGGGATATGTAGGTGAGGGGAATATGTGGGGTGGGGGAAATTTGTATGTGTGAGGAGTATGTGGGTGAGAGGTAATATGAGGGTGGGGGAAAGCAGGTAGGGGGAAATTTTATTGGTGGCGGAAAAGTGGAATGGGTGAATTGTTGGGTGGGGGAAAATTGGGTGAGGGGGAAATATGTTGAATGAGATCGAGTATGTTGGGTGAGAAAATATTTAGGGTGAGGGGAATAACTGGGTGGTGGGAGTATGTTGGTTAGGGGGGGAATATGTAAGGTGATAGAGAGTATTTTGGGTGAGAGGGAATTTTGGGGGTGAAAGGAATATGTAGGGTGTGAGGGAATAGTGGGTGAAGGGAATTGTAGGGTGGGGGAGTATAAGGTTGGAGGAAACTGTAGGGCGAGAGGGGAATTTGTGGGGTGGAGGGATATGTATGGTGAGAGGTAGCATGTGGGGTGGGGAAAATTTGTAGGGGAGAGGGAAATGAGGGTGAGGGAAAATTGTGGTGAGAGGATATGAAAGGTGAGGGGGGAGTACTAAGGTGAGAGGAAACAGTAGGGCAGGGGAATATGTAGGGTGGGGGGGAAATGTATGGTGAGGGGTCTGTAGGGTGAGAGAATTGTGGGTGAGAGGGAATATGTAGGGTGAGGGGAATATGTGGGTTGAGAGGGAATAGTATGGTGAGGGGGGGAATATGTGGGTGGAGGGAATGTAGGGCGGGGGGAAATGTGGGTGAGAGGAATATAGGGTGAGAGGGAATATGAAAGGGGAGAGGGGAATATGTATGGTAGGGGGTAGTGTAGGGTGAGAGAATAGGGGGGTTTGAGGGGAAAATATTATTTTTTAAAAAAAAATATTAGGTTTGGATTGAATATGTAGGTGGAGGGAATATTTTTAGGGTGAGGGGGAATTTTTGAGTGAGGGAATAGTATGGTGAGAGGAATATGTATGGTGAGGGGAAATGTAGGGTGAGAGGGAATTGTAGGGTGAGGGGGAATAGTAAGGCGAGAGGGAGTATTTTGAGAGGAAATATGAGGGTGAGAGGGAATATGTAGGGTGAGAGGGAATATGTAGGGTGAGAGGGAATATGTAGGGTGAGAGGGAATATGTAGGGTGAGAGGGAATATGTAGGGTGAGAGGGAGTATGTAGGGTGAGAGGGAATATGTAGGCTTAGATTGAATATGTAGGGTGAGAGTGAATATGTAGAGTAAGAGGGAATTTTAAGAGTGAGAGGGAATATGTTGGGTGAGAGGGAATATGTAGGGTGAGAGGGAATATGTAGGGTGAGAGGGAACATGTAGGGTGAGAGGGAATATGTAGGGTGAGAGGGAATATGTAGGGTGAGAGGGAATATGTAGGGTGAGAGGGAATATGTAGGGTGAGAGGGAGCATGTAGGGTGAGAGGGAATATGCAGGGTGAGAGGGAGTATGTAGGGTGAGAGGGAATATGTAGGGTGGAGGGAAAATGTTGGACGAGAGGGAATATGTAGGGTGAGAGGGAGTATGTAGGGTGAGAGGGAGTATGTAGGGTGAGAGGGAGTATGTAGGGTGAGAGGGAGTATGTAGGGTGAGAGGGAGTATGTAGGGTGAGGGGAGTATGTAGGGTGAGAGGGAGTATGTAGGGTGAGAGGGAGTATGTAGGGTGAGAGGGAGTATGTAGGGTGAGAGGGAGTATGTAGGGTGAGAGGGAGTATGTAGGGTGAGAGGGAGTATGTAGGGTGAGAGGGAGTATGTAGGGTGAGAGGGAATATGTAGGGTGGAGAGGAGTAGATGTAGGGTGAGAGGGAGTATGTAGGGTGAGAGGGAGTATGTAGGGTGAGAGGGAGTATGTAGGGTGAGAGGGAGTATGTAGGGTGAGAGGCAGTATGTAGGGTGAGAGGCAGTATGTAGGGTGAGAGGCAGTATGTAGGGTGAGAGGCAGTATGTAGGGTGACAGGGGGTGGTAGTTGGATGTGTTCGTGTGAATGCGTGTTTGTTTGTATGTTTGTGTGTACTCACCTACATGTGAGACTGCAAGGATCATGTCTACGCCGCCTCTACGATGGTTGCTACTAGTTTGTGAGAGTGCCAGGATCATGTCTACGCCGCCTCTACGATGGTTGCTACTAGTTTGTGAGAGTGCCAGGATCATGTCTACGCCGCCCTCACGATGTTGCTACTAGTTTGTGTGAGTGCCAGGATCATGTCTACGCCGCCTCTACGATGGTTTGCTACTAGTTTGTGTGAGTGCCAGGATCATGTCTACGCCGCCTCTACGATGGTTGCTACTAGTTTGTGAGAGTGCCAGGATCATGTCTACGCCGCCTCTACGATGGTTGCTACTAGTTTGTGTGAGTGCATGGATCATGTCTACGCCGCCTCTACGATGGTTGCTACTAGTTTGTGTGAGTGCATGGATCATGTCTACGCCGCCTCTACGATGGTTGCTACTAGTTTGTGTGAGTGCATGGATCATGTCTACGCCGCCTCTACGCTGGTTGCTACTAGTTTGTGTGAGTGCATGGATCAAGTCTACGCCGCCTCTACGATGGTTGCTACTAGTTTGTGTGAGTGCCAGGATCATGTCTACGCCGCCTCTACGATGGTTGCTACTAGTTTGTGTGAGTGCCAGGATCATGTCTACGCCGCCTCTACGCTGGTTGCTACTAGTTTGTGTGAGTGCCAGGATCATGTCTACGCCGCCTCTACGATGGTTGCTACTAGTTTGTGTGAGTGCCAGGATCATGTCTACGCCGCCTCTACGATGGTTGCTACTAGTTTGTGTGAGTGCCAGGATCATGTCTACGCCGTCTCTACGCTGGTTGCTACTAGTTTGTGTGAGTGCCAGGATCATGTCTACGCCGCCTCTACGATGGTTGCTACTAGTTTGTGTGAGTGCCAGGATCATGTCTACGCCGTCTCTACGCTGGTTGCTACTACGTTCACTCATCTGGAATCGAGAGCTTTATCGTGCCTCTTCTTAAAACTATATATGGATCCTGCCTCTGTCACCTCACTCTCCAGGTCGTCCTACTTCCTGCCTACTCTATGACTGAAGAAATAACTCCTAACGTCCCTGTTGCTTATCTATATTTTCAACTTCTACCTGTGTCTTCTTATGACTGTTTCCCATCTAACAAGTAATCTGTCCCTATTCACCCTATCAATTCTACTTAGTATTTTGTACATTGTTATCATGTCACTCTTAGCCCTTGTGTCCTTCAGTGTCATCAGGCTGAGTTCCCTTAATCTCTCCATATAGGACGTATTCCTTAGCTCAAGGAATAGTCTCAATGGAAACCTCAGCATTTTCTCTAATTTTTTGATATGCTTGACCAGGTGTTGGTTTTATACTGGTACTGCATGCTCCAATATGGGGTTGTATACGATGTAGTGATGGACTCGTTACCTAAATGTCTAAAAGGTAGTCTTAGATTTGCCAGACGCGCATTTACTGCAGCAGTTATTTAGATGATGTGCGCCTTAAGTGATATGCTTGGTACAATACTCCAAAGTCCATCTTGAAAGAGTTTTGTAACTTTTGTCCCTTTTTGCGGTCTTCCTTCCGCTTCCTCAAACCTCTGGAATGAACTCCAGTAGTCAATTGTCAGACCAGGTCTGAAGATTGTCGAATCCATTTGTAGCCTTTCCTGGTCCAGGTCTGCATATATTCTCTTCATTAATTTCACATCATCTGCGTACAAAGATTCCTTTGACTCTGTTCCTTCCTTCAAGTCATTCACATGTACAAGAAATAACACTGGTTCTATTACATATCCTTGTGGAACCCCACTCGCCACAAGTACCCATTCCGACACCTCTTCACTCGTTATTTTCTTCTTGTCAGGTATGCTTTGATCCATTACAGTGCTTTCTCTGTTATTCCTGCCTGCTCTTCTAGCCATTGTACTAGTCTCTTGTGCGGTACTGTGTGAACAGCAGTCTACTCATCTATCTCAGCCCTTCCTATAGAAGTCCAGTAGATTTGTGAGACAAGATTTTCCATCTGCAAAGCCGTGCTGACTGTCATGTATGAACTCACTCCTTTCTAGGTTGGCTGGGTCTATTCTTCCGATAATAATCTTTATGTGTGTGCTAATGAAAACTGCCACATATGTGTACACATACCTTAAGAAATCGTAATGACACGATTGCAAATAAACCATACCCCCGGCCGGGATTGAACCCGCGGTCATAGAGTTGACGGCAGTGAAGGGACTTGAACTAGAGTTCGTCACGGCCACGCTAGCTGGAGATTCGTCTGTAAAAACTTGCATTTGTGGTCACAGAGGTGCCTGTGCTAACCTTCCTATGGTGTAGAAATATACCTAGTTGGATGAATCTTATTGTGGCTAGCTGGTCTAGTGGTTAGCGCGACGGGCTGGAGTTTTGAGACTCTATGACCGCGGGTTCAATCCCGGCCGGGGGTATGGTGTACACATACATTTGTGTACATGTGCACATGTATAGGTGAGCATACATATGCATCTCTACGTATGTGTGTGCATATGTACGTCAGTGTACATGTATCTTTGTTCGTGCGTATGCATCCATGTGCGCATGTATTTGTATATAAAGGTATTGTGTTCTCATATATACGTGTAATCAAGTATATATGTGCGCTCACGCATTATAACCATAGTGAAAAGTAGCATTATTCCAAGGGTCTTTAGTTAATAGAAAATATTTCCAGCGATGGTATTGCATAGCTGCAAGAAGTCACAACAAACAATTACAGCGAATAAAATAAACTCTCTGACCTTTATAAACAGTCCAGAGTGAACCTGAACTTTATCAGATGTCAAATATCATAACTTTGGCGCCTCGTTCTCCGTTTACACCTGGGTGTTGACAACATGATCAGTTTACACCTGGGTGTTGACAACATGATCAGTTTTACACCTGGGTGTTGAACTAAAATAAATAAAGATATCTATAAAAACTCCTGGGGCCCCGGTCCTTGGGACCCATTATGAACCTCTGTAAATCTTTTGACTACCAGGAGTTTACTTACCTGGAGTTTACCTACCTGGAGTTTACCTACTGGAGTTTACCTACCTGGAGTTTCTACTACCTGGGGTTTAGCTTACTGGAGGTTTATCTACCTGGAGTACCTACCTGGTGAGTTTACCTGCCCACAGGAATATGGGTATGATGGTATAAACAAACATATTAAACAAACCAAAATCTCTCCTATTAACTGAGGAGACAAGCTTCCACTAATATTGAATAACCAACCAGGCTTAGTATTTCATAATAATTTAATTATTCCAGGATTATTTTCTTCTCTCTCTCTCTTTCTCATATTTAATATTTAATGATGATAAGACGTGTCAAGACGGAGATTTGGTAATAACAATAATGACTTAACACTTGGATGGTCATTCGTGCGGGATGTTGCGGGTGCAAGTCTGAGGGTTGATGCTGCTGCTGCTGCTGAAAGAAACTGGTGAAACATTACTATGATGCCTCTTACAGGCTCGGCACCCACTACGCATTATTATTGGTAAGTCACCTGGGAAACTTCTTGTCTCATGAATATCTTATGTATGTGTCCTTTATATATATATATATATTATATATATATATATTAATATATATATATATTATATATATATATATATATATATATATATATATAATATCATATATATAAACACGCTAGATAACAGGGATATCTTGCTACTCACTACTACACTTGGGTCACACTTCACAGGACACGCAACATGCATATATATATATATACATACATCTAGGTTTTTCTCCTTTTTCTAAATAGCTCTTGTTCTTCTTTATTTCTTCTATTCAGGGCCCATGGGGGAAGTGGAGAAAAGAATCTTTCCTCCGTTATAAGCCATTGCGTGTCTTATGAGGCGACTAAAATGCCGGGAGCAATGGGTAGAACCCCTTTCCTGTAGACAATTACTAAAAAAAGGAGAAGAAAGCAAAAACTTTATAAAACTGGATGCTTGAATGTGCGTGGATGTAGTGCGGGATGGACAAGAAACAAGGATGATTGTGATGTTATGAATGAAAGAAGTTGGATGTCCTGGCCCTAGCGAAACAAAGCAGAAGGGGGTAGGGGAGTACTCGGCTGGGGGGAGAGGTAGGGAAATAAATGGGATTAAATCTGGAGTATCTGAGAGACGTTAGAGCAAAGGAAGGGATAGCAGTAATGTTTGAAATGATCAGTTATGGAAGAGAAGGAAAAGAGAATATGAATGTGTAAATTCAAGAATTATGTGGAATCAAAGTAAAGTGGATGCGAGAAGTGGGTCATAATAGCGTGTATGCCACCTGGAGGAAGAGAGGAATGTAGGGGAGAGAGAGAGTAGATTTGGGAGATTGTTAAGTGAATGTTATAGGAGCCTTTGAACCAAAGGTGAGAGAGTAATTTGGCCAGGGGACCTGAATGCTAAAGTAGGAGAAGACTTTTAGAGAGGGTTGTGGTAGGTAAAGTTTGGGGGCGTGTGCAGGTGTAAATGTTATGGTGAAGCCCTTTGATTGAACTTTGATATAGAAAGGGGTTTTAGTTTATAGGCAAATACATCATTTTAAGAAAAAGAGGACTAAATAAGTATACAAGGATATTGATGTAGGGCGAAATGACTGTAGTTTGCGGATCTGTATTGGTAGATAAAAGGACTGTTGGTAGACTTCAGTAATGTACATGTTTATAGAGGGGCCACAAAATATCAGTCACTTTCCTAGTTGTAGCCTACACTGAGAGTAAAGGTTAGATGGGATACAAGGAGATAGAAAGGTCTGGGAAGAGAGATGAGTGAAGGTTTATAAAACTTAAAAGAGGAGGCAGTTTTAGGGTAAGAATATAAACAGCTATTGGAGGATGATGGGCTAATGAGAGCATAGGCAATGGGAATCGAAAAGGTATGGGGTAGGTTTAAAAATGTAGTGTTGAGTGTTCAGCAGAAGTTGTGGTTACAGGAAAGTGGGTGCAGGAGGGAAGAGGAGCAATGGGTGGAATGATGATGTAAGGCGAGGAAAATTTTAGATATGAGAAGTTTTTACAAAGTAATTAGAAGTGATGCAAGGAGGGAAGAGTATATGGAGAAAAAGTGAGAGGTTAAGAGTGTTGTGTGGTGAGCAATGGTAAAAAGAGAGCAAATGGGAGCGTGGGGAGATGTTATCAACAAATTTTGTTGAAAATAAGAAAAAGTTATGCGCAGTGAGAATAAACAAAGTTAAGAAAGCCTAGAGAACAAATGGAATTTGTTCAGTTAAAAGGTAGGAGAGGAGAGTTATTAAATGGAGAGTTTAGAGGTTTTGGGAAGAATGGAGGGAATATTTTGAGATTGTTAAAATGTTGATGAAGTTAGGGGGAAGCAGTGATTTCGTGTATAGGGCAAGGAGGAACAACATCTTGTAGGAGTGAGGAAGAGAGCAAGTAGTGAATGTGGAGGAAGTTCGGAGGCAGTAGGTTAAAATTGAAAGTGGGGTACAAATAAGGCAAGCCGGGGATTGATGGTGAATAAAGATTTAAAAATGTTTAAAAGCACGTGGGGATATAGTTTGGAAGTGGTTGGTGAAAATTATTTAAATAAATGTATGGAAGAGGTTAGGTACCTAGGGATTGGCAGAAGAGAGGACAGAGGAGCATGCATAGTTCCTTTGTATATAGGGCAAAGGGGGATAAAAGAGAGTGCAATAATTATAGGGGGATAAGTCTGTTGAGGATACTGGCAAGTGTATGGTAGAGTTATTATTGAAAGAATTAAGAGAAAGGACGGAGAATAGGCTGCAGATGAACAAGGAAGGCTTTATGGAAAGGTAGGGGGTTGTTAGGGGTGTGTCGGACGGGTGGTTTTTCACCAGTTTGATAACATATAAGTGAACAGTTATTTAGGATTAAGACTTTAGAGGTCTTTGTGGCATTTAATGGATTTGGGAAAAGGCGGTTATGACAGGTGGGATAGGGGAGGCAATGTGGCAGAAGTTGACCAGAGGTTGTATGGTGATGGAGGGAGGTTACTGAAAGCAGTGTGAAGGGGGGGTTTTTTACGAGAATAGTGAGGATAAAGTTAGAGTATGTAGGAAAGAAGAGGAGAAATTATTTCCAGTAAAAGTAGCCCTCTTAGACAAGGAATGTGTGAATGTCACCGTGGTTGTTTAATTATTTATTGATGGGTTGTAGGAGTCAATGCGTGGGTCTTGGCAGAGGCGAGGAGATGAGAGTTAAAAGAAAAGAATCACACATAATGTGGGAGTTGTCACAGTTGCTTCTTCTGATGACACTGTGCTCTTGGGGGAATTCTGAAGAGAAGTTGCAGTGATTGGTGGAATGAATTTGGTAGGGTGTGCAAAAGAAGAAAATTTGAAAGTGGAATACAGGGCAAAGAGTAAGTTTATGAGGATAACAAAAAGATTAGTGATGAAAGTTTGGATTTTCAGATTCAGGAGGGTAAGAGAGTATGGAGGAGGTGAATGTATTCAGATATTTGGAGTGGACGTGTCAGCGGATGGGTCTGGAGAATGAGGGGTGAATCTAGTAATTGATGAGGGGAAAAGGGTGAGTGGTGCACCTAGGAGCTGTGGGACAAATGAATTTTGTCCTTGAGGCAAAGAGGGGAAATGTATGAGAGTATAGTTTTACCAACGCTCTTATATGGTGTGAAGCATGGGGTGATGAATGTTGCAGCGAGGGAGAAGGCTGGAGGCCAGTGGAGAGATGTCATGTCTTCTGAGAGCAATGTGTGGCTTGTGTGAATAAGTGCAGAGAATTGTAGTTTAGTTTGGAAGTTAGGAGGAGGTGCGGATTACCCATACCCTGTGTCAACAGAGGCTGAGGAAGGGTGTTGAGGTGGTTTTTTTCGGTCATGCGGACGAGAATAATTGTGATAGCGAAACAGAATAACTTCAAAGAGTGTTATCAGTCTGTAGTTGTAGAAGGATGGCGGGGGGTAGGGGTCGGCTAGTAAAGGTTGGAGGGAGGGGATAAAGGTGGTTTTGAGGTTTTGTTGCTTTTGTGGGCGAGGGGGCGTTGGACTTCCAGAGGCCCACCCACACGCCTGCGCCCGCGAGGGGCTTGGACTTCCAGCAGGCATGCTGACGCGTGTTTGATAGCGAGTGATGGAGACCAAATGGTTTTTAATACTTGACGTGCTGTTGGCCAGTGTGAGCAAAGTAACACTTTATGAAGGCGTGGTCAGGGAAATCGGCAGGCCGGGACTTGAGTCATGGAGTGGGAAGTTAACAGTGCTGCACCCTGAAGGGGGTGTTAATGTTGCAGTTTAAAAACTGTAGTGTAAAGCACCCTTTGGCAAGACAGTGATGGTAGTGAATGATGGTTGAAAGTTTTTCTTTTTCGGGCCACCCTGCCTTGGTGGGAATCGGCCAGTGTTGATAATAAATAATAAAATAAATAAATATATATATATATATATATATATATATATATATATATATTATATATATATTATTTTTTATATATATATATTACTATTATATATATATAATAAAAAACATAATATATATATTATATATATATTATATATATATTATATATTTATATATATATATATATATATATATGCAATAAGATCACAGTAAAACAGGTAGGTGATTTCAGGATATGCAAAAACAAACACTGTGAAAGAATAGAGAATTCCAAGCGTTTTCGTTCACTACTCTTACATTATCAAGGAACAATGTTCTTGATTAATGTGAAGTAGTCACGAAAGCGCTTTGAAATTTCTTGTTCTTTTCACAGTGTTGTTTTGCATATATATATATATATATATATATATATATATATTTATATATATATATATATATATATATATATTATATATATATATATATATATATGTATATACTATATACATATATATATATATATATATATATATATATATATACTATATATTAATATATATATATATATTATATAATATAGGGGACTCCACCTCTAGATACTGTCCTAGGGACCTTCATCTTCAGAGGAAAAGAATTTAAAGTATCTTACTTCAGGCAAAATTCAGATTCTCCCTGAAGCAGTTTGAGAATATCTATCCTTACCACCCATTATAATGTGATATATATTTATTTTAAATACAAAAATACATTGACAAAACAATTCACAAAGATACAATAAAAAGTAAAACAACATAGGTAACTCAGAGCTTACGTCTAAATGCTTCATCTAGCTCCCCAGCAGTGGGCCGTGTGCCCTGAATGCTGAAGGCATTTCCTTCTCGGGATCGCAACACTGAGTCTATGAAAGAGGAAGTGGTCGCCCTGTGGTTCCATGGTTTCTATGATGAGGTTTTCACCCAGCTCTTTGACGCAACTTTAGAGCACTCTTGCCCCATGCTCCAATGGCTCTCCGTTCCTATGGGATGAAGTTATAGCAAGTGGAAAGGTTTCTTCTTATTTGCTCTGATCTTCGGGGTCTCTTGTGGCTAGTTAGCTTCACCCCTTCCACTATACGGAGTAGGCAAGTAGGTCGTCTGCCAATGTTGTGCTGCACAGGTGTAGTCCCCATTGCAATCTGCTTTCCATCCTTCCAAGGGAGCCAGTGGCTCCATCAGGACGCTTTTTCTGACTTCCGTCAGACCTCTGCACTTGGGGTGGTTACCGTTGAGATGGGCAACGGGCTGTGGCAAGGGCTCTCTTTATGTGGCATTGACTCCTCATGCTGGCATACCTCACCTTCTGGCTGTGTGACACAATAGACCATGAAGTCCGAATTGATCAGCAGTCGCCCTGCCGTAAATACACCCATGTTCGGTGAGGATGGGGGTGGCTAGGCGGAATGAGCAACACCCAATCCGAAATGGCCTGTGGGTCTCGTGGAGTGCAAAGGAGAATTGGGAACAGCTAACAGGAAATCTCCTGAGTGTGGTGCCTTCTCTGCCAGGGACGAGCTTTGTCCTTTCCTGAGGTGTTGGAGAGCATTGGGTTGGCGAATTTTTCCATGATCGGTTTGTCCCAGTGGGAATGGTTCTGTGCTGTTGGCAGGAAGCTGGTCTACTGAGGAGTCTGTAAGGGTGTCCCATCGAATCGTGTGCTTCAGTAAACCTGGGGTCTTGAGCTTCCTACCACGTATCTCAAGCGTTCGGGAACAAATCTTCTTGACTATTGCAATGGACAGAAAAGAGGGGAAAGCAAACTGCGTTGCTTTTTGCTTCACCCATATACTCTCAGCCGCACTGGGAGGGTTGACTGATCCCATTGCTTATCCTCTAGTGACGGGTTCAGTGCCTTCTTAAAGGTTGACCTAAGGGTGTGCGTTATTATTCGGTCGAGTGTTGGGTTGTCAAAAGAGGGTGCCACTTAAGGTTGTGAGGAGGACCAATGTTATACTCAGTATGTGTTATACAAGTATGTGTTATACAAAGATGTGTTATCCAGTATGTGTTATACTAGTATGTGTTATAACAGTTTTTTATGTGTTTATACCCAGTGTTCTATTACCAGTATCTGTTATACCAGTATGTGTTATACCAGTATGTGTTATACCAATGTTATACCAGTATGTGTTATACAAGTATGTGTTATACAAGTATGTGTTATACCAGTATGTGTTATACCAGTATGTGTTATACCAGTATGTGTTATACCAGTGTGTGTTATACCAGTATGTGTTATACCAGTGTGTCTTATACCAGTATGTGTTATATAACCAGTATGTTGTTAACCAGTTGTGTTTATACAGTGATGTCTATACCAGTATGTGTAGTATACCAGTGTGTGTATACAGTATGTGTTATACCAGTGTGTGTTATACCAGTATGTGTTATACCAGTGTGTGTTATACCAGTATGTGTTATACCAGTGTCTTATACCAGAATGTGTTATACCAATGTGTGTTATACCAGTGTGTGTTATACCAGTATGTGTTATACCAGTGTGTGTTATACCAGTATGTGTTATACCAGTGTGTGTTGTACCAGTATGTGTCTAATACCTGTGTGTGTTATTACAGTATGAGTTATACGGTGTGTGTTATTTTTATACCAGTATGTGTTATACCAGTGTGTGTTATACCAGTATGTGTTATACCAGTGTGTGTTATACCAGTATGTGTTATACCAGTGTGTGTTATACCAGTATGTGTTATACCAGTGTTATAGCAGGATGTGTTATACCAGTATGTGTTATACCAGTATGTGTTATACCAGTATGTGTTATACTAGTATGTGTTATACCAGTATGTGTTGTACCAGTATGTGTTATACCAGTATGTGTTATACCAATATGTGTTACACCAGTGTTATACCAGTATGTGTTATACCAGTATGTGTTATACCAGTATGTGTTTTACCAGTATGTGTTATACCAGTATGTGTTATACCAGTGTGTGTTGTACCAGTATGTGTTATACCAGTATGTGTTATACCAGTATATGTTATACCAGTATATGTTATACCAGTATGTGTTATACCAGTATATGTTATACCAGTATGTGTTATGCCGGTATGTGTTATAACAGTATGTGTTATACTAGTTTGTGTTATACCAGTATGTGTTATACCAGTACGTGTTATACCAGCATGTGTTATACCAGTATGTGTTGTACCAGTATCTGTTATACAAGTATGTGTTATATCAGAATGTGTTATACCAGTATGTGTTATACCAGTATGTGTTATACCAGTATGTGTTATACCAGTGTTATACCAGTATGTGTTATTCCAGTATGTGTTATACCAGTATGTGTTATACCAGTATGTGTTATATTAGTATGTGTTATACCAGTATGTGTTGTACCAGCATGTGTTATAACAGTATGTGTTATACCAGTATGTGTTATACCAGTATGTGTTATACCAATATGTGTTATACCAGTGTTATACCAGTATCTGTTATACCAGTATCTGTTATACCAGTATGTGTTATACCAGTATGTGTTATACCAATATGTGTTATATCACCATTGTTATATCCAGTATCTGTTATTACCCGTATTGTTATTACCTGTGTGATGTTGTACAGTATGTGTTATACCAGTATGTGTTATACCAGTATATTTTATACTAGTATGTGTTATGCCGGTATGTGTTATAACAGTATGTGTTATACTAGTTTGTGTTATACCAGTATATGTTATACAAGTATGTGTTATACCAGCATGTGTTATACCAGCATGTGTTATACCAGCATGTGTTATACAAGTATGTGTTATACCAGAATATGTTATACCAGTATGTGTTATACCAGTATATGTTATACCAGTATGTGTTATACGAGTATGTGTTATACCAGTATGTGTAATGCAAGTATGTGTTATACCAGTATGTGTTATACCAGTATGTGTTATACCAGTATGTGTTATACCATTATGTGTTATACCATTATGTGTTATACCATATGTGTTTACCAAGTATGTTGTTATACAAGTATGTGTTATACCATTATGTGTTATACCAGTATGTGTTATACCAGTATGTGTTATACAAGTATGTGTTATACCATTATATGTTATACAAGTATGTGTTATACCAGTATGTGTTATACCAGTATGTGTTATACCAGTATGTGTTGTACCAGTATGTGTTATACCATTATGTGTTATGCCAGTATGTATTATACCAGTATGTGTTATACCAGTATGTGTTGTTCCAGTATGTGTTATACCATTATGTGTTATACCAGTATGTGTTATACCAGTATGTGTTATACCAGTATGTGTTATACCAGTATGTGTTATACCAGTATGTGTTATACCCCTATGTGTTGTACCAGTATGTGTTATACCAGTACGTGTTATACCAGGATGTGTTGCACCAGTATGTGTTATACCAGTATGTGTTATACCAGTATGTGTTATACCAGTATGTGTTGTACCAGTATGTGTTATACCAGTATGTGTTATACCAGAGTGTGTTATACCGATATTTTTTTTGGGGGTGGGTGTTGTTCCAGTATGTGTTATACCAGTAATGTGTTGTACCAGTTGTGTTTACCAGTATGTTGTGTTATTCCAGTATGTGTTGTACCAGCATGTGTTATACCAGTATGTGTTATACCAGTATTTGTTATACCAGTATGTGTTGCACCAGTATGTGTTATACCAGTATGTGTTATACCAGTATGTGTTATACCAGTATGTGTTGTACCAGTATGTGTTATACCAGTATGTGTTACACCAGTATGTGTTGTACCAGTATGTGTTATACCAGTATGTGTTGTACCAGTATGTGTTGTACCAGTATGTGTTATACCAGTATGTGTTATACCAGTATGTTTTATACCAGTATGTGTTATACCAGTATGTGTTATACCAGTTGGTTGTATCATATGTGTATACCAGTATGTGTTATAACCAGTATGTGTTTATACAGTATGTGTTTTTATACCAGTATGTGTTGTACCAGTATGTGTTATCCATTATGTGTTTATGCCAGTATGTGTATACCAGTTATGTGTTATACAGTATGTGTTGTTCGTATGTGTTATACCATTTATGTGCTTATACCAGTATGGTTATACCAGTATGTGTTATACCAGTATGTTGTTATACCAGTTTGTGTTATACCAGTATGTGTTTATACCAGTATTGGGTTTGTTCCAGTATGTGTTATACCAGTACGTGTTATACCAGGATGTGTTGCACCAGTATGTGTTATACCAGAATGTGTTATACCAGTTTGTGTTATACCAGTATGTGTTGTACCAGTATGTGTTATACCGTATGTGTTATACAGTGTGTGTGTATACCAGTATGTGTTTGTTCCAGAGTAGTGGATACCAGTATGTGTTTGTACCAGAATGTGTTATACCAGTATGTTTTGGGGTTTTATATTCCAGAATGTGTTTCTGTTTGTACCAGTATGTGTTATACCAGATGTCGTTTATACCAGTATTTGTTATACCAGTATGTGTTGCACCAGTATGTGTTATACCAGTATGTGTTATACCAGTATGTGTTATACCAGTATGTGTTTGTACCAGGTATGTGATATACCAAGTATGTGTTTACACCAGTATGTGTTTGTACCAGTATGTGTTAACCAGGTATGTGTTGTACCCAGTATGTGTTGTACCAGTATGGTCATCCAGTATGTGTTATACCAGTATGTTTTATTCCCGTATGTGTTATACCAGTATTTGTTATACAGTATGAGTTATGCCAGTATGTGTGTACCTGTATGTGTTATTACCCAGTATGTGTTATACCAGTATGTTTTATACCAGTATGTGTTATACCAGTATGTGTTGTACCAGTATGTGTTATACCAGTATGTTTTATACCAGTATGTGTTATACCAGTATGTGTTATACCAGTATGTGTTGTATCAGTATGTGTTATACCAGTATGTGTTATACCAGTATGTGTTATACCAGTATGTGTTATACCAGTATGTGTTGTACCAGTATGTGTTATACCATTATGTGTTATGCCAGTATGTGTTATACCAGTATGTGTTATACCAGTATGTGTTGTTCCAGTATGTGTTATACCATTATGTGCTATACCAGTATGTGTTATACCAGTATGTGTTATACCAGTATGTGTTATACCAGTATGTGTATACCAGTACTGTGTTTTCAGTATGTGTTGTACCAGTATGTGTTATACCAGTACATGTTATACCAGGATGTGTTGCACCAGTATGTGTTATACCAGTATGTGTTATACCAGTATGTGTTATACCAGTATGTGTTGTACCAGTATGTGTTATACCAGTATGTGTTATACCAGTGTGTGTTATACCAGTATGTGTTGTTCCAGTATGTGTTATACCAGTATGTGTTATACCAGTATGTTTTATACCAGTATGTGTTATACCAGTATGTGTTGTACCAGTATGTGTTATACCAGTATGTTTTATACCAGTATGTGTTATACCAGTATGTGTTATACCAGTATGTGTTGTATCAGTATGTGTTATACCAGTATGTGTTTATACCCGTATGGTGTGTATACCAGTATGTGTTATACCAGTATGTGTTGTACCAGTATGTGTTATACCATTATGTGTTATGCCAGTATGTGTTATACCAGTATGTGTTATACCAGTATGTGTTGTTCCAGTATGTGTTATACCATTATGTGCTATACCAGTAAGTGTTATACCAGTATGTGTTATACCATTATGTGTTATACCAGTATGTGTTATACCAGTATGTGTTATACCAGTATGTGTTATACCAGTACGTGTTATACCAGGATGTGTTGCACCAGTATGTGTTATAAACAGTATGTGTTTATACCCGTATGTGTTATTACAGTAAGTGTTGTACCAGTATGTGTTATACCAGTATGTGTTATACCAGTGTGTGTTATACCAGTATGTGTTGTTCCAGTATGTGTTATACCAGTATGTGTTGTACCAGTATGTGTTATACCAGTATGTGTTATTCCAGTATGTGTTGTACCAGTATGTGTTATACCAGTATGTGTTATACCAGTATTTGTTATACCAGTATGTGTTGCACCAGTATGTGTTATACCAGTTATGTGTTTTTATACCAGACTTGTGTTTTTACCAGTATGTGTTGTACCAGTATGTGTTATACCAGTATGTGTTACACCAGTATGTGTTGTACCAGTATGTGTTATACCAGTATGTGTTGTACCAGTATGTGTTGTACCAGTATGTGTTATACCAGTATGTGTTATACCAGTATGTTTTATACCAGTATGTGTTATACCAGTATGTGTTATACCAGTATGTGTTATACCAGTATGTGTTGTACCAGTATGTGTTATACCAGTATGTGTTATACCAGTATGTTTTATACCAGTATGTGTTATACCAGTATGTGTTGTACCAGTATGTGTTATACCAGTATGTTTTTTATACCAGTTATGTGTTATACCAGTAATGTTTTATACCTAGTATGGTTGTACCAGTATGTGTTATACCAGTATGTGTTATACCAGTATGTTTTATACCAGTATGTGTTGTACCAGTATGTGTTGTACCAGTATGTGTTATACCAGTATGTGTTGTACCAGTATGTTTTATACCAGTATGTGTTGTACCAGTATGTGTTGTACCAGTATGTGTTGTACCAGTATGTTTTATACCAGTATGTGTTGTACCAGTATGTGTTATACCAGTATGTGTTGTACCAGTATGTGTTATACCAGTATGTGTTGTACCAGTATGTGTTGTACCAGTATGTGTTGTACCAGTATGTGTTATGCCAGTATGTGTTGTACCAGTATGTGTTATACCAGTATGTGTTATACCAGTATGTGTTGTACCAGTATGTGTTATACCAGTATGTGTTATACCAGTATGTGTTATACCAGTATGTTTTATACCTGTGGTGTTGTTATACCCAGTATGTGTTGTACCAGTATGTGTTTTATACCAGTATGTGTGTGTACCAGTATGTTTGATACCAGTATGTGTTGCTACCAGTATGTGTTGATACCAGTATGTGTTTTTTACCAGTATGTGTTTTATACCAGTATGGTTGTACAAAAGTAATGTGTTATACCAGTATGTGTTATACCAGTATGTGTTGTACCAGTATGTGTTATACCAGTATGTGTTGTACCAGTATGTGTTATACCAGTATGTGTTGTACCAGTATGTGTTATACCAGTATGTGTTATACCAGTATGTGTTGTACAAGTATGTGTTATACCAGTATGTGTTGTACCAGTATGTGTTATGTACCAGTATGTGTTAGTACCAGTATGTGTTATGCCAGTATGTGTTGTACCAGTATGTGTTGTACCAGTATGTGTTATACCAGTATGTGTTGTGTTATACCAGTATGTGTTATACCAGTATGGTTATTCCAGTATGTGTTGTTACAGTATGTGTTATACCAAGTATGTGTTGTTACCCGTATGTGTTTATACCAGTATGTGTTATACCAGTATGTGTTATACCAGTATGTGTTGTACCAGTATGTGTTATACCAGTATGTGTTATACCAGTATGTGTTATACCAGTATGTGTTTACCAGTGGTGTTGTACCAGTATGAGTTATCCGTATGTGTTATACCAGTATGTGTTTATACCAGTATGTGTTATTACCAGTATGTGTATGTACCGTTAGTGTTATAACAGTATGTGTTGTACCAGTATGTGTTATACCAGTATGTGTTATACCAGTATGTGTTGTACCATTATGTTGGTTTATACCGTATGTGTTTTGTACCAGTATGTGTTTTATCAGTATGTGTGTACCAGTTTGTGTATACCTAGTATCGTGTAGTACCAGTATTGTGTAATATACCAGTATGTGTTTGTTACCAGTATGTGGTATACCAGTAATGTGTTATACCAGTGTATGTGTTGTTGTACCAGTATGAGTTTACCAGTATGTGTTGTACCAGTATGTGTTATACCAGTAAGTGTTGTACCAGTATGGTGTTATTACCAGTATGTGTTTATACCAGTATGTGTTGTACCAGTATGTGTTATACCAGTATGTGTTATACCAGTATGTGTTATACCAGTATGTGTTGTACCAGTATGTGTTATACCAGTATGTGTTATACCAGTATGTGTTGTACCAGTATGTGTTATCACCAGTTGTGTTGCTACCTGTATGTGTTGTTACCAGTATGTGTTGTACCAGTATGTGTTATGCCAGTATGTGTTGTACCAGTATGTGGTTGTTACCAGTATGTGTTATACCAGTATGTGTTATACCAGTATGTGTTATACCAGTATGTGTTGTACCAGTATGTGTTATACCAGTATGTGTTGTACCAGTATGTGTTATACCAGTATGTGTTATACCAGTATGTGTTATACCAGTATGTGTTATACCAGTATGTGTTGTACCCAGTTGTGTTTTACCTGTATGGTGGTGTGTACCAGTATGTGTTAACATTAGTGTTTGTAAACATATTTGTTGTACCAGTATGTGTTTTATACCAGTATGTGTTATACTAGTATTTGTTGTTATACAGTATGTTTTTTACCAGTATGTGATTGTACCAGTATGTGTTGTAACAGTATGTGTTGTACCAGTATGTGTTTGTACAGTATGTGTATACCAGTATGGTTATACAGATGTGTTATACCATGTATGTGTTGTACCAGTATGCGTTCTATACCAGTATGCGTTATACCAGTATGTGTTGTACCAGTATGTGTTGTACCAGTATGTGTTATACCAGTATGTGTTATACCAGTATGTGTTATACCAGTATGTGTTTATAGGGTGTCGGGTAATTTCCTCCGGTTGTAGTGAAGGTTCACTTGTATTAAGAGTTCATTGTTGTGATGAAGGTCTCCTTCTTGCAAGGAATTAAGGGACAGGCAGTGGATGAGAAGTGTAAGTAAGTAAGTAAGTAAGTAAGTAAGTAAGTAAGTAAGTAAGTAAGTAAGTAAGTAAGTAAGTTTATTCAGGTATACACAATACAGTTACATAGAATTATCATACATAGCAGCATATGTGTAGAGAACCTGGGATAACCCAAAAAAGTCAGACAGAGTGACTTATTTATTTATGATTCGGTTTCTTTCATTTTTGGTGTACGTTAAGAAACATGTGTCCATCATACATTGAACAAGTGTCAGTAAGACAGCCCGACAAACAATTGAGGAAAAAAATATTTACTCAAATCATATATGGCAAGATGTTGTTTGGGCTCAACCTGCTGATAAAACATGGCTAATCCAAATTTATCTCGGTTATAATTACTGTATTTTATCCTATCTTCATTCTTAAAAACAATTGTATAGTTTTGACCTTTAGAAAAATATGTATCTGCCTTTTATCCTCACACAAATAAAAAAAACAGTTATTCTTTAATGTCTGTGAAATTCATTGCATTCCTGTCATTATTAATGACAGAAAAGCAAGATATAAATAAATAACTTACTTCCGAGATAATCGACAAAAACGAGCACATGCCGAAAAAAAAAATCGACAAATAGCTTTTTTTTTTAGTTGTATGGTGCATTACGAGTGTATATCATAGTTAGCCCTGTACTACTCTCCGTTTTCTCTAATATAAAGTACCCAGGAGGGGAGTAGAGGATGGTAGATTATCCCCTATCCTCTAGTGGTAACTTAATCCCTCCGACCGACCGCCGGTCTACTGCTCGGTATTATGTTATTTATATTGCTTATTATGTCATATTAGATCAATTGTGATAGGTAAATAAGCCGTATTATTGATATTAGCTTAATAATAAAGCATATTTCCCTCATCACAAGACGCAGGAGTTACTGCTGAAGTCAGCAAATGTTCCCAGACTGTTCCTGACTGGCTCCCAGACTACATAATTCCTCCCACCCACTCTGTTATCTTGCTAAATCGTCAATTATATTGAAAAGAATAAAACAAGAACTAAATGAAATGGAAATTGGAAAAAAAATATCAAACTTCACACACGGAGGGCCCGGTTCGGATTCATGCGGGTTGGAAACATTTTGACGCATTTCCTTACACCTGTTGTCTGTTAACATAGCCGCAAGTAGGTACCTGGGTGCTAGTCGACTGGTGGTGGGTCACACCTGGGGGACAGATTAAGGACCACAATGGAAATAAGTTAGACAGTCCTGGATGGACGCACTGACTTTCTTGGGATATGCTGGGTGGCTAACCTCTGGGTGTTAAAAATCCGAATGAAATCTTATCTTATCTTACCTAACATCGAGGACATGTGAGCAGGTACGGTAGGGGGTGGCCGGCATCCACCATATATGTTATAAATGACTATAGTTCATTTACGTGACATCACACGACAATAAATCTTATACCAGAGTTGCCGAAGAAGGATAAGCTAATTTTTCTTTATTATTAGCTAAATTTTCGTATTTTTTTCGATTTTTTTAATTCGTGCACCGAGTGCGTTAGCCGCCCCAGAACTTTACAAATCATAGACCAGAGCTTAACATTATATTTTCAGAATTATTTTTTTTCAGTTTATTACGAGGGAAAAAAGACTGGCAGTGAGAGAATAGTTCCTATCTCACCTTTGTAAACTTGTTCATGATTGTGACCAGATCTACCTGGAGTTCATTACTTTGTACTGTTTAGGGGCTTTGGTGGCCTGGTGGCTAACGCTCTCGCGTCACAGGAGGGTCTGGGTTCGATTCCAAGCCAGAGTAGAAAGAAACATTGAGCGTGTTTCTTCCACCTGTTGTCTATGTTCCCCATCAGTAAAATGGGTACCTGGGAAGTTTAGTTCGCCTGGCGTGGGTCGCATCTGTGGACATGACCTAATTTGCACGACATGCTCGTGCATAACAGGGGCTTTCGATATAGTAATATGTACGGGTGTCAGCTAGGACTCGTGTACCATTGTACATGTATTGAACTAAAATAAATAAAGATATCTATAAAAACTCCTGGGGCCCCGGTCCTTGGGACCCATTATGAACCTCTGTAAATCTTTTGACTACCAGGAGTTTACTTACCTGGAGTTTACCTACCTGGAGTTTACCTACTGGAGTTTACCTACCTGGAGTTTCTACTACCTGGGGTTTAGCTTACTGGAGGTTTATCTACCTGGAGTACCTACCTGGTGAGTTTACCTGCCCACAGGAATATGGGTATGATGGTATAAACAAACATATTAAACAAACCAAAATCTCTCCTATTAACTGAGGAGACAAGCTTCCACTAATATTGAATAACCAACCAGGCTTAGTATTTCATAATAATTTAATTATTCCAGGATTATTTTCTTCTCTCTCTCTCTTTCTCATATTTAATATTTAATGATGATAAGACGTGTCAAGACGGAGATTTGGTAATAACAATAATGACTTAACACTTGGATGGTCATTCGTGCGGGATGTTGCGGGTGCAAGTCTGAGGGTTGATGCTGCTGCTGCTGCTGAAAGAAACTGGTGAAACATTACTATGATGCCTCTTACAGGCTCGGCACCCACTACGCATTATTATTGGTAAGTCACCTGGGAAACTTCTTGTCTCATGAATATCTTATGTATGTGTCCTTTATATATATATATATATTATATATATATATATTAATATATATATATATTATATATATATATATATATATATATATATATATAATATCATATATATAAACACGCTAGATAACAGGGATATCTTGCTACTCACTACTACACTTGGGTCACACTTCACAGGACACGCAACATGCATATATATATATATACATACATCTAGGTTTTTCTCCTTTTTCTAAATAGCTCTTGTTCTTCTTTATTTCTTCTATTCAGGGCCCATGGGGGAAGTGGAGAAAAGAATCTTTCCTCCGTTATAAGCCATTGCGTGTCTTATGAGGCGACTAAAATGCCGGGAGCAATGGGTAGAACCCCTTTCCTGTAGACAATTACTAAAAAAAGGAGAAGAAAGCAAAAACTTTATAAAACTGGATGCTTGAATGTGCGTGGATGTAGTGCGGGATGGACAAGAAACAAGGATGATTGTGATGTTATGAATGAAAGAAGTTGGATGTCCTGGCCCTAGCGAAACAAAGCAGAAGGGGGTAGGGGAGTACTCGGCTGGGGGGAGAGGTAGGGAAATAAATGGGATTAAATCTGGAGTATCTGAGAGACGTTAGAGCAAAGGAAGGGATAGCAGTAATGTTTGAAATGATCAGTTATGGAAGAGAAGGAAAAGAGAATATGAATGTGTAAATTCAAGAATTATGTGGAATCAAAGTAAAGTGGATGCGAGAAGTGGGTCATAATAGCGTGTATGCCACCTGGAGGAAGAGAGGAATGTAGGGGAGAGAGAGAGTAGATTTGGGAGATTGTTAAGTGAATGTTATAGGAGCCTTTGAACCAAAGGTGAGAGAGTAATTTGGCCAGGGGACCTGAATGCTAAAGTAGGAGAAGACTTTTAGAGAGGGTTGTGGTAGGTAAAGTTTGGGGGCGTGTGCAGGTGTAAATGTTATGGTGAAGCCCTTTGATTGAACTTTGATATAGAAAGGGGTTTTAGTTTATAGGCAAATACATCATTTTAAGAAAAAGAGGACTAAATAAGTATACAAGGATATTGATGTAGGGCGAAATGACTGTAGTTTGCGGATCTGTATTGGTAGATAAAAGGACTGTTGGTAGACTTCAGTAATGTACATGTTTATAGAGGGGCCACAAAATATCAGTCACTTTCCTAGTTGTAGCCTACACTGAGAGTAAAGGTTAGATGGGATACAAGGAGATAGAAAGGTCTGGGAAGAGAGATGAGTGAAGGTTTATAAAACTTAAAAGAGGAGGCAGTTTTAGGGTAAGAATATAAACAGCTATTGGAGGATGATGGGCTAATGAGAGCATAGGCAATGGGAATCGAAAAGGTATGGGGTAGGTTTAAAAATGTAGTGTTGAGTGTTCAGCAGAAGTTTGGTTACAGGAAAGTGGGTGCAGGAGGGAAGAGGAGCAATTGGGGGAATGATGATGAAAGGGAGAAAATTTAGCATATGAGAAGTTTTTACAAAGTAGAAGTGATGCAAGGAGGGAAGAGAAATATGGAAAAAAAAGGGGAGAGGTTAAGAGTGTGGTGAAGCAATGTAAAAAGAGAGCAAATGAGAGCGTGGGGGAGATGTTATCAACAAATTTTGTGAAAATAAGAAAAATTTTTTGGAGTGAGAATAACAAGTTAAGAAAGCCAGAGAACAAAGGGTTTTTGTCAGTTAAAAAAATAGGAGAGGAGAGTTATTAAATGGAGAGTTAGAGGTATTGGGAAGATGGAGGGAATATTTTGAGGAATTGTTAAATGTTGATGAAGATAGGGAAGCTGTGATTTCGTGTATGGGCAAGGAGGGAAAAACATCTTGTAGGAGTGAGGAAGAGCAAGTTGTGAATGTGGAGGGAAATTCGTGAGGCAGTAGGTTTAAAAAGAAAGGGGGTTTAAAGGGAGCCGGATTGATGGGATAAAGATAAAAATGTTAAAAGCACGTGGGGATAAAAGTTTTGGGGTGGTTGGTGAAATTATTTAATAAATGTATGGAAGAGGGAAGGTACCTAGGGATTGGCAAGGAGCATGCATAGTTCCTTTTTTATAAAGGCAAAGGGGATAAAAGAGAGTGCAAAAATTATAGGGGGATAAGTCTGTTTTAGTTTTACCTGGCAAAGTGTATGGTAGAGTTATTATTGAAAGAATTAAGAGTAAGACGGAGAATAGGACAGCAGATGAACAAGGAGGCTTTAGGAAAGGTAGGGGGTGTGTGGACCAGGTGTTTACAGTGAAAATATAAGTGAACAGTATTTAGATAAGACTAAAGAGGTCTTTGTGGCATTAAAGGATTTGGAAAAGGCGTATGACAGGGGGGATAGGGGGGCAATGTGGCAGATGTTGCAGGTGTATGGTGTAGGGGGTAGGTTACTGAAAGCAGTGAAGAGTTTTTACGAGAATAGTGAGGCTCAAGTTAGAGTATGTAGGAAAAGAAAATTATTTCCAGTAAAAGTAGGCCTTAGACAAGGATGTGTGATGTCACCGTGGTTGTTTTTAATATATTTATAGATGGGGTTGTAAGAGAAGTAAATGCGAGGGTCTTGGCAAGAGGCGAGGAGTTAAAAGATAAAGAATCACACATAAAGTGGGAGTTGTCACAGTTGCTCTTTGCTGATGACACTGTGCTCTTGGGAGATTCTGAAGAGAAGTTGCAGAGATTGGTGAATGAATTTGGTAGGGTGTGCAAAAGAAGAAAATTGAAAGTGAATACAGGAAAGAGTAAGGTTATGAGGATAACAAAAAGATTAGGTGATGAAAGATTGGATATCAGATTGGAGGGAGAGAGTATGGAGGAGGTGAATGTATTCAGATATTTGGGAGTGGACGTGTCAGCGGATGGGTCTATGGAAGATGAGGTGAATCATAGAATTGATGAGGGGAAAAGGGTGAGTGGTGCACCTAGGAGTCTGTGGAGACAAAGAATTTTGTCCTTGGAGGCAAAGAGGGGAATGTATGAGAGTATAGTTTTACCAACGCTCTTATATGGGTGTGAAGCATGGGTGATGAATGTTGCAGCGAGGAGAAGGCTGGAGGCAGTGGAGATGTCATGTCTGAGAGCAATGTGTGGTGTGAATATAGTGCAGAGAATTCGTAGTTTGGAAGTTAGGAGGAGGTGCAGGATTACCAAAACTGTTGTCCACAGGGCTGAGGAAGGGTTGTTGAGGTGGTTCGGACATGCGGAGAGAATGGAGCGAAACAGAATAACTTCAAGAGTGTATCAGTCTGTAGTAGAAGGAAGGCGGGGTAGGGGTCGGCCTAGTAAAGGTTGGAGGGAGGGGGTAAAGGAGGTTTTGTGTGCGAGGGGCTTGGACTTCCAGCAGGCATGCGTGAGCGTGTTTGATAGGAGTGAATGGAGACAAATGGTTTTTAATACTTGACGTGCTGTTGGAGTGTGAGCAAAGTAACATTTATGAAGGGGTTCAGGGAAATCGGCAGGCCGGACTTGAGTCCTGGAGATGGGAAGTAACAGTGCCTGCACCCTGAAGGAGGGGTGTTAATGTTGCAGTTTAAAAACTGTAGTGTAAAGCACCCTTCTGGCAAGACAGTGATGGAGTGAATGATGGTGAAAGTTTTTCTTTTTCGGGCCACCCTGCCTTGGTGGGAATCGGCCAGTGTGATAATAAATAATAAATAAATAAATATATATATATATATATATATATATATTATATATATATATATATATATATATATATATTATATATATATATATATATATATATATATATATACATATATATATATATATATATATATATATATATATATATATATATATATATATATATATATATATATATGCAATAAGATCACAGTAAACAGGTAGGTGATTTCAGGATATGCAAAACAACCACTGTGAAAGAATAGAGAAATTCCAAGCGTTTTCGTCACTACTCACATTATCAAGGAACAATGTTCCTTGATAATGTGAGTAGTCACGAAAGCGCTTGAAATTTCTCTGTTCTTTCACAGTGGTTGTTTTGCTTTATATATATATATATATATATATATATATATATATATATATATATATATAAAATATATATATATATATATATATATATATATATATATGTATATATATATACATATATATATATATATATATATATATATATATATATATATATATATATATATATATATTATAAAATATAGGGACGTACCACCTCTAGAACTGTCCTAGGGACCTTCATCATCAGAGAAAAGAATAAACTTACTTCAGGCAAAATTCAAGATTCTCCCTGAAGCAGTTTGAGAATTTTCTCCTACCACCCATTATATTTGATATATATTTTATTTTAAATACAAAATACATTGACAAAACATTCACAAAGATACAATAAAAAGTAAAACAACATAGGTAACTCAGAGCTACGTCTCAAATGCTTCATCTAGCTCCCCAGCAGTGGGCCGTGTGCCCAGAATGCTGAAGGCATTTCCTCTCTGGATCGCAACACTGAGTCTCTGAAAGAGGAAGCTGGTCGCCCTGTGGTCCATGGTTTCTATGATGAGGTTTTCACCCAGCTCTTTGACGAACTTTAGAGCACTCTTGCCCCATGCTCCAAGGCTCTCCGATCCTATTGGGATGAAGTTATAGCAAGTGGAAAGGTCTTCTTATTTGCTGATCTTCCGGGTCTCTCTGTGGCTAGTAGCTTCACCCCTTCCACTACGGAGTATGGCAAGTAGGTGTCTGCCAATGTGGCAGCACAGGTGTAGTCCCATGCAATCTGCTTTCCATCCTTCCAAGGTAGCACAGTGGCTCCATCAGGACGCTTTTGACTTCCGTCAGACCTCTGCACTTGGGGTTCCCGTTGAGATGGGCAACGGGCTGTGGCAAGGGCTCTCTTTATGTCATTGACCTCCTCATGTCTGGCATACCTCCCTTCTGCTGTGTGACACACAAGACCATGAAGTCCGAATTGATCAGCAGTCGCCCTGCCGTAAATACACCCATGTTCGGTGAGGATGGGGGTGGCTAGGCGAAGAGCAACACCAATCCGAATGGCCTGTGGGTCTCGTGGAGTGCACAAGGAGGAATTGGGAACAGCTAACAGGAAATCTCCTGAGTGTGGTGCCTTCACTGCCAGGAGACGAGCTTTGTCCTTTCCTGAGGTGTTGGAGAGCATTGTGTTGGCGATTTTTTCCATGATCGGTTTGTCCCAGTGGGAATGTTTGTGCTGTTTGGGAGGAGCTGGTCTACTGGAGGAGTCTGTAAGGGTGTCCCATCGAATCGTTGCTTCAGTAAACCTGGGGTCTTGAGCTCCTACCACGTCTCTCAAGCGTTCGGGAACAATCTTCTTGACTAATGCACTGGACAGAAAAGCAGGGAAAGCAAAATGCGTTGCTTTGCGCACCCCTATACCTCCCAGCCGCACTGGGAGGGTTGCCTGATCCCATTGCTTATCCTCTAGTGACAGGTTCAGTGCCTTCTTAAAGGTTGACCTCAGGTGTGCGTTATATTCGTCGAGTGTTGGGTTGTCAAAAGAGGGTGCACACCTCAGGAAGTGAGTCTTGGCATAGTAAGGCACCTTGTGAGGAGATACAGAGCATCATGGGCATCAAGATCGCTTATTCTGTCCTCCATTCTCATCAGGTCATTCAATTTGTCTTTTTATGTATATATATATATATATATATATATATATATATATATATATATATATATATATATATATATATATATATATATATATATATATATACATATATATATATATATATATATATATATATATATATATATATATATATATATATATATATATATATATATATATATATATATATATATGCAAATAATTGCAGACGCCACGGGGGTAGAAGGGGTGGAAATCTTTAGATCAAGTGCTTTCACACTTCTCAGTGCATCATCAGGAGCTGTGCAATGTTGCAAGGGAGCAACCAAAGCAGGGAGAGAGGTGTCAGAGTAGCGTAGGTGTCACCGTCCACGTTTACCCATAGACTGCGGTTAGTGGTCGGTGCCAACCCCACCCACAATCCAGGGCAACATGGGTTCAGGGCAGGTCGCTCCTGCCTCTCACAACTACTGGATCACTATGACATGGCCTTGGATGCACTGGAAGAAAATCAGAATGCAGATGTAATATACACAGACTTTGCAAAAGCATTTGACAAATGCGATCATGGCGTAATAGCCCTTAAAATACGTGCTAAAGGAATAACTGGGAAAGTGGGGAGATGGATCTTCAACTTCCTAACAAATCGAACACAAAGAGTAGTGGTCAACAGAGTTAAATCGGAGGCTGCCATAGTGAAGAGCTCTGTTCCACAAGGCACAGTACTCGCCCCCATCTTATTCCTTATCCTCATATCAGACATAAACAGAGATATACACCACAGCACCGTATCATCCTTTGCGGATGATACTAGGATCTGCATGAGGCTGTCATCTGCTGAGGACGCGGTTAACCTCCAAGAAGATATAAACAAAGTTTTCCAGTGGGCAACGGTAAACAATATGATGTTCAATGAGGACAAATTCCAACTACTCCGTTATGGAAAACTGGAGGAGATAATAACTAGAACAGAGTATACTACTGACTCCGGCCATACAATAGAGCGGAAAAATAATGTAAGGGACCTGGGAGTAGTAATGTCTGAGGATCTCACTTTCAAGGATCACAACAGTGCCACAATCGCACGTGCAAAGAAAATGATAGGATGGATAATGAGAACTTTCAAAACGAGAGATGCCAAGCCCATGATGATCCTTTTCAAATCACTTGTTCTCTCTAGGCTGGAATACTGCTGTACATTAACATCTCCATACAAAGCAGGTGAAATCGCAGATCTAGAGAGTGTTCAGAGATCCTTTACTGCACGTATAAGTTCTGTCAAGCACCTTAACTACTGGGAACGCTTGAAAGCACTTGACTTGTACTCGTTGGAACGCAGGAGGGAGAGATATATCATAATCTACACTTGGAAAATCTTGGAAGGAATGGTCCCAAATCTGCACACAGAAATCACTCCCTACGAAAGTAAAAGACTGGGCAGGCGATGCAAAATGCCGCCAATAAAAAGTAGGGGCGCCATTGGTACAGTAAGAGAAAACACCATAAGTGCCCGGGGCCCAAAACTGTTCAACAGCCTCCCATCAAGCATTAGGGGAATTGCCAATAAACCCCTGGCTGCCTTCAAGAGAGAGCTGGACAGATACCTAAAGTCAGTGCCGGATCAGCCGGGCTGTGGCTCGTACGTCGGACTGCGTGCGGCCAGCAGTAACAGCCTAGTTGATCAGGCCCTGATCCATCGGGAGGCCTGGTCATGGACCGGGCCGCGGGGGCGTTGATCCCCGGAATAACCTCCAGGTATCCAAGGTTATTTATTATTTATACCCTACCATCATCCCCCTACTAACCATATGAAGTAGGAGAGTTTCTGAGATGTCAAGTATGAAATTATAAGATATATAAAGCCAGCCCTAAACTTTTTCTAATTGTTTATAACAGGTCATGTGGTTTGAGAAAATAAGTTTCTCGTTAGATACTGTTCTGTTATTATTCTGTGTGACCTTTCCAAATAATGAAAGAAAGGAATACAATGTGCTCTTTCTCTGTGTAAATGTCCTGCTCTGAGGTACTCGAATGTTCTGACGAACTAAATTCCACTAATACCCTTTACCTTTCCTTACGTTATCTCGTTATCTTGTGTGCTTGTCACTGTATGGTACATTAACAGCTACACGTGTTATATAACCATCACAACTGACGTGGTTTGGTGTGTAGACACAGGTCGGGCGTCACTAATCCATCAACCTGCCTGGCACAATGAAGAATACTGTGATGTTTGTATAGGATTGTTGTATAAGACTGTGTACAATGAACTCTACTAAACAGTTATCGAGCTTGTAAAGCCCACATTTTGAGTTGTATACTGTATTCCTTTCATGATTCAAGAGGGAAGATTCAATTATGTTTCTTTCCATGACAGAACTGTTTGGTACTATAATCTGGGCAGCATCCCACCCCAGTGGGTGATTACATGCACTAACATGGTTAACGATAGTGTTCAACTTCTGCCCTGCCCTGACTGAGTATTTATGCTGAGCAATTCTGAGGGATTCAGGGAAACCGGTTATTTTCTTATAGCCGGACTTGAGTCCTGGAAATGGGAAGTACAATGCCTGCACTTTGGAGGAGGGGTTTGGGATATTAGCAGTTTGGAGGGATATGTTGTGTATCTTTATACGTATATGCTTCTAAACTGTTGTATTCTGAGCACCTCTGCAAAAGCAGTGATAATGTGTGAGTGTGGTGAAAGTGTTGAATGATGATGAAAGTATTTTCTTTTTGGGGATTTTCTTTCTTTTTTGGGTCACCCTGCCTCGGTGGGAGACGACCAACTTGTTGGAAAAAAAAAAAAATTCTGGTTTCCAGAAATTTACCTGTTTGACCGATATATGAGAACATTGAGTACATGGGACCTTGTAAACCCCACCAACTTTGTTGAAGAGTGTGTTTTTATCAGCCTTTGTTTCACTGTCACCGTGTTTTTGGAAGCAAGTTTATATTGATATTTTTTAATGCAAAGGTATGCTATGTGGAACTTTATTCCAACAAATGTTTCCCAATTGCCCATTAAGATTCACAAAAGCTTATAAAGAACTCATAATGATAGACTTCGCACCTCTCACGAGGTGATAAATCTAAGATAGCTGTTATTATGGACAAAACTAAATATTTAGAGAAAATGAACCATTTATTGATTGATAATGAAACGTATGAACCGCTCATTAAAAACCCCACTGACCAAGTCAACAGCCATTTTAATAAACACCTTAAAAACGTTATTGAAATGAATGATGAATTAAATATCTGTCGGCTAGGTCAGCAACTCTACCATATCTATATGGGGTAATCGAGATCCGTAAGCCGGAATATCCAGCCCGTCCTATTATTAGTTCAGTAGGCTCAGCAGCATATAATCTATCTAAATGGTTGGTTAAACTTCTAACTCCCATGGTTGGTAAGATCTCAGACTCCTATAATAAAAATAATGTTAACCTCATTGAGAGGCTCCAGAAATTAAACGTCCCTCTTGGCTTTTCGTTAGTGAGCTTCGATGTCACAGCTCTGTTCACCAAAGTCCCTGTCCCTGAGTTGCTTTCGTACCTCGAATAGGAACTAGAAAACTTCCCCATGCCCTTCCCCACGAAAACAATAACTGAATTGATAAAACTTTGTGATAGTGATTGCAAATTCGAGTTTGAAGGAAAATTCTAGGCATGTCAATGGAAAATCCCCTTAGCCCCTTACTCAGTAACTTGTATATGGAATTCTATAGGATCAGACTTCTTAATAAAGACATTCTCCCAGATAAAGCAAGGTGGTTCAGATACGTAGATGATGTTCTCTGCCTGTGGTCTAATGATCACGACATTGATGAGTTTCTTCCCAGACTCAATGGCTTAGTACTTTCCATTAAGTTTACTTTAGAACATGAAATAAATAACACTTTGCCGTTCCTAGATGTTTTAATCCATTGTGTCGATAGAAAATTCAAATTCACAGTTTATAGGAAGTCCACCAATGTGTCGTCATACATTCACTAGTATTCCAACCACAAAACCAAGGTAACAAGGAATGTGTTCCTCACAATGTTCTTGAGAACATTGCGCATCTACAGTCCAGAGTACCTAGAGGACGAAATCAGCAAGATCTTCAACATAGCCACAAAACTGAAATATTCCAGGGATTTTGTCTAGAAGACAGTAATGTCAGCAAGAAATAGACTTCCTGCAGGACTGAACCTAAAGAAGTGATGGCCAGGAAAAATGTACTAGTTTTACCATACAATGAGAATCTGGTTTGCCTGCGTGAGGCATTAAAAAAGATCAATATAAACCTGGCTTTCAAAAACACGGTGACAGTGAAACAAAGGTTGATTAAAAACACCCTCCAACAAAGTTGGTGGGGTTTACAAGGTCCCATGTACTTAGTGTTCTCTCTCATATATAACTCAAACAGGTAAAATTCTGGAACCCAGAATTGCTCAGCATAAATACTCAGTCGGGACAGGGCAGGAGTCGAAGGCTATCTTTAACCACGTTAGAGCCTGTAATCACCCACCGGGGTGGGATGCTGCTCAGATTATAGTACCAAACAGTTCTGTCATGGAAAGAAACATAATTGAATCTTCCCTCTTGAAACATGAAAGGAATACAGTATACAACTCAAATTATGGGCTTTACAAGCTCGATAACTATTTAGTAGAGTCCAATGTACACAATCTTAAACAACAATGTTATACAAAGCCAGAATATTGTTCATTATGCCAGCTGGGTTGATGGAGTGATGACGCCCAACCAATGTCTATGCACCAAAATTTCAAACCACGTCAGTTGTGATGGTTATATAACACGTGTAGCTGTTAATGTACCATACAGTGACAAGTACACAAGATAACAAGATAACTTAAGAAAAGGTTAAAGGGTATTAGTGGAATTTAGATCGTCAGAACATTCGAGTACCTCAGA
>NC_069481.1:1670967-1692541 GCF_026875155.1 Cherax quadricarinatus
ATCGAAAACAGAAGACAAAGCTATCCTGATAATTATCAAACAGCAACCCAAGCTACCCTGAAATTATAGACCAGCAGACAAAGCATGCCTGATAATTACAAACAGAACAAACATCCCTGAAATTATAACCCATACCAAAGCTATGCTGATAATATCAGAACAGCATGACAAAGCTATGCCTGTAATTATCAGACCGCATGACAAAAGCTATCCCTGATAATTATCAGACACACATGCCAAAGCATCCCTGTAATATCAGCCCAAGCATACCAAAGCTACCTGTAATATAGACACGATCAAAGCAGCCTGAAAATTTAAAAACAAGCTACCAAACTATGCCTGAAAATTATCAGACACAGCAGCAAACTATCCTAAATTACAAAGTACAAAGCATCCCTGAAAATTATCAGACCCCCGCATGAAAGCTATGCCTAAAATTTACAAACAGCAGCAAAGCATGCCTGATAATTATCAGACACAGCATGAAAAAGCTATCCCCTGAAATTATAGACACGCAGCCAAAGCTATCCCCTGAAATTACAGACACGCATGAAAAGGGGGGTTTCCTGATAATTATCAGGACCGCATGCCAAAGTATGCCAATAATTATCAGCAAGCATGCCAAAGCTAGCCAGATAATTATCAGACACAGATGAAAACTACCCCTAAAATTTATCCGAAGCTGCCAAAGCTTCCCTATAATATCATTCACACTACCAAGTATGCCTATAATTATAACACGCTGCCAAAGTACCAGATATTACGACACAGCATACAAAGCCAAAGCCTGATAATTATCGCCGCCCAAAAGCATCCCGATAATTACAGACACAGCATGCAAACCATGCCAGAAAATTTACCCTTTACACAGCAGACAAAGCTTCCCTGAAAATTATCGACAAGCATGCAAAAGCTATGCCTGCTAATTATCAACACAGCATCCCCAAAGCTATCCAGATTTTTCATACACGCATGACAAACCTATGCCTATTTTTATAACACACTGAAAAAGCTCCCCTGATAAAAGACACAGCATGCCAAAGCTATCCCTGAAAATTACAACACAGCTCCCAAAAGCTAGCCAGATAATTTCAAACCCAGCATGACAAAGCTTGCCTGATAATTATCAGACAGCATTCCCAAAGCTATGCTGATAATTATCAGACACAGCATGCCAAAGCTATGCCTGAAAATTATCAGACACAGCATGCCAAAGCTATGCCTATAATTATCAGACACAGCTCCAAAGCTATGCCAGAAAAATTATAACACAGCATGCCAAAGCTATGCCTGATAATTATCAGACACAGCATACCAAAGCTATGCCTGATAATTATCAGACACAGCATGCCAAAGCTATGCCTGATAATTATCAGACACAGCATGACAAAGCTATGCCTGATAATTATCAGACACAGCATGCCAAAGCTATGCCAGATAATGCACATCTTTGTCACGCTTTCTCTATTACCACTGTTTTCATGACGTGCTCGGATTTAGATAACAAAATATTATGATATATTTATAAAAAAAGTCCGTCCCCTAGGTTCAATTTTCGTATTACTAAGATGTTCTATTCACCAAAATAAAGGAATAAATCGTGAACTTTGGATATATATCTTTATCATCACTAAACTTATACAAAGCTTTAGCAGGACTCTGAAACACATCTGGCACAGAGATTATTTCACTGCTGATCTCGCTTCTTTTGAAGTTGTATAAGAAATAATGCATAATACGCTACCTCCTACTCTCAGTGGACCATTATATGAGTCCTTGGAAGACGCGAACCTCCTACTCTCATGGACCATTATATGAGTCCTTGAAGACGAGACCTCCACTCTTATTGGACCATTATAAAGTCCTTGGGAAGACGCGACCTCCACTCTTAGTGACCAATTAATGAGTCCTTGGGAAGATGCGACCTCCTACTCTTAGTGGACCATTATATGAGTCCTTGGGAAGACGCGACCTCCTACTCTTACTAGATGACTCATTATATGAGTCCTGGGAAGACGCGACCTCCTAACTCCTAGTGACCATATATGAGTCCCTTGGAAGACCGACCTCCTACTCTTAGTGGACCATTATATGATCCTGGGAAGATCGACCTCCTACTCTTAGTGGACTTATATGAGACATCGGAAGATGCGACCCTCTTACTCTTAGTGACCCTTATATAGGACCGGCCGGGAAGATGCGACCTCCTACTCTTAGTGACCATTATAATGAACCCCGGAAGATGCGAACCTCCTACCTTAGTAGACCATTATAATGAGACCCCGGGAAGATGCGACCACTCCTAATCTTAGTGACCATTATATAGTTCCGTTGGAAGATGCGACCTCCTACTCTTAGTGACCATATTGGTCCTTGGGAAGATATTGCGACTCCTACTCTAGTGGACCATTATATGAGTCCTTGGGAAGATGCGACGTCCCTACTCTAGTGAGGACCATTATATGAGTCCTTGGAAGATGGCGACCCGGGTCCTACTCTTAGTGACCATTATATAGTCCTTGGGAAGATGCGACCTCCACTCTTAGTGGACCATTATATGAGTCCTTGGGAAGACGCGACCTCCTACTCTTAGTGGACCATTATATGAGTCCTCTTGGAAGATGCGACCTCCTACTCTTATGGATCCATTAATGAGTCCTTGGGAAAGACGCGACCTCCTACTCTTAGTGGACTCATTAATGAGACCTCGGAAGATGCGACCTCTACTTCATAGTGGACCATTATATGAGTCCTGGGAAGACGCGACCTCCAAACTCTTAGTGGACCATTATATGATCCTTGGGAAACGCGAACCCGCCTACTCTTGGTGGACCATTATATGAGACATCGGGAAATGCGACCTCCTACTCACAGTGGACCATTAATATGAGTCCTTGGAGGACGCGACATCCTACTCTTAGTGACCATTATATGAGTCTAATAAGATTCCATCGCGGGAAGATGCGACTCCTACTCCTAGTGGACCATTATATGAGTCCTTGGAAGACGCCGACTCCTAACTCTTAGTGGACCATTAGTATGAGACGCTCGGGGAAGATGCGACCTCCTACCTTATGGACCAATATATGAGTCCTTGGGAAGACGCGACCTCCTACTCTTAAGTGGACCATTATATGAGTCCTTGGGAAGACTCGACTCCTACTCTTAGGACCATTATATGAGACCTCGGAAGACGCGACTTCTACTCTTAGTGACCGAATTATATAGTCCTTGGAAACGCGACCTCCTACCTCTTAGTGGACCATTATAATGAGTCCTTGGGAAGACGCGACCTCCTACTCTTAGTGGACCATTATATGAGACCTCGGGAAGACGCGACATCCACTCTTATTGACCATTATATGAACCTCGGAAGAACGCGACCTCCTACTCTTAGTGGGACAATAGATGAGTCCTATGGAAGACGCGACCTCCTACTCTTAGTGGGACCATTATATGAGACGCTCGGAAGATGCGACCTCCTACTTCTTAGTGGACCATTATATGAGTCCTACCTTGAAACGCGACCTCCTACCTTAGTGGACCATTATATGAGTCCTTGGGAAGACGCGACCTCCTACTCTTAGTGGACCATTATATGAACCTCGGAAGACGCGACCTTCTACTCATAGTGGACTCATTATATGAGTCCTTGGAAGACGCGAAACCTCCTACTCTTAGTGGACCATATATGGAGTCCTTGGGAATACGCGTCCCTCCTACTCTTAGTGGACCATTTATATGAGACCATCGGAAAGACGCGACCCTCCTACTCTTCGTGACCATTATATGAGAACCTCGGAAGACGCGACCCGGTCCTACTCTGTTAGTGACCATTATATGAGTCCTTAGAAGACGCGAACCTCCTACTCTTAGTGGACATTAATATGAGACCTCGGGAAGACGCGACTTCCTACTCTTGAGTGGACCATTATATGAGACCTCAGGAGAAGCGACCCCCTACTCTTAGTGTACCATATATGAGACCTTGGGAAGAACGCGACCTCCTACTCTTTGTGGAACCATTATATGAGACCTCAGGAAGACGCGACCCTCCTACTCTTAGTGGAACCATTATATGAGACCCTCGGGAAAGAACGACCCCCTACTCTTAGTGTGACCATTATATAGACCTCGGAAGAAACCCGACCTCCTACTCTTAGTGGACCATTATATGAGACCGTCGGGAAACGCGACCTCCTACTTCTTATGGACCAATTATATAACCTCTGAAGAAGCGAACCCCCTACTCTTATGACCTTATATGAGACCTGGAAGGACGCGACTCCCTACTCTAGTGGAACCATAATATGAGACCTCGGGAAACGCGACCTCCTACTCTTAGTGGTACCATTATATGAGACCTCGGAAGAAGCGACCCCTACTCTTAGTGGACTCATTATAGAGACCTCGAAGACCGCGACCGCCTACTCTTAGTGGGACCATTATAAGAGACCTTGGGAGACGCTACTCCTACTCCTTAAGGGATCCATATAATGAGACCCCGGTAGACACAACCTCCTACTCTTAGCGTACCATTATATAGACCTGTCGGAAGACGCGACCTCCTACTCTTAGTGGACCCTTAATGAGACCTCGGTAAGAAGCGAAACCCCCACACATTAGTGGAGCCATTATATGTTCCCTTGGGAAGACGCGACCTCACTACTCTTAGTGGACATTATATAGACCTCGGGAAGATGCGACCTCCTACTCTTATGGACTCATTATATGAGTCCCTTGGGAAGACGCGACCGCCACTCTTAGTGGACAGTATATGAGTCCTTGGAAGACGCGACCTCCTACTCTTAGTGGACCATTATTATAGACCTCGGAAGACGCGACTTCTACTCTTAGTGACCATTATTTGATCCTTGGAAGAACGCGACTCCTACTCTTAGTGGACCATTATATGAGTCCCTTGGAAGAACGCGCTCCCTACTCTTATGGACCATTATATGAGACCTCGGGAAGACGCGGACCTCCAACTCTTAGTGACCATTATATGAGACCGCCGAAGACGCGACCTCCTACCTATGATCATATATGAGTCCTTGGGAAGACGCGACCTCCTACTCTTAGTGACACAATATATGAGACCTCGGGAAGACGCGACCGCTCCTACTCGTAGTGGACCATTATATGAGACCCTCGGGAAACGCGACCTCCTACTCCTTAGTGGCCATTATTAGAGACCTCTCCGGGAAAAGCGACCCCCTACCTCTTAGTGACCATTATATGAGACCTTGGGAAGACGCGACCCTCCTACTCTTAGTGGAACCGATATATGAGACCTCGGGAAGACGCGACCTCCTACTCTTTTTTAGTGGAAACCATTTATATGAGACCTCGGGAAGAAGCGACCCCCTACTCTAGTGGACCATTATAGGAGACCTCGGAGACGCGACCCCGTCCCTACTCTTAGTGGACCATTATATGAGACCTTGGGAAGACGCGACCTCCTACTCTTAGTGGACCATTATATGAGACCTCGGGAAGACGCGACCTCCTACTCTTAGTGGACCATTATATGAGACCTCGGGAAGAAGCGACCCCCTACTCTTAGTGGACCATTATATGAGACCTCGGGAAGACGCGACCTCCTACTCTTAGTGGACCATTATATGAGACCTCGGGAAGAAGCGACCCCCTACTCTTAGTGGACCATTATATGAGACCCCGGGTAGACACAACCTCCTACTCTTAGTGGACCATTATATGAGACCTTGGGAAGACGCGACCTCCTACTCTTAGTGGACCATTATATGAGACCTCGGGAAGAAGCGATCCCCTACTCTTAGTGGACCATTATATGAGACCTCGGGAAGACGCGACCTCCTACTTTTAGTGGACCATTATATGAGACCCCGGGTAGACACAACCTCCTACTCTTAGTGGACCATTATATGAGACCTCGGGAAGACGCCCACCTCCTACTCTTAGTGGACCATTATATGATACCCCGGGTAGACGCCACCTCCTACTCTTAGTGGACCATTTATCACTCGTTCTCTAACTGCCCTGTAAAACGGGTCTAGTATAACTGCAAAAAAAAAATAATTGGGATGCTGGACAGACTTGACGGATGCCTTTATTCATGCTACACAGTCCACACAGTTTGGCAGTTGTTTGAATTCTAACTCATGACGTGCAGTTTAGAGTTAGAAAACGTCTTAATAAACAGCTCTTAATGTTTATTTTATCTAAAAATTTCCATAGTTTCTCACTACATATTATGTCAAAAGTCCGTCTCCCATCCTCCGCCACATTGCCGTTCACCTGAACACTTCATACTGTCCTTGGCCACATTGCCGTTCACTTGAACACTTCATACTGTCCTTGGCCACATTGTCGTTCACTTGAACACTTCATACTGTCCTTGGCCACATTGCCGTTCACCTGAACACTTCATACTGTCCTTGGCCACATTGTCGTTCTCCTGAACACTTCATACTGTCCTTGGCCACATTGCCGTTCACATTGAACACTTCATACTGTCCTTGCCACATTGTCGTTCACTTGAACACTTCATACTGTCCTTGGCCACATTGCCGTTTCACCTGAACACTTCATACTGTCCCTTGCCACATTGTCGTTCACTTGAACACTTCATACTGTCCTTGGCCACATTGTCGTTCACATTGAACACTTCATACTGTCCTTGCCACATTGCCGTTCACTGAACACTTCATACTGTCCTTGGCCACATTGTCGTTCACTTGAACACTTCATACGTCCTTGGCCACATTGCCGTCACCGGAACACTTCATACTGTCCTTGGCCACATTGCGTTCACTTGAACACTTCATACTGTCCTTGGCCACATTGTCGTTCACTTGAACACTTCATACTGTCCTTGGCCACATTGCCGTTCACGTGAACACTTCATACTGTCCTTGGCCACATTGCCGTTCACGTGAACACTTCATACTGTCCTTGGCCACATTGCCGTTCACGTGAACACTTCATACTGTCCTTGGCCACATTGTCGTTCTCCTGAACACTTCATACTGTCCTTGGCCACATTGTCGTTCACCTGAACACTTCATACTGTCCTTGGCCACATTGCCGTTCACCTGAACACTTCATACTGTCCTTGGCCACATTGCCGTTCACCTGAACACTTCATACAGTCCTTGGCCACATTGCCGTTCACCTGAACACTTCATACTGTCCTTGGCCACATTGCCGTTCACCTGAACACTTCATACTGTCCTTGGCTACATTGCCGTTCACTTGAACACTTCATACTGTCCTTGGCTACATTGCCGTTCACCTGAACACTTCATACTGTCCTTGGCCACATTGCCGTTCACCTGAACACTTCATACTGTCCTTGGCCACATTGCCGTTCACCTGAACACTTCATACAGTCCTTGGCCACATTGCCGTTCACCTGAACACTTCATACTGTCCTTGGCCACATTGCCGTTCACCTGAACACTTCATACTGTCCTTGGCTACATTGCCGTTCACTTGAACACTTCATACTGTCCTTGGCTACATTGCCGTTCACGTGAACACTTCATACTGTCCTTGGCCACATTGCCGTTCACCTGAACACTTCATACTGTCCTTGGCCACATTGCCGTTCACCTGAACACTTTATACTGTCCTTGGCCACATTGCCGTTCACGTGAACACTTCATACTGTCCTTGGCCACATTGACGTTCACTTGAACACTTCATACTGTCCTTGGCCACATTGCCGTTCACTTGAACACTTCATACTGTCCTTGGCCACATTGCCGTTCACTTGAACACTTCATACTCTCCTTGGCCACATTGCCGTTCACTTGAACACTTCATACTGTCCTTGGCCACATTGCCGTTCACTTGAACACTTCATACTGTCCTTGGCCACATGCCGTTCACTTGAACACTTCATACTGTCCTTGGCCACATTGCCGTTCACTTGAACACTTCATACTGTCCTTGGCCACATTGCCGTTCACTTGAACACTTCATACTGTCCTTGGCTACATTGCCGTTCACTTGAACACTTCATACTGTCCTTGGCTACATTGCCGTTCACTTGAACACTTCATACTGTCCTTGGCCACATTGCCGTTCACTTGAACACTTCATACTGTCCTTGGCCACATTGTCGTTCACGTGAACACTTCATACTGTCCTTGGCCACATTTTCGTTCACTTGAACACTTCGTACTGTCCTTGGCCACATTGCCGTTCACCTGAACACTTCATACTGTCCTTGGCCACATTGCCGTTCACCTGAACACTTCATACTGTCCTTGGCCAACCATACGTCTAATTAACCTATTCATTGTAGTACATAACATTTTCGTAAATATTTTATAATGTACACACTACACACGAGGATAATCATTCGATAATCAAAAAGCTCTTTGGATACAGTTAATTTTTGTGCAAGTATGACGACCCCGGTAGATCACAATGCAGATATCATTGAACGTGTGCACTAAGAAAGAATTTATTACGTCACAATGAAATACATAATATTCGATGAGTATTCCTTCTACTCCTGGTGTTTTCTTCCTTGGCCAACTTGGTTACGGTAATTACACCTCATCTTGTAATCAATGCCTCCATATCGTCCACCTATCTTCCAGACTTACATGTCCTCTAACGAGTGATGATACCCGCTTGACATCGACTTCCTCTATGTTATTGAGGCTCAGCTGTTGTCCATACCATTTCTCCATATACATGATGATGGCATCCGTGTTGTGGAGATCAGTTTTCCACGTATCTGCTCACTTTCGCATCGACAGCTTGTGTCCTTCGAATTCTTCATTGTTGTCTTGTTATCTTATGTCACCACAACATACAAGCCGATGGCTTGTCATCCCACAATACTTGTAGTAACATGGACTGTAATCTGGCAGCATCAAACTTATCATTGTGCATTTCAGTAATTCTTGTTTGATTAATGCTCCTCGAATCAATCACATTATCTTAATATTGTATCGGTTGTCTCGATTCAATAACTGATTTTCACTCAACATTATGACATCTATGTCCTGCTCCTTCTGCAGAATGGACGACATTTTGCCATCTATGGAACATCTCATACCAATTGTCAACCAAGGGTCTTCTGCACCGCTAAGTTACTCTCTCCACGTTATGAACAGTCTGGTTATTCATTCTGTTTTCTTGTCAGTGCACTTGTGCACTTGTGCCAGGCCTAGCTTGTGGCTAGGCCTGGGGACAGTTGGTCCCAAAGATGAGGAGGTACTTGTGCCTCCTCCCATGGGAGACTTAGGTCTCAGACACCCCCTAGTGGGAGCCAAGGCCGGGCCACCACTTGGAAAAGGCCCGGGCCGGGAGAATACCGGCGAATTTTTAATAATAATAATAATAATAAGTGAGTGAGCAGATCGACACCATGCCCAGCCCTTCTAGGGCAGGGTAGGTGCCTGAGCCCGAGCTTTTAGCTCATAAGACTGTCATTCCCATTTGCCCCCTTGGGGCGGGGATGGCAGACCAGAGAGGCCTAGCTTGTGGCTAGGCCTGGGGACAGTTGGTCCCAAAGATGAGGTGGTACTTGTGCCTCCTCCCATGGGAGACTTAGGTCTCAGACACTCCCTAAAGAAGGAGCCAAGGCCGGGCCACCACTTGGAAAAGGCCCTTGCTGGGAGAACTCTGGCACCTATCCTAGGGTAGGGTAGGTGCCTGAGCCCGAGCTTGCAGCTCACAAGCCTGCCTGCCATTTCCATTAGCCCCCTTGGGGCGGGGACGGCAGACCAGAGAGGCCTAGCTTCTCCCTAAGAGCTCCGTGAGGGCGGGGAATGTGGCTACGCATGGGGACAGTTGGTCCCAAAAATGAGTAGGGTACTTGCACCTCCTCCTATGGAAGACTTAGCTCTCAGATACTCCCTAGACAGGGAGCCAAGGCCGGGCCACCACTTGGAAAAGACCCGGGCCGGGAGAATACCGGCGAATCAACAAGAAGATGTGAGTGATTTCTCGATTGGTGTAATTTTGTGTTTATTTTAGCCTTGATTGTTGGTTCTGGTCATCCGACACAGGCGAGATAAAAGGGGCAGCATTGATCTTGAACAGATGTTATACTTAATCTGGCATCTGTACCTACACTTGTCCTCCTTCCACTCGTAGCTGACTCTTAATCAGCTACACACCATTCTAGCAGCCGTTCCCCAGTTATAACACCACCAACGTTTCACGGTGGTTCTCTGCTGGCGACTCAACTTCATCACAAGTGTTGTAATGGTCATAGAATCCCAGTACCTCTGTTCCTCAGAATCCCTACTCGTGTTGGGGTCACTGTCCACTCAGTGTGACAACAGTCACGTCAACCTGTGATTTCCCCCCCTTCCCCCATCAACAACGTCTCAGTGTTCCAAACCACGATTCAGAGCTACATGCCCAGAACATGGGCACGGCACCATTCTCCACTACGTATTGTGTACATAATAACTTTGAGCCACTATTTGGTTATACATTTCATTGTTAATAGGGTATCCCAAAGCTCGATCGCTAGCGCACTCAATTCACACACTGAGGACCGGAGTTCGAATCTCTGGTACGGTTGGAAAACATTAGGGACGTGTTTCAATAAGAGACCTGCTGTCCCTGTTCATCCATCGGCATGAAATGGGTACCTGGGTGTTAGTCGACTGGTGTGGGTCGCATCCTGGGACAAAACTGACCTAATTTGCCAATAAGACGTTTTCCAGTGCATAGTTCTAGCTGCCCAGACAACTTTTGTTCCGAGTACGGAAATTAGATCTAACAAAAATGGTCCCAAATGGATGAACAATAGATTAAAACATCTCATTGGTTAAAAGAGAGGCGTATATAGGCGTATCAAAAGAGGGGATGGGCAGTTAAGAAATCAATATACTCGACTCAAGAAATCGTAATGACACGATTGCAAACAAACCATACCCCGGCCGGGATTGAACCCGCGGTCATAGAGTCTCAAAACTCCAGCCCGTCGCGTTAGCCACTAGACCAGCTAGCCACAATAAGATTCATCCAACTAGGTATATTTCTACACCATAGGAAGGTTAGCACAGGCACCACTGTGACCACAAATGCAAGTTTTTACAGACGAAATCTCCTCTAGCGTGGCCGTGACGAACTCTAGTTTTGAGACCTCTATGACCCCGGTTCAATCCCGTCCGTGGTAGTGGTTTAGTTTGCATTCGGTCAGGACGAGTGCTTGCTGAGTCATGTTGACGGCAGGAATGAACTTGAGCTAGAGTTTCGTCCCACGGCCCCGCTACTAGATTCGTCTGTAAAAACTTGCATTGTATGTGGTCACTAGTGTGCCTGTGCTACCTTCCTATGTGTAGAGAAATATACCTAGTTGTAATAATCCTTATTGTGGCTACTGGTCTAGATGCTAACGCGACGGGCTGGAGTTTGAGACGCTAATGACTCGCGGGGTTCAATCCCGGCCGGGGGTAGGTTTGGTTACTCATATACTCAATAAAGAAGAGAAATGAAAAAAAGAATAGAAAAGCAAAAGGGAGTATGAGCTAAGTCTTGCAAGGGATTCAAAATACAAACCCAAAAGATTCTTTCAAGTATACAGAATAAGATTAGGACATGAGTTGCCCACTAAGAGGTAACTCTGGGTCAGATCACTGAAATGATCAGGATTATGTGTGAAATTTTCAATACTACTTCCTCTCAGTTTTTACCCAGGAAAAATACTACGAAATTCCTGAATAAGAATTATGTATGAACAGGACGATAATAAACTATCCGATTGGCGTAACTAGGACATTAATCGCAGACAAATAGAAATAAAACCTAACAAATTCCCCAGGCCCTGATGAACTGTATTGCAAGATGTTAAAGGAAGTAAAAGGGAGGAACGTATCATATCCCTGCTGCAAATATTTTCAACATAAATCACTACAAACTGCATAGTGCCTGATATGTGAAAATTTATGGAATCACTAATTGCCGAGCAATTAGTAGCCATCGGTGACAGGCATAAATGATTAGAGTGCATCTTTACACAGTTTTTTACAAAGGGGCGTTCCTGGGCTTACGAATTTACTATCTTTTTCACTAAGGTTTTAGGAGGTAGATCATGGTAATGATAAATATTGTGTATATGGAGGGGCGATACAGTAAGGCTTTCGAATAGAGGTTCCACATCAAGCTACGAGAACGTAAGGCACACCGGAATAGAGAGAATTTTTTTCCGGGTAGAGGCATGGCTGACAATAGACACAGAGAGTGTGCATAAATGAGTGGAGAAATCAGAATGGGGGCACGTCACAAGCGTGTTCCGCAGGAATCAGTGTTGCCCCGTTTATTTGTTCACAATTTTGCATAAATACATAGAGACGGGGAAATAAATAGCGACATAATAAATGTGCCTAATGACACCAAAATAGGCCGGCCAGTTATTTCTAATTTGAGGACACTAGAGCACACCATGACGACTATACGTGCTCTCGCACCTCTGCAAGTTGAGGACTATTACCTCATCTTCAGTACATAGTTTCGCCGTCTGCATGTATGTCCTGGAATTTGTAATTGATCAAGCCACTGGATGGCGAAACGTCTAAACAATAAAAGACACCAATGTTCAATGTGTCGCAATTTTCATCTTGTCCGTAGTGGTATATTATTCTTGTACAAATAAAATACAAACAATTACTGGACACACGCTGCTCTTCCAAATAATGGATGTTATTTTTGTTGATTTAAATATCGTTTAAACTGATTGGATCCTTTAACGTGAGTTAGATTGATGCTGATGGATGGCTCTTGATCCATAACTCAAGCTGTCCTCCTTCAGACACAAACGTGATATCTCCTAATGCCCCGACTATGAACCCGTACGAATTAGAAGCTCAGTAAATTCAATATATAATATTTTTCAATTATTGGCGACAAAGTATACATAATGTTTTTAGAACAGTTTAGGCAATTATAGGTAATCCAACCAAAAGTATTAAAGTTAATGATATTTAGTCGTAGGTTAATGACTCAGGAAACATATCTATATAACAATGTTATATTAGGAGTTGGAGAAAAAATCTAAGTGAGAGAACATGCTGACATAGTTAAGTATAAGTTGTTGTTGATGGTGAAGAACTGTTCATCCCAGGAACTGCAAATACCTTCTGTTAAATGGATCAACCCTAAATACCTCCCTTTGTTCACCGCTTCCGAAGATCGATATTAAACCCCACTATTGCTCTGGATATGAGAAATAAAACCAGCAAGATTTAACACCCTTATGAGAAAATAATGATGAAAGTAAAATGGATAAGAGCGAGGAAAGACTTCAAGTGGACACACACACTGAAAAATTGGTCAAATAGCTCGAATTCAATTTATGATAATTGAGAAAGAGAAGAAGACCGGAAGCTAGTACAGACTCGAATGCGGAGATCTGCTAACCTCTCTCAAATGAGAAATAGCCATAGTGTAAATAGGCCCAACAAGATCACTAGAGGCACACATAAACCGAATGGCATCTCCACGTCCGCTTCATTTGGCAAAATCTAGAAGATACCATTAAAGAAAGTCATAACGCTCTACGAAAGAATTAACGCCTACGAAAGTTATTAACGAATACGGCTCTACAAAGTCATTAACAGCTCCACGAAAGTTATTACTGCTCTAACGAAAGTCATTAACAGCTCCACGAAAAGTTTATTAACGCTCTACGAAAGTTATCATCGGCTCCTACGAAAGTTATTAACGGCTCTACAAAGTTTATTAACGCTCTACGACATAAGTTGGGCATATCTTTGAGTAAGCAACATCCAGCAATGCGTCCCTCACTTGATAAATCATGTTAAAAAAACGAAGGAACGCAAAAAGAAAAAAAAAAAAACTAGTTCCCATATTTAAAGGAAATAAACTTAGAGAAGCTTAACTCAGGGGTAAACATCGGTGAAGTTCTGTCCTTCGCTAAGGTCCCACAGACTGACAGAGTTCATAACACTACCTTTGGGAATTTCTACACAATCCTCTGACCACCCCAGAGGAACAAATCCTCTTTCCACCAGTCAACGTGGAAGCCTTGATCTGTTAATTCTCCACCTGACATCTTCTGCTTCACCACTGCCAAGTCTACTTGACATGCACAGACCAGCCCTGATCCGACACCTTCACACAACTGTCCGATACTCATTCTAGAATCTATCTGGATAGTGCTTTCCACAGCAAGCCTCTGACCAGGAGTTTCTCCACCAGAGAACGGTGCAGTTGTGATCATGGAACTATCACTGCACCAGATCACTATATCTGCTACGTACGCCGAATACGAACAGCAGGGACACATCTGCCAGAACTGTAGAGGCGGGGTAGTGACGGGGAGGAACGTGGTGGAGGAAGACATCTACAGCGTCTCACTCCTCCCTAAACACAGTTCCAGCGCAGAATCCGAGGACAAATCTGCGAAACACAGGAGTACAACAAATCCGAGTCCACCCGCCAGACACCTAGGCTGTGCTCTCGCTGTCACCGGAAGGGCACTCTCCCCAACAACTCCTGCGAGAAGATACCAGTGTCACGACTGCTACAAGAAAGACAATAAGAGACCTGTGTCGGAAGAAAAAGGAACTGACCAGACAGCCACCTGTTGTTTAGAGACCTGTGTCTCAGAACAACCAGCAGGATCTCTGAATTGTAAACACTCCTCACACTCACCCACTAGCTACTCCATCCCAGCCCACAGGTGGATTGGGCCTTATACAAGACCACAGACTACATCCTGCGCTGCCCTCAGAACCCTACCCTCAAGCAGGCACCCTTACATTCCCTACACCCCCACCACCTCACGCTGACCACATTCATCATGAGGACCATTCTATCCGCATCCTGTACGGCCAACATTAGAGGTTTTCATTACTAATTTGGAGAGACTCACACATACTTTGAGATTGAACACTCGACGTCCCGACATGATAGCTGTTGTTGACACCTTTTGCTGACAGGACTCCACGAAAAGTTGTGCAAGAATTGCTGGCTACTACCTCATGGATGATAAGAACAGGCAAGGTCAAGGAGTGAGTGTTTGCTGTTGCATCTCTAAAAGTGTTCAGCCAGCACATAAAGTTGCCACCCCCTACACACATCTTGAAAATGAATTTCTTCAAAGCTCTGTCATCAACACTAGTACCTCTAGTACTAGCATGTGCAATGTACAGACCTCATGCAACATGCAGACCCTATCAACTTCTAATGAAAAAAATTGAGACTCCCTTCTGCTACAAACAACTGTCAACCTATTTATTGTTGGTCGACCTCAACCATCACCTTTATACCGAGGGTACTTTGATGACCTCTTGCAGTGTTTGAGACATGAGAAAACTTTGTTATTTCCCTATCATATCTCCAGCTCCTCCCTTGACCCAGTATGGATGATTCTGGCCAGAAATGCATAGAGCACTTGTCAACCCCTTCGGATACGTTGGATCGGTCTGACCACAAGCTGGTTTTTCCCACACACCTTAAGATCCCAACAGAACGAGTTGAGGAGTTCCACACGCACACCTGGCTATGGGAAAAGGAATTGCCAGCCCTTGCTCTAGCTCGCCCACCACCGACTGGAAGCTCTTCTCCAGGATGTTTGACACCAAGTGGAAAGCCCTCCACAGGACACATCCTTAATCCTGCAACAAGAACGAATTCCTCACCGGCATATGTGACAAAACCTACAGACAGCCTTGGTTTGGCTTTCGTTGTAGAGAGTCTGCTACTCTCAAGTTACAAACATGGCTGAAGGTATAAGAGACGTCCTTCCACCTATAACAGGAACTTGTCACATGCTACCTGTAGGCATATGGTGATGTCAAAAGTGGGCCATTTACTAAAGGGAGGTGACACAAAAAGAAAGGTTAGCATCAGTTGGGTAGGCTCCAAAACCCTGTGGTCCCTGGTCAAGGACAGACAAGGATTATCTTCCTAGAACTTATTCCACCCTCTAAATAGAAAAACAGGATGGGACCACCTCTACTAGTAGCAAGAAGAAGGCGGACCGCATTGCTGAACACTTTTGCAAACCAAAATTGCAAGTACCTGATCCATCGCAAGGGACCCTCCTTGGCTACTGCAAGAACTGTGTCAAACTGTGCATGGTGACAATAAGTTCAGGGGAGTGCATTTCCTTCTTAAATCACTTGACCAAAAAAGGCTGTGGCCCAGACCAAGTGAACCCAAGATTTTGAGAAGATGTGCTGACCAGCTACACACCTCTAACTCGCATCATTCACACTGCCTATTACAGTGTAAATGGCCCTCTCCATGGAAAGAGGCCAAATGAGTCACTGTTCACACAAAGAAGAGCAAGCCCAAAATCAGCAACTACAGACCAGTGTCACCCTGTCAATCCACTGGTAAGAATCCTTTGAGCCAATAATCTCAAGACAAAGGACAGATTTTTTTCTTGACTACCACTCACTACTTTTGAAGCGCAATATAGGCGAGACAGGAAAGTTACTCTGCTGCTGATCTGTTGTTAAACCTCTCCACTAAGTGGCACCAGTCCACTGATTAATCCAAATCACCTGTGTGGTAGCACTGGACATTGCTGGCGCCTTTCGACCGGTTGGAGCAACAGGGCCCTCTTAGCAAAACTCAAGCACAATGGATTGTCAGCTCTACGCTAATGTCTCTCAGTGATGTACCTTCAGGTAGATCTCTAAGTTTGTTGTCCTCAATGGAACGGGAAATCAGCAACGGCATCCTAGTGGGGCAAGCGTTTCCACAAGGAAGTGTGCTGGGTCCACTGTAATGGAATTGTCTACTTCAACGACCTTCTTCATCACATCCCAGAATTCACAAGCATATGCGACGACGTAACACTGACATCACTTATCCAAGAGAAGAAATCCAGCTGCTCGAAGCTTCACATCAATCACAACTGAGAGCTATATCAGCTGGGAAATGAGATGGCAATTAACATGAGCACCTGAAAAAAACGCAAATGAGGTTTCGTCTCTAAGCACCATGATGGTATGCCGGGCGCAGTAAGTAAGGATAATGGACGATGTTGCACCTGGAAAGAGTTTGAGATCCTTGCTGGGGGAATTGACGCCAAACTAACCCATGAAAGACCCATGTTGTAAATCTTGCAAACAAGGCATCCAGGAAGCTTACAGCAACTTCGCCGTATCCTCGCATCTTCTTGACAGTATGGTTGCAAGATCCTGTCAGGCACAAGTACGCTCACAAACACCATGAGATGCTCCACTTTCTTGGTTTGCCTGCCCCCCTCTCATCTGCGACTGCTTGGACAGAGTAAGAACAGAGCCAGACGTCTCATCTCGCGCCTGGACCCATCCTGGATAGATCTGTCATTTCAAGTCAGAGCCGTCAACATAGGAGGATGGGTGCCTTTTTTTTTTTTTACTGTTATGTACAAGGCCACATCTTGTCAAAATACCACACATGGATCCCCACTTCGAGGACAGCGGTGAAACAAGCTATTCTATGCCACAAGACGGGCAAAAAGCAGCAACTTCACTGCAGCTGTAACCCTTCTCCCGAACATCACTCCATCTGAGATCATACATACCCCATGAGACTCGAGTATGGAACACATTCGTACAGCATAATGATGTCAACGAGATACCGTCAGATTGATCAATGAAAATGCTGGCCCACAATGGCTCCAACTCAAGTCCTGTTCCCTAACTTGTATGTCTCAGAACAAAAATGCTTCAAATGGAGCTGAGTAGGCAACAGCTCATAGCTGCCAATAAAGTTAGGAATCCTTAACCTTAAATAGCTGTCAATAAAGCTAGGGATCCTTTAACCTTGTTCAAACCAGTGTAAAAAAAAAAAAAAAAAAAAAAAAAAAAAAAAAAAAAAAAAAAAGAAATGAACCGATATTAAGAGAGAAATAAGCAAAGAAAAAGAAAACATCAAAATAAAAATACTTAATGGACTTGATTGCTACGGATCAAGATATCGTGATATGCGACAGGAAAAACTTTTACAAGGCACGGTTGAAAAAGTTAAGTAAAAGTGCTATACAGGAATATTAATCAGCCTGAGAGTGGTCAGGGAGTTGAATGACCGCGACCATTAGAACTGTTGATGCAGAACCATTTCTAACTTTAAAATAGCTAACGATCAGGTCACAAATGTAAATGAATGGTTCGAGGAACCGCACAATGATGATAAATTAGACACATGTGCAACTCTTGCGTATCTTATTTCAGAAACGTTTTCGCCACACAGTGCTTCAACAGTCCCAAACATATAGATAACTTGAAGAACAGGAGGAAAAGAGGTAATCAGTCCCTCAAACCTTTGAGTCGATGTGTTCAGCTCCATCATTACTTGAGTAAGAATACGGCAGATGAGGCGGAGAACAGCTATAACCGTATGGGCAGAGAGTCGTACGCAAATCATAGGTAGTGTCAACACATCGACTCAAGGATAAGAACTGATACCTCATTCTTCTCCTCCTGGCCTTCAGTTTCTCCTATGTATGAGGACTGATGAAGCCACTGTGTGGCGAAACGTTTCCTCAATAAAAGATACCCAAGAGTTGCACATTTGTCTAATTTATCAACACGGAGTCACAATGCAGAAGAGAAAAAGTCTGGCCAAGATACAGGAGCTAGCCTCAACCCTACGCCAGAATAGTGAAGCAAAATGAATAGAGATAAGTAACACTAACGGTATAAACCTTGGTAATAAATACCGGACAAGTTTTGGTTTATAGAAAGACACGTAAGCAACACTATAACATATTATATTAGAAAACTTTCGGTGCCTGGATCCCCCCTAGATCACTTCTCATAGTGATGCAAGCCCCCAGGACCGAAACGTTTTTTGTTAAATAAAATAACTCACACTACCGCACACACCCACACAAGAAGCACCCAAACTGACTACATGGTAGTGCACATAAGCCAGTAGGTGCTTGACCTCCCTTCGCATGGACCAGTAGGCACCTTACTGCAGTTGTTCCATAAATCCTATGTTACTTATATATCAACAGCAACAACCATAACCGACAAACACACCCACCCACGCAAGGCACATACACAACACACACAGGAACGGAGTAACCCCCCACACAAGCTAACACCCATACACAAGGACAACACCCCCACACACGCACACACGAATACACAAGGACACACCCCCACAACACCACAAGTCACAGACGATACAAAAGCACCCACTCACTACACACACACACAAGCACACCCCCAAAAAGCCCCAACACAACCCCAAACAAAAGCGCGCACACACACACACACACAAGCGCCCCCCCCCCACACACCGCTACAAGCGCCCCACAAAAATATAACAACACACATATACATGCGCCCAAACCAACACACCACCCCCACACACACAACAAGACGACAGACCTCGACGACAGGGAGTAAAGACCTTGGGTGACCATAACACCAACACATCACGAGCACACATCAACCAAATACACCGCTGCAGAATACGCGCCTGGCACACCTGAGAATAGCGTTCCTGATACCTTAATAAGGAATCGTTTCAAGGACAACGTATACCTGTGTATAGTAGCCCATACTGGAGATGCAGCACCAGTCTGGAACCCACACCTGGTCAAGCACGTCAAGAAGTTAGATCAAGTACAAAGGTTTGCAACAAGGCTAGTCCAGAGCTCAAGGGAATGTCGTACGAGGAAAGGTTAAGGGAAATCGGACTGACGACACTGGAGGACAGAAGGGTCAGGGGAGACATGACAACGACATACAAGATACTACGGGGAATAGACAAGGTGAACAGAGATAGGATGTTCCAGAGAGGGGACACAGGGACAAGGGGTCACAACTGGAAGCTGAAGACTCAGACGAGTCACAGGGACGTTAGGAAGTATTTCTTCAGTCATAGAGTTGTCAGGAAGTGGAATAGCCTAGCAAGTGAAGTAGTGGAGGCAGGAACCATACATAGTTTAAAGAAGAGGTATGATTCAGCTCAGGAAGCAGAGAGAGAGAGAGGACCTAGTAGCGATCAGTGAAGAGGCGAGGCCAGGAGCTGAGTCTCGACTCCTGCAACCACAATTAGGTGAGTACAATTAGGTGAGTACAAGCATCCCACACATATACAAACACTTCCATACAAGCACACACCCAAACACAAGCACACACTCACACGCAAGCACACACACCCACACACACACAAACACCACACACATATACAAGCATCCCCACAAGCACACACCCACACACAAGCACAGACCCACACACAAGCACACACCCACAAACAAGCACAGACACACACACAAGCACACACACACACACAAGCACCCACACACACACAAGCACCCTCTCACACGCATGTACATGCACCCCTCACAAGCACACACCCACACACAAGCACACACCCACACACAAGCACACACCCACACACAAGCACCCGCACACACAAGTACCCTCACACACACATGTACATGCACCCTTCACAAGCACACAACCACACACAAGCACACACACAAACACCCTCACACACACATGTGCATGCACCCCTCACAAGCACACACCCACACAAGCATCCTCACACACACATGTACATGCACCCCTCATAAGAACATACTCACACACAAGCACCCACCCACACACAAGCACCCACACACAAGCACCCTCACACACACATGTACATGCACTCCTCACAAGCACACACCCACACACAAGCACATATACAAGCACCCTCACACACACATGTACATGCACCCAACACAAGCACACACCCACACACAAGCACACACCCACACAAAAACACACACCCACACACAAGCACACCACACAAGCACACACACACAAGCACCCTCACACATACATGTATATGCACCCCTCACAAGCACACACCTACACACAAGCACACACACACACAAGCACCCTTACACACACATGTACATGCACCCCTCACAAGCACACAGCCACACACAAGCACCCATCCAAACACAAGCCACACACCCACACACAAGCACCCACACACAAAAGCACCCTCACACACACATGCACATGCACCCCACACAAGCACACACCCACACACAAGCACACACCCACACAAAAACACACACCCACACACAAGCACACACACACAAGCAACCTCACACACACAAGTACATGCACCCCTCACAAGCACACAACCACACACAAGCACACATCCACACAAAAGCACACACCCACACACAAGCAACCACACACAAAAGCACCCTCACACACATGCACATGCACCCTCACAAGCACATACCCACACACAAGCACACACCCACACACAAGCACACACCCACACACAAGCACACACACACAAGCATCCTCACACACACATGTACATGCACCACTCACAAGCACACAACCACACACAAGCACACACCCACACAAGCATCCTCACACACACATGTACATGCACCCCTCACAAGCAGATATCTACACACAAGCACACACACACACACACAAGCACCCTCGCACACACATGTGCATGCACAACTCACAAGCACACAACCACACAAAAGCACACACCCACACATGCATCCTCACACACACATGTACATGTACCCCTCACAAGCACATACCCACACACAAGCACACACCCACACACAAGCACACACCCACACACAAGCACCCACACACACACGCACCTCACA
>NC_069481.1:1693041-1713041 GCF_026875155.1 Cherax quadricarinatus
TAGAGGTGTATTTTTGGTGAGGGGGCGGGGGTCGGGTTGTATGGTTGTGGGTGTGGATCTGTTGGTTGGGTTGTATATTTTGTGAGGAAATGGATCAAGCTCGCCGCCTTCGATGGTTGCTACTAGTTTGTGTGAGTGCCAGGATCATGTCTACGCGCCTCTCGATGGTTGCTACTAGTTTGTGTGAGTGCCAGGATCATGTCTACGCCGCCTTACGCTGGTTGCTACTAGTTTGTGTGAGTGCCAGGATCATGTCTACGCCGCCTTACGATGGTTGCTACTAGTTTGTGTGAGTGCCAGGATCATGTCACGCCGCCTGCTCGATGGTTGCTACTAGTTTGTGTGAGTGCCAGGATCATGTCTACGCCGTCTCTGCTGGTTGCTACTAGTTTGTGTGAGTGCCAGGATCATGTCTACGCGCCTTACGATGGTTGCTACTAGTTTGTGTGAGTGCCAGGATCATGTCTACGCCGTCTCTACGCTGGTTGCTACTACGTTCACTCACTGGAATCGAGAGCTTTATCGTGCCTCTTCTTAAAACTATATATGGATCCTGCCTCTGTCACCTCACTCTCCAGGTCGTCCTACTTCCTGCCTACTCTATGACTGAAGAAATAACTCCTAAGTCCCTGTTGCTTATCTATATTTTCAACTTCTACCTGTGTCTTTTATGACTGTTTCCCATCTAACAAGTAATCTGTCCTATTCACCCTATCATTCTACTTAGTATTTTGTACATTGTTATCATGTCACTCTTAGCCCTTGTGTCCTTCGTGTCATCAGGCTGAGTTCCCTTATCTCTCCATATAGGACGTATTCCTTAGCTCAAGGAATAGTCTCAATGGAAACCTCAGCATTTCTCTAATTTTTTGATATGCTTGACCAGGTGTTGGTTTTATACTGGTACTGCATGCTCCAATATGGGGTTGTATACGATTTAGTGATAGGACTCGTTACCTAAATGTCTAAAGGTAGTCTTAGATTTGCCAGACGCGCATTTACTGCAGCAGTTATTTAGATGATGTGCGCCTTAAGTGATATGCTTGGTACAATACTCCAAAGTCCATCTTGAAAGAGTTTTGTAGCTTTTGTCCCTTTTTGCGGTCTTCCTTCCGCTTCCTCAAACCTCTGGAATGAACTCCAGTAGTCAATTGTCGAGACAGGTCTGAAGATTGTCGAATCCATTTGTAGCCTTTCCTGGTCCAGGTCTGCATATATTCTCTTCATTAATTTCACATCATCTGCGTACAAAGATTCCTTTGACTCTGTTTCTTCCTTCAAGTCATTCACATGTACAAGAATAACACTGGTTCTATTACATATCCTTGTGGAAACCGCACTCGCCACAAGTACCCATTCCGACACCTCTTCACTCGTTATTTTCTTCTTGTCAGGTATGCTTTGATCCATTACAGTGCTTTCTCTGTTATTCCTGCCTGCTCTTCTAGCCATTGTACTAGTCTCTTGTGCCGGTACTGTGTGAAACAGCAGTCTATATCTATCTATCTCAGACCCTTCCTATAGAAGTCCTGTAGGGATTTGTGAGACAAGATTTCCATCTGCAAAGCCCGTGCTGACTGTCATGTATGAACTCAACTCCTTTCTATTTGGTGGGGTCTATTCTTCCGATAATAATCTTTATGTGTGTGCTAATGAAAACTGCCACATATGTGTACACATACCTTTGAAATCGTAATGACACGATGCAAATAATACATACCCGAGCGGGATTGACCCGCGTCATAGAGTTGCGGCGTGAAGGGACTTGAATATGAGTTCGTCACGGCACCTAAGCTGGAGATTCGTCTGTAATAAACTTTGCATTTGTGTCACAGAGGTCTGCTGTGCTACCTTCCTAGGTGGTGTAGAAAATATACCTAGTTGTGAATTTAAATAGTGGCTGCTGTCTAGTGTATAGCGCGACGGGCTGAGTTTTGAGACTCTTGGGACCGCGGTTCAATCCCGGCGGGGGTATGGTGTAACATACATTTGTGTACATTTGCACATGTATGGTGAGCAACATGATGCATCTTACGTATGGTGTGCTATGTACGTCAGTGACATGTTTCCTTGTTCGTTGCGTATGCATCATGTGCGCATGTATTTGTATATAAAGGTATTGTGTTCATATATACGTGTAATCAAGTTATAATGTGCGGCTCACGCATTATAACCATAGTGAAAAGCATTATCAGGGTCTTTAGTTAATAGAAAAATATTTCACGATGGTTATTGCTAGCTGCGGAATTACAACAACAATTTACAGCGAATAAAATAAACTCTCTGACCTTTATAAACAGTCCAGAGTGAACCTGAACTTTATCAGATGTCAAATATCATAACTTTGGCGCCTCGTTCTCCGTTTACACCTGGGTGTTGACAACATGATCAGTTTACACCTGGGTGTTGACAACATGATCAGTTTACACCTGGGTGTTGACAACATGATCAGTTTTTTTAAAAACCTTTAACCGGGGGTTGGGAAAAAAATGATTTTAGGGGGTTTAAAAAACCTTTCCGGGGGTTAACAACTGCAAATCCGGGTTTACATTTCACCGGGGGTTAAAAACATGATTTTTCCCCCCCAGTTTAAGGGGGTTGGGGTCATTTTCCCTTTTCCGTATTTTAAAAAAAATTTTAAATTTTTCCCTTCCAAACCCGGGTTTAGTTGGGCGACATGTGTTTGAGGGGAATTTTAATTGGAATGAACGTTTGTGTTGGGCAATTGGTTTTTTAAAAAGGGTTTTTTCTTTGGGGAATTTTGGTTGGTTTATCCCAAAAAGGACCAAAAAGTTTTTTGTCGAAAATGTGTTGAAAAACCCAAAGGGACAAACAGTTATTGTCGAATATGTGTTTATCCCTGACAAAAAGTTTTTTAAATTTTTTCCGAAAATTTTTGTGTTTTGATCCTTTACAAAGTTATTGCGGGGCCGAAATTTAATATGTGTTTTATCCATGACAACAGTTATTGTCGAATATGTGTTGATCCATTTTACAACAGTTTTTGTCGAAAATGTGTTGATCCCTGGTAAAGTTATTGTCGAATATGGTTGATTTCCTGGGCAACAAGTTAATTTTTGGAAAAAAAACCCTGTGTTGATCCCGACAACAGTTGTGGATAAACATGTGTTTATCCATGCCAAAAAAGTTTTGTGAATATGTGTTGGGTCCCTGACAAAGTTATTGTCGAATATGTGTTGATCCTTTAAACAGTTATTGTCCCAATATGTGTTGATCCATGACAACAGTTTTTGGATGAACGTTTTTTTGATCCATGAAAACAGTTATTGTCGAATATGTGTTGATCCATGACAAAAAGTTATTGTTTGAAAAATGTTTTTGATTTCCCTTGGGGAAAAAAGGGTTTTTGTTTGAATATTGTTGATCCAAACAACAGTTATTGTCAAAAATGTGTTGTCCATGACAAAACTTTTTTTATTTTTTCCGAAAATTTTTTGTTTTGTTGATCCATGACAACAAATTATTTGGAAAGAAAAGTGTGTTATCCAAGGCAACAAATGTCCTGAGGTGCCCCAAACAGCATTTTTTAATTATAAATTTTTAAAATTCCCCGAGACAAGTGTTTTCTTATGTTTGGTTTGAAGACAAGTGCAACTTATGTGGCCCCTTTATTGTCTCCCGCGTTTTTTTTCTCCAGGGGAAATTTTTTCAAAATTTTTATCCAGTATGGTTTTTTACCAGTATGTGTTGTTTCCAGTATGTGTTTTACCAGTATGTGTTTTTACCCGTGTGTGTTTTACCAGTATTGTTTATACCGTATGTGTTTTACCAGTATGTGTTATTCCCGTATGTTTTTTGTACCCGGGATGTGGGTTTTACCAGTATGTGTTAATTCCATGTGTGTTATTTCCAGTATGTGTTTTTTACCAGCAATGTGGTTTTACAATATGTGTTTACCGTTGTGTTATACCAGTGTTTTGTTATACCAGTATGTGTTTACCCGCATGTGTTATACAAGTATGTGTTATACCCGTATGTGTTATACAAGTATGTGTTTTAACCAGTTTGGTTTTTTACCGTATGTGTTAAACCATTTTGTTTTATACCGTATTTTGTTATACCCGTATGTGTTATACCCGTATGTGTTATACAGTATTTGTTATACCAGTATGTGGGTTTTACCATAGTGTTTTTTACCAGTTTATGTGTTATAAAAAAAAGGTTTTATGTGTTATACCGTGTTTGTTTACCAAAATGTTTTTACCAGTATGTGTTTGTACCAGTATGTGTTATACCAGTATGTGGGTTTTTCCCGTATGGTTATACCAGTATGTGTTATTTCCAGCATGTGTTATACAAGTAGTGTTATACCAGTTTGTGTTTTATAAAAAGGGATGTGTTATACCAGTAGGGGTTTTTAACCCGTATGTGTTATAAAAGCATGTGGGTTTTTACAATATGTGTTTTTACCAGTATGTGTTATACCGTGTGTTTTTTATACCGTTTTGTGTTTTTTACCAGTATGTGTTGTGTTTTCCGTTTGTGTTATACAAGTATGTGTTATACCAGTATGTTTATTTCCAAATATGTGTTTACCAGTATGTGTTATTCCAGTTGTGTTTTTAAAAAAACATGTGTTTTACAAGTATGTGTTTTACCAGTATGTGTTATACCCGGGGTGTGTTTATTCCCCGTATGTGTTATACCGTATGTGTTGTACCCGTATGTGGTTTTTACAAGGTTTGGGGGGGTTTTAAAAGGGGTTTTACCAGTATGTGTTATTCCAGTATTGGGGATACCAGCATGTGTTATACAAAATATGTGTTTTTTACCAGATGTTTTTATACCTTTTGTGTTATACCAGTAAAGTGTTATACCAGTATGTGTTGTTTCCAGTAAGTTTGGGAAAAACCAGCCCTGGGTTATACAATTTTGTGTTTTTAACCGTATGTGTTATACCCGTATGGGGTTATACCAGTTTGTGTTATACCAGATTTTGTTATTTCAAGTATGTGTTTAACCCGTATGTGTTAAAACCCGCATGTGTTATTTCAAATATGTGTTTTTACCAGTATGTGTTATTTCCAGCATTTTTTGTTTTTACCCAAATATTTTGTTATTTCCAGTATGTGTTTTACCCAGCATGTGTTATTAAAGTATGGTTATACCGTATGTGGTTTTACCGGGATTTTGTTATACCCCCCTATGTGTTTTTTTCCCCATTTTGGTTTTACAAGTATGTGTTATACCGTTTTTGTGTTATACCAGAAAGTTTTTATACAAATATTGTTATTTAAATTTGTGTTTTTTACCCGTATGTGTTATACCCGTTGTGTTATACCAGCATGTGTTATACAAAAAATATGGTTTTACCAGTATGTGTTACACCGTATGTGTTTTTACCGTATTTTGGGATACCAGTGTGTTTTTTTTAGTTGGGTATACAAGTATGTGTTATAACCCGTTTTGTGTTATTCCCGCATTTGTTATACAAGTATGTGTTATTTCCAGTATGTGTTTACCAGTTTTGTGGGTTTTTCCAGTATTTGTTTACAAGTAGTGTTATACCCCGTATGTGTTATTTCCAGTGGTGTTATACCCGTATGGGTTTATACCAGCATGTGTTTTTTAAACCCGGTTAAAAGTGTTATAACCCCTATTTTGTTTACCAGTTTGTGTTTTTACCGCATGTATTATACCAGTTTGTGTTATACCGTATGGGGTTTTTTTTCCAGTTTGTGTTATACCAGAATGTGTTTTTTTAACCCGTATGTGGTTTTTACAAGTAAGTGTTATTCCAGTATGTGTTTACCCGGTTTTGTTTTACCCGTTTTGTGTTTTTACCAAATATGGTTAAAACCCGTGTGGGGTTTTTCCAGGATGTGTTTACCGGGGTGTGTTATAACCAGTATGTGTTATACAAGTATGTGTTGTACCGTATGTGTTATACCAGTTTTGTTATTTCCCAAAAAATATGTGGGTTTTACCAGTATGTGTTATACCCGATGTGTTATAAAGTATGTGTTTTTTTACCAGTATGTGTTTTATTAACCGTGTGTGTTATTTTACCGTATGTGTTTTACAAATAGGTGTTATACCAGTATGTGTTATACCGCATGTGTTATTCAAATATGTGTTTTTATAGTTTTGTGTTATACCGTGTTTTGTTTTTTTTCCCGTATGTGTTATCAAGTATGTGTTAAAAACCCCTTTTGTGTTTTTACCAAATATGTGTTATACCGTGTGTGTTTACCAGTATGTGTTTTTACAAGAAAAGTGTTTTACCCGGTGTGTTATTTCCCGTATTGTTTTACCCGTGTGTGTTATACCCGTATGTGTTATACAAGTATGTGGTTTTTTAAAGTATGTGTTAAAACCAGTATGTGTTAAAACCAGTATGTGTTATTTCCAGTATGTGTTATACCCGGGGTTTTGGTTTTACCAGTAGGTTTTTATCAAATATGTGTTATACAAGTTTTGTGTTATACCAAATATGTGTTTTTACCGTATGTGTTTTTAACCCGTATGTTGTTATACCGTGTGTGTTTTTTCCGTTTGTGTTATACCAGTGTATGGGTTTTACCAGTATGTGGGTTTTAACCCGTATGTGTTTTTCCAATGTTTTACCAGTTTTGTGTTATACCAATGTTTTTACCGTATGTGTTATACAAGTAGGGTTATACAAAAATTTTGTTTTTCCAGTATGTGTTATAATAGTATGTGTTAAAAACAGTTTTTTTTGTTTTTACCCCGTGTTTTATTTCCAGTATCTGTTATTTCCCGTATGGGGTTTTTACCAGTATGTGTTTTACCAATTTTTATACCCGTATGGTTATACAAGTATTTGTTATTAAAGTATGTGTTATACCCCGGGATGTGTTTTTACCAGTATGTGTTATCCCGTATGTGTTTTATACCGTGTGTGTTTTCCAGTATTTTGTTTCCAGTGGTCTTTTACCCGTATGTGTTTATAAACCGTTTTGTTTTAACCCGTTGTGTTTTTACCCGTGTTTTCTTTTTACCAGTATGTGTTATACCAGTGTGTGTTTTACCCGTATGTGTTATACCGTGTGTGTTAACCAGTATGTGGTTTTTACCCGTGTGTGTTTTACCGTATGTGTTTTTAAAAGTGTTTATCCAGAATGTGTTATTTCCAAAGTGTGTTTTTTCCAGTTTTTTGTTATACCAGTATGTGTTATTTCCCGTGTGTGTTTTTACCAGTATTTTTTTATACCAGTGTGTGTTGTACCAGTATGTGTTAAAACCTGTGTGTGGGTTTTTACCCGTATGGTTTTTACGGTGTGTGTTTTTTTACCAGTATGTGTTTACCCGTGTGTGTTTAATTTCCAAATATGTGTTAAAAAGGTTGTTATTCCAGTAGTGTTTTTTTACCCGTGTGTGTTATACCAGTATGTGTTATACCAGTGTTATAGCGGGGGGTGTTTTTTACGTATGTTTTTATACCAGTAGTGTTATACCAGTTTGTGTTATACTAGTATGTGTTATACCGTTTTGTGTTTTTTACCAGTATGTGTTTTACCAGGGATGTGTTATACCAATATGTGGGTTAAAAACCGTGTTTTTACCCGTAAGTGTTTTACCAGTATGTGTTTTTAACCCGTATGTGTTTTACCAGTTGTGTTTACAGTATTTGTTATTTTCCCGTGTGTGTTTTTACCAAATATGTGTTATACCGTATGTGTTTTTTTACCAGTATATGTTTTTACCAGTATATGTTATTCCCGGATGTGGTTTTTACCAGTATATGTTATTCCAGTATGTGTTTTGCCGGTATGTGTTTTTAACAGTATGTGTTTTTTAGTTTGTGTTATACCAAATATGTGTTATTTCCCGTACGTGTTTTACCAGCATGTGTTTTTTACCAGTTGTGTTGTCCAGTATCTGGGGTTTTACAAGTAAAGGGGTTATATCGAAAGGGGTTATACCCGTTTTGGGGTTTTTTACCAGTATTTTGTTATACCAGTATGTGTTATACCAAATGTTTTACCAGTAGTGTTTTTCCGTTTTGTGTTTTTTAACCCCGTTGTGTTTTTACCCGTTTTTTGTTATATTAGTATGTGTTATACCCGTAAGTGTTGTTTCCAGCAGTTTTTATAAAAAGTATGTGTTATAACCCGTATGTGTTATACCCCGATGTTTTATACCAATTTTGTGTTATACCGTGTTTTACCAGTATCTGTTATACCGTAAACTGTTTTACCAGTATGTGTTATACCCGTATTTTTTTTATACCCAATATTTTGTTTATACCATTGTTATAACCGTATCTGTTTTTTACCCGTATTGTTATTTCCGGGTTTTTGTTGTACCCGTATGTGTTATTCCCGTATGGTTTTTTATACCCGTATATTTTATACCCAGTATGTGTTTTGCCCGGGATGTGTTATAAAAAATATGTGTTTACAGTTTGGGGTTAACCGTATATGTTTACAAATATTTTGTTATACCCCGCAGGGGTTATACCGCATGTGTTTTTTCCAGCATTTTGTTATACAAGTATGTGTTATACCCGAATTGTTAAAACCAGTTTGTTTTTATACCAGTATATTTTTATACCAGTTGTTTTTATACGGAAATATGGTTTTTACCAAATATGTGTAAAAGCAAGTTTTGGTTATACCAGTATGTGTTATACCAGTTTGTGTTAACCCGTTGTGTTTTTAAACCCTTATGTTTTATACCATTTGTGTTATTCCAAAAATGTGTTTACCAAAGTATGTTTTTATACAAGTTGTGTTATACCCTTATGTGTTTTACCAAATATGTGTTATACCAGTATTTTGGGTTTTACAAAATAAAGTGTTTTTACCATTATATGTTATAAAAGTATGTGTTATACCAGTATGTGTTATACCCGTATGTTTTTATACCAGTTTTGTTGGGTTTTACCCGTTTTGTGTTTTACCATTATGTGTTATGCCCAGTATGTTTTTTATACCAGGAAGTGTTTTTCCAGTAGTGTTGTTCCAGTATTTTTGTTATACCATTATGTGCTTTTACCGTATGTGTTATACCAGTATGTGTTATACCAGTATTTTGTTATACCAGTTGTGTTATTTCCCAGTATGTGTTATACCCCTATGTGGGTTTTACCAGTTTGTTTTATTTCCCGTAGTGTTAAAACCCGGGTGTGTTGACCCGTATGTGTTTTTACCCGTATGTGTTTTACCAGTTGGGTTTTAAAAGTATGTGTTGTACCAGTATGTGTTATTTCAGTTGTGTTATACCAGGTGTGTTTTTACCGTATTTTTTTTGTTGTTCCAGTATGTGTTATACCAGTAAAGTGTTGTACCCGTTGTGTTTACCAAATATTTTTGTTATTCCAGTTTTGTGTTGTTCCCCGCATGTGTTTTTTCCAGTATGTGTTATAACCCGTATTTTTTATACCAAATATGTGTTTTCCCAAGTATTGTTTACCAGTATGTGTTGTACCAGTATGTGTTATACCAGTATGTGTTGTACCAGTATGTGTTATACCAGTATGTGTTATACCAGTATGTGTTGTACCAGTATGTGTTTACCCGTTTTGTTTTTGTACCCCGTATGTGTTGTACCCGTATGTGTTATACCAGTATGTTTTTATACCAGTATTTTTTATACCAGTATGTTTTTATTTCCAGTATGTGTTTTTTACCAGTTGGTTGTTCATATGTGTTTTACCAGTATGTGTTATAAACCCGTATGTGTTTTTAAAAAGTATGTGTTTTTTCCAGTATGTGTTGTTTCCAGTATGTGTTATTCCTTATGTGTTTTTGCCCGTATGTGTTTTACCAGTTTTGTGTTATAAAAGTAAGTGTTGTTCCGTATGTGTTTACCATTTTTGTGCTTAACCAGGGATGGTTATACCAGTTTGTGTTTACCAGTATGTTTTTATACCAGTTTGTGTTATACCAGTATGTGTTTTTTCCGTATTTTGGGGTTTGTTCCCGTATGTGTTTTTAAAAGTACGTGTTTACCAGGATGTGTTGCACCAAATTTTTGTGTTATACCCGAAAGTGTTATACCAGTTTGTTTTATTTTCCAGTATGTGTTTTTACCGTTTGTGTTATACCGTATGTGTTATACGTGTGTGTTTTTCCAGTATGTGTTTTTTCCAGAGTGTTATAACCCGTAGTGTTTTACCCGAAGTGTTATACCAGTATGTTTGGGTTTTTTCCAGTTGTTTTTTTGTACCAGTATGTGTTTTTTACCAGATGTGTTTTTACCAGTATTTGTTTTACCAGTATGGGGTTGCCCCCAGTATGTGTTTTACCCGTAAAAGGTTATACCAGTATGTGTTTTTTTACCAGTATGTGTTTTTACCAGGGATGTGATATTCCAAATATGTGTTTTCACCAGTATGTGTTTTTACCAAATATGTGTTAACCAGGGATGTGTTGTACCCGTATGTGTTGTTCCGTATGGGGAAAACCAGTATGTGGGTTTTACCCGTATGTTTTATTCCCCCATGTGTTTTACCAGTATTTGTTATACCCGTATGGTTATTTAAAATATGTTTTTGTTTCCCGTTTTTTGTTATTTCCCCGTATGTGTTATACCAAATATGTTTTATAACCCGTATGTGTTATACCAGTATTTTGTTGTTTTCCCCGTATGTGTTTTAAAGTATGTTTTATACCAGTAGTGTTATACCAGTATGTTTTTTATACCAGTATGTGTTGTATCAGTTTTGGGTTATACCAGTAGTGTTATACCAGTATGTGTTTTTACCAGTATGTTTTTATTTCCAGTATGTGTTGTACCAGTATGGGTTATACCATTAGGTGTTATGCCAGTATTTTGTTATACCAGTATGTGTTATAACCCGTTTGGGGTTGTTCCAGTTTTGTGTTATACCTTATGTGCCCCATACCAGTATGGGGTTTTTACCAGTATGTGGGTTTACCAGTTTGTGTTTACCAGTATGTGTTTTTACCAGTTTTGTGTTTTTTCCCGTATGTGTTTTTACCAGTTTGTGTTAAAACCAGTACATGGTTTTACCAGGATGGTTTGCACCAGTATGTGTTTTTACCAGGGATGTGTTATACCAATATGTGTTTTTCCAGTATGGTTTTGTACCCGTATGTTTTTTATACCAGAAAGTGGGTTTTACCATTTTGTGTTATTTCCAGTATGTGTTGTTCCAGTATGTGTTTTTCCAGTTTGTGTTTTACCAGTATGTTTTATACCAGTATGGGGTTATACCCTATGTGTTGTACCAGTATGTGTTAAAACCAGTTTGTTTTATACCAGTATGGGTTATAAACCCGTAGGGGTTTTTAAAAACCGAAAGTGGGGGTTTTATCAGTATGTGTTATACCAGTATGTGTTTTTACCCGTATGGTTTATACCCCGTATGTGTTTTACCAGTTGGTTGTACCAGTATGTGTTATTAAAATTTTGTGTTTTGCCAGTATGTGTTTTACCAGTATGTGTTATACCGTTGTGTTGTTCCATTTTTGTTTTTATTTCCATTATGTGCTATACCCGTAAAGTGTTATAAACCGTATGGGGTTTTTAAACCTTTTTGTGTTATACCAGTATGTGTTATAAACCCGTATGTGTTATAAAAGTTTTGTTTTTATTCCAGTTACGGGGGTTTTTTCCCGGATGTGTTGCACCAAATATGTGTTATTTTAAACCCGTATGTGTTTTTACCCCTATGTGTTATTAAAAGTAAGTGTTTTACCAAATATGTGTTTATACCAGTATGTGTTTTTACCGTTTTGGGGGTTATACCAGTTGTGTTGTTCCAGTATGTGTTATACCAGTATTTTTGTTGGGACCAGTATGTGTTTATACCAGTTGTGTTATTCCAGTATGTGTTGTTCCAGGGATGTGTTATACCAGTAAATGTTTTTCCAGTATTTGTCTATTCCGTATGTGTTGCACCAGTATGTGTTATACCAGTTTTGTGTTTTTTTCCCGATTTTGTTTTTTCCAGTATGTGTTTTTTACCAGTATGTGTTATACCAGTATGTGTTACAAGTATGTGTTGTACCCCCATGTTTTTACCTTTGTTTGTACCAGTAGTGTTGTCCCCGTATGTGTTTTTACCAGTATGTGTTATACCAGTTGTTTTTACCAGATGGTTATACCGTATGTGTTATACCAGTAATGTGTTATGCCCGTATGTGTTGTTCCAGTATGTGTTATACCAGTATTGGGGGTTTATACCAGGGATGTTTTATACCGTATGTGTTATTCCAGTATGTGTTGTACCCCGTAAAGTGTTATACCAAATAAAGTTTTTTTTACCAGTTTTGTGTTTTTACCAGTAAAGTTTTATACCAGTATGGTTGTACCAGTATGTGTTATACCAGTTGTGTTTACCAGTATGTTTTTACCGTATGTGTTGTACCAGTATGTGTTGTACCGTTTGTGTTATACCAGTATGTGTTGTTTCCAGTATGTTTTTTTTCCAGTATGTGTTTTTTAACCCGTTTTGTGTTGTACCAGTATGTGTTTTACCAGTATGTTTTTTTATAACCCGTATGTGTTGTACCAGTTTGTGTTTTTACCAAATATTGTTGTCCAGTATTTTTGTTATACCCGTATGTGTTGTACCCGTATGTGTTGACCAGTATGGGGTTGTACCCGTATGTGTTATGCCAGTAGTGTTTTTCCAGTATGTTTTTTACCAGTTTGTTTTATACCATATGTGTTGTACCAGGGTTTTGTTTTACCAGTTTTGTGTTATACCAAATATGTGTTTTTACCAGTATGTTTTAAAACCGTTGTTTTTTACCCCGTATGTGTTATACCAGTATGTGTTATACCAGTATGTGTTGTACCAGTATGTGTTATACCAGTATGTGTTGTACCAGTATGTGTTGTACCAGTATGTGTTATACCAGTATGTGTTATACCAGTATGGTTGTACAAAATAAATTTTTTTTACCAGTATGTGGTTTTACCAGTATGTGTTGTACCGTATTTTTTTACCAGTATGTGTTTTACCCGGGAGGGGTTATACCAGTTTTTGTGTTGTAAACCCGTTTTTGTGTTATACCAAATATGTGTTATACCAGTATGTGTTGTACCAGTATGTGTTATACCAGTATGTGTTGTACCAGTATGTGTTGTACCAGTATGTGTTGTACCAGTATGTGTTAGCCAGTATGTGTTTTACCCGTATGTGTTTGTAACCCCTATGTGTTATACCAAGGTTTTGTTATACCAGTATGTGTTATACCAGTTGGTTATTCCGTATGTGTTGTTTCCAAGTATGTTTTTATACCAAATATGTGTTTTTTACCCGTATGTGTTTTTACCAGTATGTGTTATACCAGTATGTGTTTTCCCGTATGTGTTGTACCAGTATGTGTTATACCAGTATGTGTTTTTACCCCGTTGTTTTTATTTTCCAGTATGTGTTTACCCGTGGTTTGTAACCCGTATGGTTATCCGTATGTGTTATACCAGTTTGTGTTTATACCATTTTGTGTTATTTCCTTTTTGTGTTGTACCGTTGTGTTATAACCCGTAAAGTGTTGTACCAGTATGTGTTATACCATTTTTGTGTTATACCCGTATGTGTTTTTACCATTTTTGTTGGGTTTTTTTCCGTATGTGTTTTTTACCAGTATGTGTTTTAACCCGTTGTGTTTTTACCAGTTTGTTTATACCAGTATGTGTAGTACCAGTATTTTGTAATTTTTACCAGTATGTGTTTTGTTTCCAGTATGTGGTTTTTCCGAATGTGTTTTACCAGGGATGTGTTTTGTACCAGTATGGTTTCCAGTAATGTTTTTTTTTACCAGTTTTGTGTTTTTACCGTAAGTGTTGTACCAGTATGGGGTTTTACCCGTATGTGTTTTTACCAGTATGTGTTGTTTCCAGATGTGTTATACCAGTATTTGTTATACCAGTATGTGTTATACCAGATTGTTGTACCAGTATGTGTTATTCCGGATGTGTTATACCAGTATGTGTTGTAACCCGTATGGTTATACCGTTGTGTTGTACCGTATGTGTTGTTTCCAGTATGTGTTGTACCAGTATGTGTTATGCCAGTATGGGGTTGTACCAGTATGTGGGTTTTTACCCCGTATGGGGGTTTTTACCAGTTTGTGTTATACCAGTATGTGTTATAGTTTTGGGGTTGTACCAGTATGTGTTATACCCGTATGTGTTGTACCCGTTTGTGTTATTTCCAGAAAGTGGGAAAACCAGTATGTGTTATACCCGTATGTGTTATTCCAGTATGTGTTGTACCCCGTTTTTGTTTTACCTTATGGGGGTTGTACCCGTATGTGTTAACCTTTTTGTGTTTTTAAAAATATTTGTTGTAACCCGTATGTGTTTATACCGTATTTTGTTATACCAGTAGGTTTTTATACCCGTTTGTTTTTTACCAGTATGTGTTGTACCAAATATGTGTTGTAACCCGTATTTTGTTTTTTTACCAGTATGTGTTTTTACCCGTTTGTGTTTTACCAGGATGGTTATACCCGATGTGGTTTTACCAGTATGTGTTGACCAGTATGCGTTTTTTTTACCAGTAGGGGTTATACCAGTATGTGGGGGTACCAGTAGTGTTGTCCCCGTATGTGTTATTTCCAGTATGTGTTTTTACCAGTATGTGTTTTTACCAGGGGTTTTTGTTTTTAGGGTGTCGGGTAATTTCCCCGGGGGTTTTAGTGAAGGTTTACTTGTATTAAAAGTTCATTTTTGTGAGAAGGCTCCCTTTTTGCAAGGAATTAAAGGGAGGAGTGGATGAGGGAAATGTAAGTAAGTAAGTAAAGTAAGTAAGTAAAATAAAATAAGTAAGTAAGTAAGAATAAGTAAGTAAGTTTATTCAGGTATACACCCAAAACAGTTACATAGAATTATATAAAATAGCAGCATATGGTAGAGAACCTGGGATAAACCCCAAAAAAATTTAGGGCAGAAAATTTACTTATTTTTTTTTTTGATTCGGTTTTTTTTCATTTTTTGGTTTTTAAGTTAAGAAAAAATGTTTTCCATCATACATTTAACAAGTGTAGTAAGAAGCCCCACAAACAATTGGGGGAAAAAAATATTTACTCAAAAAAAATATGGCCGATTTTTGTTTGGGCTCAAACCCGTGATAAAACCCTTGGGTAATCCAAATTTTTTCTCGGTTATAAAACTGTATTTTATCCTATCTTTTATTCTTAAAAAAAAATTGTTTTAGTTTTTTTACCTTTAGAAAAATATGTATCTGCCTTTTTCCTCAAACCCAAAAAAAAAAAACAGTTATTCCTTTTAAAGTTGTTTAAATTCTTGCATTTTCCCGTCATTATTAATGACAGAAAAGCAAGATATAAAAAAAATAACTTATTCCGGGGATTAAAAACGAAAAAACGAGGGACAGCCGAAAAAAAAACGACAAATAGCTTTTTTTTTTGTTGTATGGGGTTTCATTTTGAGTGTATATCATAGTTGCCCTGTACTACTCTCCGTTTTTTTCTAAATTAAAAGTACCCAGGAGGGGAGTAGAGGATGGTAGATTATCCCCTATCCTCTAGTGGTAACTTAATCCCTCCGACCGACCGCCGGTCTACTGCTCGGTATTATGTTATTTATATTGCTTATTATGTCATATTAGATCAATTGTGATAGGTAAATAAGCCGTATTATTGATATTAGCTTAATAATAAAGCATATTTCCCTCATCACAAGACGCAGGAGTTACTGCTGAAGTCAGCAAATGTTCCCAGACTGTTCCTGACTGGCTCCCAGACTACATAATACCTCCACCCACTCTGTTATCATGCTAAATCGTCAATTATATTGAAAAGAATAAAACAAGAACTAAATGAAAAGGAAATTGGAAAAAAATATCAACTTCACACACGGAGGGCCCGGGTTCGATTCCATGCGGGTGGAAACATTTTGACGCATTTCCTTACACCTGTTGTCCTGTTAACATAGCCGCAAGTAGGTACCTGGGTGCTAGTCGACTGGTGTGGGTCGCATCCTGGGGGACAAGATTGAGGACCACAATGGAAATAAGTTAGACAGTCCTGGATGATGCACTGACTTTCTTGGGTTATCCTGGGTGGCTAACCCTCAGGGGTTAAAAATCCGAATGAAATATTATCTTATCTTACCTAACATCGAGGACATGTGAGCAGGTACGGTAGGGGTGGCGGCATCACCATATATGTTATAAATGACTATAGTTCCTTGTAATAACATCACACGACAATAAATCTTATACCAGAGTGCTGCCGAAGAGATAAGCTAATTTTCTTTATTATTAGCTAAATTTTCGTATTTTTCGATTTTTTTAATTCGTGCACCGAGTGCGTTAGCCGCCCCAGAACTTTACAAATCATAGACCAGTGATGAGTAACGAAGCTGGAGAGCTTAACATTATATTTTCAGAATTATTTTTTTTCAGTTTATTACGAGGGAAGACTGGCAGTGAGAGAATAGTCTCTATCTCACCTTTGTAACTTGTTCATGATTGTGACCAGATCTACCTGGAGTTCATTACCTTTGTAACTTGTTTAGGGGCTTTGGTGGCCTGGTGGCTAATGCTCTCGCTTCACACGGAGGGTCTGGGTTCGATTCCCAGCTAGAGTAGAAACATTGGGCGTGTTTCTTTCCACCTGTTGTCTATGTTCCCCATCAGTAAAATGGGTACCTGGGTGTTAGTCGACTGGTGTGGGTCGCATCCTGGGACACTGACCTAATTTGCACGACATGCTCTGCATAACAAGGGGCTTTCTATATAGTAATATGTCACGGTTGTCAGCTAGGACTGTGTACCATGTACATGTACTTGTACTAAATAAATAAAGATATCTATCAAAACTCTGGGGCCCGGTCCATGGACCCATTATGTACCTCTGTAATCTTTTGACTACCAGGAGTTTACTTACCTGGAGTTTACCTACCTGGAGTTTACCTACCTGGAGCTTACCTACCTGGAGTTTACCTACCTGGAGTTTAGCTACCTGGAGTTTATCTACCTGGAGTTTACCTACCTGGAGTTTACCTGCCCACAGGATGGGTATGATGTGTATAAGAAACATATTAAACAAACCAAAATCTCTCACTATTAACAGAGGAACAAGCTTCCACTAATATTTGAATAACCAACACAGGCTTAGTATTTCATAATAATTTAATTATTCCAGATATTTTCTTCTCTCTCTCTCTTTCTCATATATAATATTTAATGCAGATAAGACGTGTCAAGACGGAGATTTGGTAATCACAATAATGACTTCACACTTGATGGTCGTGCGGATGTTGCCGGTGGCAGTACTGAGGGTGATGCTGCTGCTGCTGCTGAAAGAAACTGGTGAACATAACTATGATGCCTCTTACAGGCTCGGCACCCACTACGACTTTATTATTGGTAAGTCACCTGGGAAACTCTTGTCTCACTGAATATCTTATGTATGTGTCCTTTATATATATATATATATATATATATATATATATATATATATATATATATATATATATATATATATATATATATATATATATATATATATATATATATATATAAACACGCTAGATAACAGGGATATCTTGCTACTCCTACTTACACTTTGGTCACACTTCACAGACACGCACATGCATATATATATACATACATCTAGGTTTTTCTCCTTTTTCTAAATAGCTCTTGTTCCTCTTTATTTCTTCTATTGTCCATGGGGAAGTGGAAAAGAATCTTTCCTCCGTAAGCCATGCGTGTCGTATGAGGCGACTAAAATGCCGGGAGCAATGGGCTAGTAACCCCTTCTCCTGAAGACATTTACTAAAAAAGAGAAGAAGAAAAACTTTATAAAACTGGGATGCTTAAATGTGCGTGGATGTAGTGCGGATGACAAGAAACAGATGATTGCTGATGTTATGAATGAAAAGAAGTTGGATGTCCTGGCCCTAAGCGAAACAAAGCTGAAGGGGGTAGGGGAGTTTCGGTGGGGGGAAATAAATGGGATTAAATCTGGAGTATCTGAGAGAGTTAGAGCAAAGGAAGGGGTAGCAGTAATGTTGAAGGATCAGTTATGGAAGGAGAAAAGAGAATATGAATGTGTAAATTCAAGAATTATGTGGATTAAAGTAAAGGTTGGATGCGAGAAGTGGGTCATAATAAGCGTGTATGCACCTGGAGAAGAGAGGAATGTAGAGGAGAGAGAGAGATTTTGGGAGATGTTAAGTGAATGTATAGGAGCCTTTGAACCAAGAGAGAGTAATTGTGGTAGGGGACCTGAATGCTAAAGTAGGAGAAACTTTTAGAGAGGGTGTGGTAGGTAAGTTTGGGGTGCCAGGTGTAAATGATAATGGGAGCCCTTTGATTGAACTTTGTATAGAAAGGGGTTTAGTTATAGGTAATACATATTTTAAGAAAAAGAGGATAAATAAGTATACAAGATATGATGTAGGGCAAAATGACAGTAGTTTGTTGGATTATGTATTGGTAGAAAAAAGACTGTTGAGTAGACTTCAGGATGTACATGTTTATAGAGGGGCCACAGATATATCAGATCACTTTCTAGTTGTAGCTACACTGAGAGTAAAAGGTAGATGGGATACAAGGAGAATAGAAGCATCAGGGAAGAGAGAGGTGAAGGTTTATAAACTAAAAGAGGAGGCAGTTAGGGTAAGATATAAACAGCTATTGGAGGATAGATGGGCTAATGAGAGCATAGGCAATGGGATCGAAGAGGTATGGGGTAGGTTTAAAAATGTAGTGTTAGAGTGTTCAGCAGAAGTTTGTGGTTACAGGAAAGTGGGTGCGGGATGGAATTGGAGCGATTGGTGGAATGATGATGTGAAGAGAGTAGTAAGGGAGAAAATTTTAGCATATGAGAAGTTTTTACAAAGTAGAAGTGATGCAAGGAGGGAAGAGTATATGGAGAAAAAGAGAGAGGTTAAGAGAGTGGTGATAGCAATGTAAAAAGAGAGCAAATGAGAGAGTGGGTGAGATGTTATCAACAAATTTTGTTGAAAATAAGAAAAAGTTTTGGAGTGAGATTAAAAAGTTAAGAAAGCCTAGAGAACAAATGGATTTGTCAGTTAAAAATAGGAGAGGAGAGTTATTAAATGGAGAGTTAGAGGTATTGGGAAGATGGAGGGAATATTTTGAGGAATTGTTAAATGTTGATGAAGATAGGGAAGCTGTGATTTCGTGTATAGGGCAAGGAGGAACAACATCTTGTAGGAGTGAGGAAGAGCAAGTTGTGAGTGTGGGGGAAGTTCGTGAGGCAGTAGGTAAAATGAAAGGGGGTAAGGCAGCCGGGATTGATGGGATAAAGACAGAAATGTTAAAAGCAGGTGGGGATATAGTTTTGGAGTGGTTGGTGAAATTATTTAATAAATGTATGGAAGAGGGCAAGGTACCTAGGGATTGGCAGAGAGCATGCATAGTTCCTTTGTATAAAGGCAAAGGGGACAAAAGAGAGTGCAAAAATTATAGGGGGATAAGTCTGCTGAGTATACTGGCAAAGTGTATGGCAGAGTTATTATTGAAAGAATTAAGAGTAAGACAGAGAATAGGATAGCAGATGAACAAGGAGGCTTCAGGAAAGGTAGGGGGTGTGTGGACCAGGTGTTTACAGTGAAAACATGTAAGTGAACAGTATTTAGATAAGACTAAAGAGGTCTTTGTGGCATTTATGGATTTGGAAAAGGCGTATGACAGGGTGGATAGGGGGGCAATGTGGCAGATGTTGCAGGTGTATGGTGTAGGAGGTAGGTTACTGAAAGCAGTGAAGAGTTTTTACAAGGATAGTGAGGCTCAAGTTAGAGTATGTAGGAAAGAGGGAAATTATTTCCCAGTAAAAGTAGGCCTTAGACAAGGATGTGTGATGTCACCGTGGTTGTTTAATATATTTATAGATGGGGTTGTAAGAGAAGTAAATGCGAGGGTCTTGGCAAGAGAGCGTGGAGTTAAAAGATAAAGAATCACACATAAGTGGGAGTTGTCACAGTTGCTCTTTGCTGATGACACTGTGCTCTTGGGAGATTCTGAAGAGAAGTTGCAGAGATTGGTGGATGAATTTGGTAGGGTGTGCAAAAGAAGAAAATTGAAAGTGAATACAGGA
>NC_069481.1:1718041-1742097 GCF_026875155.1 Cherax quadricarinatus
TCAACAGCCATTTTAATAAACACCTTAAAACGTTATTGAAAGGGAATGATGAATTAAATATCTGTCGGCTAGGTCAGCAACTCTACCATATCTATATGGGGTAATCGAGATCCGTAAGCCGGAATATCCAGCCCGTCCTATTATTAGTTCAGTAGGCTCAGCAGCATATAATCTATCTAAATGGTTGGTTAAACTTCTAACTCCCATGGTTGGTAAGATCTCAGACTCATATAATAAAAATAATGTTAACCTCATTGAGAGGCTCCAGAAATTAAACGTCCCTCTTGGCTTTTCGTTAGTGAGCTTCGATGTCACAGCTCTGTTCACCAAAGTCCCTGTCCCTGAGTTGCTTTCGTACCTCGAATAGGAACTAGAAAACTTCCCCATGCCTTCCCCACGAAAACAATAACTGAATTGATAAAACTTTGTGATAGTGATTGCAAATTCGAGTTTGAAGGAAAATTCTATGCTTAAAAACAAGGCATGGCAATGGAAAATCCCCTTAGCCCCTTACTCAGTAACCTGTATATGGAATTCTATAGGATCAGACTTCTTAATAAAGACATTCTCCCAGATAAAGCAAGGTGGTTCAGATACGTAGATGATGTTCTCTGCCTGTGGTCTAATGATCACGACATTGATGAGTTTCTTCCCAGACTCAATGGCTTAGTACTTTCCACTAGATGTTTTAATCCATTGTGTCGATAGAAAATTCAATATCATAGTTTATAGGAAGTCCACCAATGTGTCGTCATACATTCACTAGTATTCCAACCACAAAACCAAGGTAACAAGGAATGTGTTCCTCACAATGTTCTTGAGAACATTGAGCATCTGCAGTCCAGAGTACCTAGAGGACGAAGTCAGCAAGATATTCAACATAGCCACAAAACTGAAATATTCCAGGGATTTTGTCGAGAAGACACTAATGTCAGCAAGAAATAGACTTCCTGCAGGACTGAACCTAAAGAAGTGATGGCCAGGAAAAATGTACTAGTTTTACCATACAATGAGAATCTGGCTTGCCTGCGTGAGGTATTTAAAAAGATCAATATAAACCTTGCTTTCAAAAACACGGGGACAGTGAAACAAAGGTTGATTAAAAACACCCTCCAACAAAGTTGGTGGGGTTTACAAAGTCCCATGTACTTAGTGTCCTCTCTCATATATCGGTCAAACAGGTAAATTTCTGGAAACTAGAATTGCTCAGCATAAATACTCAGTCGGGACAGGGCAGGAGTCGAACGCTATCTTTAACCACGTTAGAGCCTGTAATCACCCACCGGGGTGGGATGCTGCTCAGATTATAGTACCAAGCAGTTCTGTCATGGAAAGAAACATAATTGAATCTTCCCTCTTGAAACATGAAATGAATACAGTATACAACTCAAATTATGGGCTTTACAAGCTCGATAACTATTTAGTAGAGTCCAATGTACACAATCTTAAACAACAATGTTATACAAAGCCAGAATATTGTTCATTATGCCAGCTGGGTTGATGGAGTGATGACGCCCACCCAATGTCTATGTACCAAAATTTCAAACCACGTCAGTTGTGATGGTTATATAACACGTGTAGCTGTTAATGTACCATACAGTGACAAGTACACAAGATAACAAGATAACTTAAGAAAAGGTTAAAGGGTATTAGTGGAATTTAGATCGTCAGAACATTCGAGTACCTCAGAGCAGGACATTTATACAGACAAAGAGTACATTGTATTCCTTTCTTTTATTATTTGAAAAGGTCACACAGAATAATAACGGAACAGTATCTAACGAGAAACATATTTTTTCAAACCACATGACCTGTTATAAACAATTAGAAAAAGCTTTGGCTGTTTTTTATATCTTATAATTTCATACTTGACATCTCAGAAACTCTCCTACTTCGTATGGTTAATTTTTTTGGGGGATGATGGTTAGGGTGGGGTTGGCACCGACCACTAACCGCAGTCTATGGGTAAACGTGGACGGTGACACCTTTGCTATTCTGAGACCTCTGTTCGTGCTTTGTTGCTCCTTGAAACATTTGCACAGCTCCTGATGTTTGCACTGAGAAGTGTGAAGTACTGGGTTAAAAGTCACTCCACGGGCTTGTCGCTTTATATATTATATATATTATATTATAATATATATTTATATATATATATATATTTATATATATATATATTATATTATATATATTATATCAGTTGGAGCAAGATAGATGGATGTTGTATAGTTTATTTAAAGTAATCATTGCTAGGGTATTGGTGCTTAGATTTTACTGGGGGAGACTTAATCTATGATGGAAGTATTTATCTTGTTTGCGGTTTCAGTAAGCTAATTTTTGGGGTGTTCGTTTCCTTTACTTAGGAAAATTTCTGGTTTTGTTAGCTGTTGGATGCCAGGATCAGTGAGTGTCTTCCAGGTTTTTTTTATTGTCCCCTCTTTTCAGCGAATCTGTTAGAATAGTACAGTTGGGTTTATTGGTTTGGTTGAGGATGACCTATAGTGTTTACTAAGTTCATTTGTTAAGCCCGTTATTTTGTTTTTCATATTTATGTTTCTTTTAATGGATCCCTTTGGGAAAGCTGTTTGGGATTCCCCTTTGGGAACCTTTAGTTTGTAGTTTTTTTGTTTAGTTTTATGAGGCCAAAGTTTTATGTTCAGTCCCATGTATTTTATTTTGTATTTGGGCTGTTCATTCCCTCGTTTCCCTTTTGGGATTGGGAAAAATTTTGCGGAAGTCAGCTTTTAGCTTTTGGTCTGCGTGAAGTTTCTCACTGTTTCCTCTTTCTAGGATTTAAAGGAAAAAAGATTTTTTTATATTAAAATGACTGCCTTTTGGAAAAAGTTTTTTTTGGGGGGCAGGGCGGGGGAGTGGCCATTAATTTTATGTTGTCTTTGGGTACCCTCACTTGAGTTTAAACTTTGTTTTATTTGTCCCTATGTGGTCAAATATGAAATGGGATTTTTAAACCCCGGGTTTTCCCTTCTTTTCGGTTTAGTTAGGGTGGTTTTGGAAAATGAACTGTTCTAAATTTTTTTTGAAATTTTTTTAATGGGGTTGGGCATTGTTAGGTTTAAAAATTTAAAGTTGAAGTCTTCCCAAAAACTCCGGTTTCTAAAGGGGATTTCTTGTTCCTTTTTAATTGAATTTTTTATTAGTGTTTTTAGGTTGTCACTTTCAAGTTGGGGTTTTAGTGCGTGGCATTCTTTAAAATAGCTTTACTGGGAATGAGGGAAGTCCCCTAAGGGGTGTTTCAAGGGGAAGTTAGAAAAAAAAAATATTCCCCTCATATTCCTCACTTATGTACGTGGTTTTCAACGTAAAGGGGCACTTAAGAAGAGATGGCCCAATTTTTTTTCCCCCTATTTGGTCTGGTGCCCGAACTTGTAGAAATTTTTTTGCTTAAACCCTTGGTAGTGGTTTTTTGTGTTTGGTTTAACCCGGTTACAGTAAGAAAATAATTTCAGGGAGAAGGTTGTATTTTAAGGAATTAGGTGTGCCCCGGAGGAACATTTTTAAAGTTTTTCTTAGGGATCCAGTGTTGGAATTAAAAGGTTTTATATTACGGTTTTAATGAGAAAATTTTTGTTTTTAAAAATTTAAAAAATATATTTGTAAAATTAAAATTTAAATAAACTAAATTTTGACCCAGAATTTTTATTTTCCCAAAAAAAACCCTGATTTTGACTTTTTATTACAGTAATGTTAAAAATTTTAAATTCTTTGCAATTTAAAAAAGTTTTAAAAAAATTTTGCACAGTTTATACTAAAAAAGAAAGGGAAAAAATTTTATTTAAAATTTTATTAAAAAAAAAATAAAAAATTAAAAAGGTTTAAAAGTAGAAAAATTAAAAAAAATCTAGATAGAAAAAAAAAAATGTATAGTTCTTTAGTAAGAAGTTTGTGGGGGCTTTTGTGAACGTAAATGGGAAATAAAGTCTGGTGGAAAAAGGGCACTAAATTTTAATTTTAAAATTTTTTTACTTTTTTTTTAAGGGAACGAAAAAGGGATGGTTTTAGTGATATGGGAACAAAAACTATGAAGTAGATTGTTGTTTGAAATTTAAAAAAGGGTTTTCCCGTGAAAATTTCTGTTTTGAAAATACAAAAGGGTGACCCGCTGACATGCTGTTTGACATACAAAAGTGACAGCTGACATTTCTGTTTTGACTACAAACTGGGCAAACTGGGCCTTTTTGTTTGACATTTTCATAGCCCGACAGCTGACATGCTGTTTGACATCACAGCCCGACAGCTGGGAAATGTTGTTTGACATAAAATAGCTGACAGGGTGACAAAGTTGTTTGACATACATTTGCGGGCGTGACATGGGTGTTTGACTTTTTTTAGCTGACAGCCCGAAAGGGGTTTGAATACATAGCTGACAAACTAATGCTTTTTTGACCCTTTCATTGCTGACAGGGGGCCCCGACATTGCTGTTTGACATTCATAGCTGACGTGCATGTATTTTGGTCTACTTTTTTGAAAGCTGACCTTTCTGTTTGACTACATAGCTGAAAAGCTGACATGGGTGTTTGGGCATAAAATTGCTGACAGCTGACATGCTGTTTGACATAAATTTGCTGACAAACTGACATTCTGGGTTTTACATTCCCTGCGGGAAAAACGTGACATGCTGTTTGCTTAATTGTGGGCAGTGAATGCTGTTTGACATTTTTTTAGGGTGACGCCCCGCTTGCTGTTTGACTTTAAAAGCTGGGCAGCTTGGGCATGCTTTTGGGCAAAAACATGTGGGCAGGTGAAAATGTGGGTTTTTCTTTCTTGCTTTACGCTGCATGTGGGTTTGAAAATAATTAGTGGGCGCTGAATGGTGTTTGCATTTGTGACAGCTGTCCGGGGTTTGAAACATTTGCTGACCCCTGGGCATGCTGTGTTTTTCATAACCCTTGCTGACAGCTGGTCAAGGGGGTTTTTTGCAAAAATAACTGCGGTCATGGCTTTTTTGACATACATTTGCTGACAGCTGACATTGGGTGTTTGAATTTCTTAGCTGACAGTGAAATGTGTTTGAAATTCATAGCTGACAGCTGACATTTGTTTTGGGCCCTTTTAAAAGGGTGGGCGCTGACTTTCTGTTTGCAATTTCTAGCTTTCAGCTTTTACATTTTCTTTTTTTTGCCCTACATTTTGTTTTCAGTTTAATTTCTGTTTGACATTTCATAGCTGACAGCTGACATGCTGTTTTTTACAAAAATTGCCGGGCATTTTGACATGCTGGGTTTTACTTTCTTTGCTTTAACAGTTTACTTTTCTGTTTGTCATACAAAAGCCCGACGCTGCTTCCGGGTTTTTAATTTTCTTTGGCCCGACAGCGGGCATGCCTTTTGGGAAAATACTTTTGCGCATTGGCATTTCGGGTTTTTTTATTCTGTGACAGCTGAAAGGTGGTTTTACATTTTTAAAAGGGTGACAGTGACATGCTGTTTTTTCATTAAATTGCTGACAGCCCGACTTTCTGGGTTTGGGCATACTAGCCCGGGCAGCCCGACATGCTGGGTTTTACTAAAATAGCTGCAGGGTGACATGCTGTTTGGACATACTTTGCTGAAAGTGACCCTGTTGTTTGAAAACATAAACTGAAGCTGGAATTTCTGGTTTTTTACCTTAATTGTGGAACTGAACTGGGGGGCTTGCCTACCTTTGCTTTACGCGGAACCAAAATTGGTTGGTAAAGGGTTTTGGTAAAATTTTGGGGGGGTTTTATTTTTGGGGGGGTTTGGGTCCCCTTTATAAAAGTGTTCGTGGATATTGTAGGTTCCTAAAACTGCCCTCTTTTTTATGGACTCAGATTTGGCCGCACCCCTTTGGGTTTTTTTTTGGTTTTAAGAAAAGGGGGATTTTTTTTTGTGGACCTTTTTGGGGGTTCCAATTTTAATTAAAGGAAACTTTTTGCTGCGGATTTTTGGGGCACGGAAGTTGGTGTTGTTCATTTTGGTGAGGAAAGGGTTTTGACAAACAAATTTTTGGGGGGCAATTTCTGACACCCAATTTTTTTGGGGAGGAAATTGCTGACACACAAAATTTTTGGGGTGGCAAATTTTTCGGCACAAAAAATTTTTTGGTTTTAGGCACTTGCCCGAAAACCCATTTTGGTTTTAGGCCTTGCGCAACATTTTTTGGGGTTTGGGGACTTGCTGTCCAAATAATTTTTGGGGACCCGGGACTTGCTGACACACAATTTTGGTTTTGGGACATTTCTGACCACAAATTTTGGTTGAGGCCCCTTGCTGAAACCAATTTTTTTGGGGACGGGTTCCTTTCTGAAACACAACAATTTTGGGGGGGGCACTTGCTGGGCCCAAAAAATTTTGGTGAAACACTTGCTGCACCAATTTTGGGGGGCAGGCACTTGCTGCACCAAAATTTGGGGAGGCAATTGCCTAACAAATTTTTGGGGTTAGGGCTTGCTTTTACACCACAATTTTGGTGATTGGGCTTGCTGACCAAAAAAAATTTTGGTTTGAGGCACTTGCTGACCCAAAAATTTTGGGTTTAAGGCACTTGCTGACACCCCCAAAAATTTTTTTGGGGAGGCACTTGCTGGACACCTATTTGGGGGGTGGGCCCTTTTGGGGCAAAAAAAATTTTGGTTTTAGGGCCTTTCTGACACACAATTTTTTGGTTTTAGGAATTGCGGGTCACCCAAATTTTTTTGAGGGTACTTGGTGACACAAAATTTTTTGGGGGTTGTGGCCTTCGTTTTTATGAGGGGAATTGCGGGACACACTTTTTTTCCGGGGGGGTTTTTTTGCGACCCACCCAAATTTTGGGTAAAGGTACTTTGGTGACACACTAAATTTTTGGGGTCCCCCGGGGTTAAACAATTTTGGTTTTGGGAACTTGTCACACCAAAAATTTTTGGGGTGCGGACGGGGGGGTTAACTTTTGGGGGTTGGGGGTGGGAACCCTTTTCGGAATAATTTGGGGGGGAGTGGAAGGGGTTTTCCAAAATTTTGGGGGGGGGGCACTTGTTTTACAAAATTTTGGGGAGGCCTTTTTGAAAAACCTTTTTGGGGGAGGCCCTTGTTTTAAACAATAGGCCTTGGGGGGGTGTGGGTTTTTTGGGCGGTTGCGCAAACTAAATTTTTTTGGGGCCTTTTGGAAATACCTGGATTTTTGTGGGGGGCCGGCCCTTTTTGGGGGGTAAACCCCTTTTTTGGGGGGCGGGCGGAACCTTTTTGGTGAGGCAAATTGCTACACACAATTTTTTTGGGGGGTATTGGAAACAATTTTGGGGCCCGGGGGGGCTCTTTCGGGAATATTGGTGGGTTTTGGGTGGGTTTTCAAAGGGAAATTTTGGGGGGGAAAGGCCAGCGGGGGAAAACAATTTTTACCCCCCCCCAAATTTTTGGGGGGGGGCCTTGGGGTGCCCCAAAATTTTGGGGGGGGGTTGGGTGGGGAAAACACTTTTGGGGGTTAAGGGCAATTGCTTTTTAACTTTTGGGGGAGGTTTCTCCCCCAAAATTTTTGGGGGTTTTAATTATTGGGGGCCCCTTTTGGGGGGGGGCCTTCTAAACCAAATTTTTTGGGGGGGGTGGACTTGGGGGAAATCAAAACATTTTGGTTTGGGGACTTGCTGAAACCCAATTGTTGGTTTAAGGGGGCCCCTTGTTTACACACATCCCAAATTTTTATTAAGGGCCCCCCGCTGACCACACACAATTTTGGTGAGGCCTTTTCTTTCCACACCCCTTTTGGTAAAGGCACTTGCGGACACACAAATTTTGGGTTTTGAGGCACTTGCTGACACACACAATTTTTTGGGTGGGGGCACTTTTTGAAAACACCAATTTTGGGAGGAATGGTGGACCCCAAAACAATTTTGGTTTAGGGGGAAATTGTTGGGAAAACACAATTTTTGTTGGGTTTTGGTTATTTTAAAAAATTTTTTTTGGGAAGGCAAACCCCAATAACAAATTTTTGGGGAGGATTTGATTACCCAAATTTTTTTTAAAAACCCCTTGTTTTTCCCCAAAAATTTTGGTTGGGTTGTTTCAAACAAATTTTGTTAGGGCTCAAAAACACCAATTTTGGTTTGGGGGTTGCTTTTGACCCCCCCCAAATTTTTTTAAAATTATTGAATTTTAACCCGATAATTTTAAACCCCCAGAGGCAAACCCCTAATTCCCAAAATTTTGGGTTCCCCTTTGAAATTTCCCAAGTTTAAAATTTTTTAAATTTTCATACTAGTAAGTTCCCCCTTTTAAAGTTCCCCTTTGATCAATTTGGTACCCCTAATGGGTTCAAAGGTTGGTTTTAATTTTCAACCTATCGATAATTTTTGTTTTGGTTTAATCCTTGGGCTTCCCCTTAAAGAAAACTTCCCGGTTTACCCTTTTTATTCACTTCCCCTGCACACCCTTAATTTTAACACTTCCCCCATGACGGGTCACCCTACAAAGTAACACTCCCTTTTGACCCATCACCCCTTTCATGTAAACACTCCCCCCGGGCGAAACAAAAAATCCCTGAACACATTTCCTTTTGCGATCACCCAAACTGTAACAAATCTTCCTGACGATCAAACCCCTACATGTAACACTCCTCCCTGACGATCACCCATACATGTACACTCGTCCATGACGATCACCCATACATGTACACACTCGTCCATGACGATCACCCATACATGTACACGTTCCTCCATGACGATCACCCATACATGTACACACTCGTCCATGACGATCACCCATACATGTACACGTTCCTCCATGACGATCACCCATACATGTACACGTTCCTCCATGACGATCACCCATACATGTACACACTCCTCCCTGACGATCACCCATACATGTACACACTCCTCCCTGACGATCACCCATACATGTACACATTCCTCCCTGACGATCACCCATACATGTACACACTCCTCCCTGACGATCACCCATACATGTACACACTCCTCCCTGACGATCACCCATACATGTACACACTCCTCCCTGACGATCACCCATACATGTACACACTCCTCCCTGACGATCACCCATACAGGTACACACTCCTCCCTGACGATCACCCATACATGTACACATTCCTCCATGACGATCACCCATGGAAATAAATGGTATAAAATACCGACACAATGGCAATATAAACACAAATGCAGTATAATGTGATCCTTTATTGACTACGTTTCGCCCACACAGTGGGCTTTTTCAAGTCACAAACAGAACTACCTGGGGTGGAAGGAACGCGAGTATTTATAGTCCGGCTGAGGTCAGGTGAAGAATGCTGCATCTGATGATGTACCGAGTTGGGTTGTAGAGTCTAAAAACTTGGGTAGCTTGGAAAGGAGACTGGACAAGTTTGTGAGCAGACCTTCTACAGTGTTCTTATGTGGGATAGCGATGAAGAAGTTTCTTGGCAAGTGGTTCAGCTATGTTATAGAAGCCACTATTCTGGTTGAAGTTGTCGGATATAGAAATAAGTGATGATTCCAGGATTCTTCGGTATTGGGTGTTGTCTTCTGTGGCGATAAGTCTTGAGTTCCTGTAGTTTATCAAGTGGTTGTGTGAATTACGGTGTTGTACGCAGGCATTCCTTGTGTCGTCAGACCTGCTTGCGTATTGGTGTTCTGAAATACGTGTTTGGAGGTCCCTTGATGTTTCGCCCACGTATAACTTGTTGCAGTCATTACAAGGGATTATGTATACCCCTGCAGAGGATGGAGGCTTGTCCTGCCTACTACTGGTGATGTCCTTGATGGTCGTGGTTGTGGAGGTAGATACTTGGAATGATGTTTTGGCAAAGATGTTGGAAACATGTTTGGCAATGGAGTTGGTGGGAAGGACTATGTATCTCTTCTCGGCAGTGTCTTCTCTGGGTGTGTTGAAGATGTTTAGTGCTCGCCGTCTGCAGTCTCTGATGAAGTGACGAGGATAGTGGAGTTTGGAAAATACCTGTTCAATTATAGTGCATTCTTCCTCAAGGAACTCGTTGCTGCAGATTCTGAGTGCACGCAGGAAGAAGCCTATAATTACACCACGTTTGGTTTTGGTGTCGTGGTGAGAGTAGAAGTGGAGAAGATCGTTTTGGTTGGTGGGTTTTCGATAGACTTTAAAACGAAGTTCGTGGTCAGCTTTGCAGAGTAGAACATCAAGGAAAGGAGAAGAGTGTTGTCGACCTCTTCTTCAAGTGTGAACTGGATTGAAGGCTCGACCTGGTTGAGCTTGTCTTGGAGAGCTTGAACGTTGAAGCGTTTAGGAGTTATGAGGAGAATGTCGTCAACATAACGGAGCCAGGTGACAGACGAAGGAATAATGGTGGGAGAAACGTTCGGCTTCTAGATGTTCCATGTATAGGTTCGCTAGGACTGCACTGAGTGGCGAACCCATGGGTAGTCCAAAAGTCTGCTGAAAGAGGTGATTTTCAAAAGAGAAACACGTAAAGCCAACACATAGTTCAACCAGGTCGATGAAGTCGCTGGCTGGAATGGGAAGATCAAGTGAATCGTCAATTTTCTTGCGCAAGAGATCGATGGCTTGTTTAGTAGGTACTTTAGTGAATAGGGAAGTCACGTCAAGGCTGGAAAGTTTCTTGTTCTGATGTTGATGTTGCGAATGCGATTGAGAAGATCACCTGAGTGCTTGAGATGTGCTGGACTGATAGTGCCCAAGAGTTTCGAGAGGTGTTTTGGCGAGAATTCCTGAGAGCTTGTGGGGAGCACTGCCTATTCCCGAGGATATGGGCCTCAGTGGGATACAGGCTTGTGAGTCTTTGGCAGGCCGTACATTCTGGCAGGTCTGGGGTTGCTGGCATGGTGTGCAGAAGTTTCTTCCCTTGTTCTGAGCTCCTCAGAATGCGGCGAGTCCTTTGAAGAAAAGTTTTAGTAAGGTTGTCCACTTGGTTAGTTGTGAGAGGTTTGTAGGTATCTGGGTCATTAAGTAGATTGAGCATTTTGTTCCTGTAATCGTCAGTGTTCATGATGACAACACCACCTCCTTTATCAGCGGTGGTGACCCTGATGGTCGTGTCTTCTGCTAAACCTTTGAGTGCATTGATGTAACGTCGGGGTATGACTGGGGAGCTGCGTGTTGAGATGGCTGCCGAACGTTTCTCCACCATTATTCCTTCGTCTGTCACCTGGCTCCGTTATGTTGACGACATTCTCCTCATAACTCCTAAACGCTTCAACGTTCAAGCTCTCCAAGACAAGCTCAACCAGGTCGAGCCTTCAATCCAGTTCACACTTGAAGAAGAGGTCGACAACACTCTTCCTTTCCTTGATGTTCTACTCTGCAAAGCTGACCACGAACTTCGTTTTAAAGTCTATCGAAAACCCACCAACCAAAACGATCTTCTCCACTTCTACTCTCACCACGACACCAAAACCAAACGTGGTGTAATTATAGGCTTCTTCCTGCGTGCACTCAGAATCTGCAGCAACGAGTTCCTTGAGGAAGAATGCACTATAATTGAACAGGTATTTTCCAAACTCCACTATCCTCGTCACTTCATCAGAGACTGCAGACGGCGAGCACTAAACATCTTCAACAACACCCAGAGAAGGCCCACTGCCGAGAAGAGATACATAGTCCTTCCCACCAACTCCATTGCCAAACATGTTTCCAACATCTTTGCCAAAACATCATTCCAAGTATCTACCTCCACAACCACGACCATAAAGGACATCACCAGTAGTAGGCAGGACAAGCCTCCATCCTCTGCAGGGGTATACATAATCCCTTGTAATGACTGCAACAAGTTATACGTGGGCGAAACATCAAGGGACCTCCAAACACGTATTTCAGAACACCAATACGCAAGCAGGTCTGACGACACAAGGAATGCCTGCGTACAACACCGTAATTCACACAAACCACTTGAAAACTACAGGAACTCAAGACTTATCGCCACAGAAGACAACACCCAATACCGAAGAATCCTGGAATCATCACTTATTTCTATATCCGACAACTTCAACCAGAATAGTGGCTTCTATAACATAGCTGAACCACTTGCCAAGAAACTTCTTCATCGCATCCACATAAGAACACTGTAGAGGGTCTGCTCACAAACTTGTCCAGTCTCCTTTCCAAGCTACCCAAGTTTTTAGACTCTACAACCCAACTCGGTACATCATCAGAGGGCACATTCTTCACCTGACCTCAGCCGGATTTAAAAAATACTCGCTTTCCCTTCCACCCAGGTGTTCTGTTTGTGACTTGAAAAAGCCCACTGTGTGGGCGAAACGTAGTCAATAAAGGATCACATTATACTGCATTTGTGTTTATATTGCCACGATCACCCATACATATACACGTTCCTCCCTGACGATCACCCATACATGTACACATTCCTCCCTGACGATCACCCATACATGTACACACTCCTCCCTGACGATCACCCATACATGTACACACTCCTCCCTGACGATCACCCATACATGTACACACTCCTCCCTGACGATCACCCATACTGTACACACTCCTCCTGACGATCCCCCAACATGTACACACTCTCCCTGACGATCACCCATACATGTACACGTTCCTCCCTGACGATCACCCACAGATGTACACATTCCCCCATGACGATCACCCATACATATACACGTTCCTCCCTGACGATCACCCATACATGTACACGTTCCTCCCTGACGATCACCCATACATGTACACACTCCTCCATGACGATCACCCATACATATACACGTTCCTCCCTGACGATCACCCATACATATACACGTTCCTCCCTGACGATCACCCATACATGTACACATTCCTCCCTGACAAATCACCCTTACATGTACACTTTCCCTCCCTGCGATCACCCATACTGTACAATTCCTCCCTGACGATCACCCATACATGTACACACTCCTCCCTGACGATCACCCATACATGTACACCTCTCCCGGGACGATCACCCAACATGTACCGTTCCTCCATGACGATCACCCTTTACATATACACGTTCCTCCCTGACGTTTCACCCATACATAACACGTTCCTCCCTGCGATCACCCATACATGTACACACCCCTCCATGACGATCACCATAATTTATAAAACGTTCCTCCCTGACGATCACCCATACATGTACACGTTCCTCCCTGACGATCACCCACAGTTTGTACACATTCCCCCAGGGACGATCACCCATACATATACACGTTCCTCCCTGACGATCACCCATAATGTACACGTTCCTCCCTGGATCACCATACATATACACGTTCCTCCATGACGATCACCCATAGATGTACACTTCCCTGACGATCACCAACATGTACACGTTCCTCCCTGACGATCACCATACTTATACACGTTCCTCCCTGACGATCATCCATACTATACACGGTTCCCCCCTGACGATCACCAATACATATACACGTTCCCCCCTGACGATCACCCTACTTTTACACGTTCCTCCCTGACGATTCACCCATACATATACACGTTCCTCCCTGCGATCACCAATACATTACACGTTCCTCCCTGCGATCACCCATACATATACACGTTCCTCCCCTGACGATCACCCGTACATGTACACTTTTCCTCCCTGACGATCCCCATACATATACACGTTCCTCCCTGACGATCACCCATACATATACACGTTCCTCCTGCGATAAACCCATACATATACACGTTCCTCCTGACGATCACCCATACATGTAAAATTTTCCTCCCTGACGTCACCCAAAACATATACACGTTCCTCCCTGACGATCACCATACATGGTACACATTCCTCCCTGACGATCACCTACATATACATATCTCCCCCCGGGACGATCACCCATAAATGTACACATTCCTCCTGACGATACCCATACATATACCGTTCCTCCCTGACGATCACCCATACATGTACACATTCCTCCCTGACGATCACCCATACATATACACGTTCCTCCCTGACGATCACCCATACATGTACACTTTTCCTCCCTGACGATCACCCATACATATTACACGTTCTCCCTGACGATCACCCATAATGTACACGTTCCTCCCTGACGATCCCCATACATATACACTTTCCCTCCCTGACGATCACCCTTTACATGTACACGTTCCTCCCTGACGATCACCCATAATGTACACTTTCCCTTTCCCTGACGATCACCATACATATACACTTTTCCTCCCTGACGATCCCCATACATATCACGTTCCCCCCTGACGATCACCCATACATATACACGTTCCTCCCTGACGATCACCCATACATGTACACGTTCCTCCCTGACGATCACCCATACATATACACGTTCCTCCCTGACGATCACCCATACATGTACACATTCTCCCTGACGATCACCATACATTATACACGTTCCTCCCTGACGATCCCCCAAATAATGTACACTTTCCCTCCCTGACGATCACCCATACATATACACGTTCCTCCCTGACGATCACCATACTGTACACATTCCCCCCTGACGTTTCACCCATACATATACACGTTCCTCCCTGACGATCACCCATACATGTACACGTTCCTCCCTGACGATCACCCATACATATACACGTTCCTCCCTGACGATCACCCATACATGTACACGTTCCTCCCTGACGATCCCCATACATGTAACGTTCCTCCCTGACGATCACCCAAAACATATACACTTTCCCTCCCTGACGATCACCCATACATATACACGTTCTCCCTGACGATCCCCCCATACTTTTACACGTTCCTCCCTGACGATCACCATACATTTTACACGTTCCCCTGACGTCACCCATTACATATACACGTTCCTCCCTGACGATCACCCATACATATACACGTTCCTCCCTGACGATCACCCATACATATACACGTTCCTCCCTGACGATCACCCATACATGTACACATTCCTCCCTGACGATCACCCATACATGTACACATTCCTCCCTGACGATCACCCATACATATACACGTTCCTCCCTGATCGATCACCCATACATTTTAAATTCCTCCCTGACGATCACCCATACATATACACACTCCTCCCTGACGATCACCCATACATATACACGTTCCTCCCTGACGATCACCCATACATATACACGTTCCTCCCTGACGATCACCCATACATGTAAAACATCCTCCCTGACGATCACCCACATGTACACTTTCCCTCCCTGACGATCACCCATACATATACACGTTCCTCCCTGACGATCCCCATACATGTAACACGTTCCTCCCTGACGTCACCCATACTTGTACACGTTCCTCCCTGACGATCACCCATACATGTACACGTTCCTCCCTGACGATCACCCATACATGTACACGTTCCTCCCTGACGATCACCCATACATGTACACATTCCTCCCTGACGATCACCCATACATGTACACGTTCCTCCCTGACGATCACCCATACATGTACACGTTCCTCCCTGACGATCACCCATACATGTACACGTTCCTCCCTGACGATCACCCATACTTCAACTCTCTGAATTACTTTTTCAACGCTACAAAATTTCTGTGATGTAATTACGTATTCGTATCGGTGTATTTTTCTTTATACAGATGCAATATCTTTCCCATTCCTGTTAAGATAAGATAAGATAAGATAAGATTTCGTTCGGATTTTTAACCCCGGAGGGTTAGCCACCCAGGATAACCCAAGAAAGTCAGTGCGTCATCGAGGACTGTCTAACTTATTTCCATTGTGGTCCTTAATCTTGTCCCCCAGGATGCGACCCACACCAGTCGACTAACACCCAGGTACCTATTTGCTGCTAGGTGAACAGGACAACAGGTGTAAGGAAACGTGTCGAAATGTTTCCACCCGCTGGGAATCGAACCCGGGCCCTCCGTGTGTGAGGCGGGAGCTTTAGCCACCAGGCCACCGGGCCACCAAATGAGTGATGGTTCCCTGCAGATAACACACCCCATACATGTAGACTTGATTTTCTGCCTCCTTTTCCACTCAAGACTTCCCCTCAAGGAAGGTTCCTTGATGTTGGTGAGGGGCTCTTGATTTAGGGAATTGGATCTGTGCTCCAGTTCCCCGAATTAAGCCTGAATGCCTTCCACATCCCCCCCCCCAGGCGCTGTATAATCCTCCGGGTTTAGCGCTTCCCCCTTGATTATAATAATAATAATCCACTGAAGACTCTCTCTTAAGCTGTCAGTTTTAACTTGTAATGCTTGGGTTAATAAGATACAATGATGGTCCTCACTTTCACACTACAATGGGACACTTTTCTTTCTTAATAAGATACAATGATGGTCCTCACTTTCACACTACAATGGGACACTTTTCTTTCTTAATAAGATACAATGATGGTCCTCACTTTCACACTACAATGGGACACTTTTCTTTCTTAACATTCAGACAGACATAGATATATTTCTCCCTTGCTCCACCCCTCAAGGAAGGTTCCTTGATGTTGGTGAGGGGCTCTTGATTTAGGGAATTGGATCTGTGCTCTAGTTCCCCGAATTAAGCCTTAGCCTTCTACATTCCCCCCCCCCCCCTCAGGCGCTGTATAATCCTACGAGTTTAGCGCTTCCACTTGATAATAATAATAATAATAATAATAATAATAATCCCTTACTCCTCCCTGGTTCACAGGTAACCCTGGTTCACAGGTAACCCTGGCTCACAGGTAACCCTGGTTCAAGGTAACCTGGTTCACAGGTAACCCGGGATTCACAGGAAAACCCTGGCTCACAGGTAACCCTGGTTCACAGGTAACCCTGGTTCACAGGTAACCCTGGCTCACAGGTAACCCTGGCTCACAGGTAACCCTGGTTCACAGGTAACCCTGGTTCACAGGTAACCCTGGCTCGCACGTAACACTGGCTCACAAGCAGGGGAGAGTCTACTAAACCTTCCTAGATGCCACTCTCTGAGTAGTAGGGAAGAAGACACTAAATATTTTTGGATTCAACTAAGCCTTCCTGGTTAATATCCCTTTCTGTTCGCCTTTACAGTGGGAGGAGGGTCAGCGGGGAGTGTCCTGGCGTCTAGGCTGTCGGAGATCGCCAAGTGGAAAATACTTCTATTGGAGGCGGGAGGTACTCCTCCTCCAGAGAGCTACGTTCCAGGATTCAACCAATTGCTTCTACTGGGCGACGCAGACTGGAGCTACTATACCACTCCACAGAAGAACTCGTTTCAGGGTTTCGTCGATCATGTAAGTAGTGGCACGTCTGACCTTCAGTAGCAACGAATGTGTGACCTACAGAATGACGAATGTGTGACCTACAATAGTGACTAATGTGTGGCCTACAATAGTGGCGAATGTGTGAGGTTCTGTAGCGACTCATGTGTGATCTTCACAATCGACGAATTTGTAACTTTAAATTGCGACACGTATGAACTTCAAAAGTGAAGTATTTTTATATATATATATATATATTATTTTTTTATATATATTATATAATATATAATATATATTATATATATATATATATAATTATATATATAAAAATATCTTTCACCAAATAGCACGCAATTTATGTACAATATGTACAAAGTTTCACAATAATCAAGAGGCACAGTAAGATCTATGGGGGACCAGAACCAGACTTGAGGTAAAATCTCTCAGTGTTGCTCCTCAGGTCTCCTACATTGTTTCACGAATTTGGCCTCTTCAAGGGTAGCTCCTTGGCGTGGTGATGAGGAATTAGACCTTTTGGTCCCTTTCCTCAGACCGAACCTAATTACCCCCCAATCCCTCATCCCTTTCCCATCCTCCCCATCCCCCCTTTCCCTTTCCTCCTCCTCTCCCCATCTCTTTCCTATCCCCTTCCTGTTTTCAACCTTTGGGATTTTTCCCACAGACACTCTAGTTCCTACGTAGGGGGAAGGGTATCGTGGTCCATCCCATTCCGTTGAGGTTCATGGTGGTGTAGTTTGTCGTGGAATCTGGATCACCTGTGGATGTCCCACTTCCTCTCCGGTCTCCCAGGGGGTGGCTTTGGGTGTCTTTCAAATGACGGGTGTGTCTCCAGAAGCTGTCTTTCGGCTTCTGGGGGTTGGTGGACGAAGGAAGTATGCTTTGTGGCGGGTATCCGGCCGCCCTCTCTTTTGTCCACTAAGGTGGCTCCATAGATGTGAGGTTGCTATCCCAGATTGCTGGTTTACTGGCATGAAGGATAGGGTATGGCATGGGTATCATGCCACATGTGCAGTACTTGTGCAGCTGGGGTCCTCTTGGGCACGAAGGGGGTTTTGCGGCCCTTTCATTGCTCCTAGGAGTTATTCCTCCACGTTCCCCCCTTTTTTATTCTTTTTCTTTTATTCTTTTCTTTCTCTCTAAAAAACAAAGGGAAAGAAGTAACATAACCATGGAGTCCCAGATCCATGAAACAGCTCCCCGCGGGCCCCTTTGTGCTACTATACCTTGTACCGACCCTACCTCATTATCTGACCACTCTTTGGATATTTCTAATGCTCTTGTACCTTCTGCTGGTGCCATTTTGTCACCCGCTCCAGTAACCGGGGTTCCGCCTGACTTCTGACCTCCGCACGTCTTTGCTATGTTTTCGGCTTCTCCCACTATGGCACGGTGATTTTCGGATCGCCCGCCTGTCCCATGTCAGACCAATTCCCATCCTACACCTAAATGCGCAATATCATTACGTGATAATCTTTCACTTCCTTCTCATTCTGCCGAGAAAAGACCAGCACGACACTCACTCCCCTTATACGCCATCTTTCAAAATATACAATGGATTAAGTTTTTTACTCTGCGACCGACTGCTTCTCCTGAATATTTTTCCAATCATAGTATTAGCAAGACGCTCCTGCGCCATGTTGGTCGAGATATATCCTTCCATGCTCTCAAGAGCAGTGCATGCATCGTCATGGTACAGAATGCTAGCCAACTCGCGATCTTTCTCTCCTTACTACCATAGATACTATTCCTGTAAGTATTGAAAAGCATCATTCTCTCAATACTTGTAGTAGTACTATCATTCTTCCTTATACCATTGTCCAACAATTTCCAGACATAAGTAGGACACAAGTAGATACTTATGTCCTCCCTGCCCGCAGGCGGAGATGATAACCTTGCTATGTAGCTTGGTTAACTTTTGACTTCCATGAGCTTCCGTCCTCGGTTTATATAGCGGAACACCGTTAACAAGTTTGAAAGGTTATTCTTACACCGTAACAGTGTAGAAATTGCTGACGTTTTGGTCATCCAGCGAAATATTGCAGGTCTATAGCCGAATGCCCAGTCAGTGGTACCGATGACCATATCAATACATCTTGTAGTCGACCTCACTCTTGACTTAATTGTCATGAGACTCACCCATCTTACTCTCGCCGTTGCCAAGTTTATTTAAATGAGCGAGAAATCCGTTGCTTCGAAGAGGCAGAAGGCTTTTTTAATGCAATGACAGTCTCTCATGCACGCCTCCAGGGGAGGCTTTCCCGTATTTCTCATTCACGAGTTACAAAACGACTCCCCACCTCTGGGGTCCCAACTTCCACAGCCTCCTCTGTGGTCACCCTTTCCACAGTCACCTGTCTCTAATCCTTTTGTTGTCCTGGACTCAGAGGTCCCTACCTCGCCACCTTATTCTGTTCTCACCTATTCCTCTTCTCACTCACAAGTTTCTGTGTCTACAAGACCTCGTACAACAACCCATTTATTTCTCCAGAGTCCAAAAAAATCCCCATTACTCAAATCTCCTTTAACTCCTCCATCCCTTCTTCTACCTGCATATTTTTCCTTTCCAGTCTCTGTACCTGGTTCTTCACTTCTAACTGTTATGAGTGTGGAGGTTCATCCTCCTCCTCGTACAGTACCTTCCTCAACTGTCCCCTCCTAAACTTCTTCTCCACTTCCCTCTAACGTTTCGTTCACCCCTACTTTGGTACATTACATCGTCCACAACAGTTTCCACAGCAGTCTCTTTCTTCTTCATCGTTTCTACCTTTCCATTCGTCTTCTTGATCGTCAACTTCGTTCCATGCTGTCCATCACTGTCCAGGTTCCCTTCTTGACCTGAGGACTCAAAACAGGAGGACTACTACGAATCCTCTTGTTTTCCTCAGTCAATCGCCGTATCTCCATCTTCGCTACCCTCAATTCTTCCTTAAGCTGCTGGTAAAGTTGCTCGATGGAGGGCATCTTGGTTCAGTCCAAGGAGAGCACACTAACGTCCTCACTTAGCTAAGTACATGTCACCACTTATCTTCTCTTATTTACTGCCTTTCAACGTCCATGTAGCATCTAACTTTTCCCTACCCCCTTGGCAAGTTCCGACGGTTCATGTTTGTTCTTTCCCACTGCCAAGCACGGAAGCCCAACTACCTACAGTGGCTTCTCGCTCTCTTTTTCATAACCGTTTTCGATCTCATTCTCATGCCATCGCAGTGTACATCGATGGTTCCAAGTCTTCTGACGGCGTCGGATTCGCAGCAGTGTTTCCCGACAGCTTCGCACGAGGACATTTATTATCCTTGGATAGCATTTTTATGGCTGAATTGTATGCTATTCGTGTAGCACTTATCCATATTGGATAAGTGCTATGTCACCTATGCCTATGTCACCATTTGTGGTCTTTTCAGACTCTGTTAGTACTTTACAGGTTATAAGAAAATTTGAAACATCTTTTTCCCTGGTTCTTCATATCCAAGTTTGGTTACACCGTATCTCTAGCAAGAACAAAGATATTATGTGCTGGGTGGGTCCCCAGTCATGGTGACGCACCGGGCAATGAACAGGCAGACACTGCTGGGTGGTCAGCAGACACTGCTGGGTGGTCAGCAGTCATGGTGACGCACCGGACAATAAACAGGCAGACACTGCTGGGTGGTCAGCAGTCATGGTGACGCAACGGGCAATAAACAGGCAGACACTGCTGGGTGGTCAGCAGACACGTCTGGGTGGTCAGCAGACACTGCTGGGTGGTCAGCAGACACTGCTGGGTGGTCAGCAGGGCACTGCTGGGTGGTCAGCAGACACTGCTGGGTGGTCAGCAGACACTGCTGGGTGGTCAGCAGACACTGCTGGGTGGTCAGCAGACACTGCTGGGTGGTCAGCAGACACTGCTGGGTGGTCAGCAGACACTGCTGGGTGGTCAGCAGTACAATACCTCCCAGTATCGTATAGAGAAGTTTTATTAACAGATAATTCTGCTGTAATTGCTGCCCACCTTCGCACACATTGGCAACTACATTGGTCTGATCTGCTACATAAATTACATTCAATTAAACCAAGAATAGGTTTCTGGCTGTCTTGTCATCAATGTCGAGGTTGAGAGACTACTCTCTCCTGTCTTCCCATCGGCCACACTCGTCTTACTCACGGGTATCTCATGAAGAGGTACCATTTTCCAGTCTGTGAGAATTGCCAGGTTCCAGTTTCTGTTAGCCATATTCTGTTGGACTGCCCACTCTATCAATGGGTATGCAGAATTTACCTCCAATGTCGTCACCACTCTACTGCCCTTACTTTACCTTCCCATCCTGCTGATGGACCCTCCATTAACCCAGTAGGAAGGTTGTTATGGCCTTCGGTAGCGACGCATGTGTGACCGCATTTGCGATTTCAGTCTTCAATAATGACACATGCGTGACTTTCACTAGCGATGCATGTATGGCCTTCAGTAGCGATTCACATATGCCATTCAGTAACGACACATGCTTCACATATATTACTGATGCATGTGTGACCTTCAGTAGCGACGCATGTGTGATCTCAAATAGCAACTTATGCGTGATCTTCAGTAGTAATGCATGTGTGACCTTCAGTAGTAATGCATGTGTGACCTTCAGTAGTAATGCATGTGTGATCTTCAGTAGTAATGCATGTGTGACCTTCAGTAGTAATGTGTGTTGTTGCTTCAGTTTGAGTGGTCAGAAGTGGAACGGCCTAGACAGTGAAGTAATTGAAGCAAGGTCCAGGAGTGAGCCAGGAGCTAAGACTTGACCTTCCCTGCCACATATATGAGTACATCAAGGTAAGTATACATATACATCAAGGTAAGTATACATATACATCAAGGTAAGTATACATACACACAAGACTCCAACATAATCTGTGTGGAACATCTTTCGGCTGGCAACCGAAAAATTACTGATTCTATTCCCTGGCAAAACGATACTAATAAATCATTTAACAAACTGACTTTGTTCACCTGTATATGTACTTTGAAGTTAGTTGAGTACTACTTCAACTGCCATGATTGCTATTACTGCTGCTTCTCAATCAATCAATCAAGTTTATTCTCTATAAGGATTACAATGCGGGGTTCACAGATTTTGGATATTGTGTGGTTTATATGTTTTAAAATACTAATTACAGAGAGGGCCACTAGGACACCTAGCATTGATAGGCATTTCTGGCAGACTTAGATTAATTCTTAACTTTAAATTATTACAGATTATGGTGTTAAGGCTAAGTGACTACATTATAGTTTGTAAGTTTAGCAATGTGAATGCTTTTGTTTTGGCACAATACATAGTGTCTATATTGAATTATCATAGGCAAGCTTATGACTAGTTAGGGTTCATTATTTTAAGATTAAGATTCGTATTTCTGTGTTTATAGTCGATGGATGAGTGAGTGTAATTGTGAACCACCAGGTGGTTTACATGCAGTTAGTTGACGGGGCGTATCAGGGAGATAAGATGTTTTCTAACTGTAGTTTTAAAAGTGATGAATGTGTCTGTAGTTCTAGAGTTGTCAGGTAGGGTGTTCCAGATTTTAGGCCCTTCGACATACATTGAACTTCTGTAAAGGTTTAGTCGGACACAAGGAATGTCATAAAGATGATTGTATCTGGTGTTATGCCTGTGGGTCCTGTCATAACTATCAAGAAAGCATTTTAGGTTAGGATTAATATTGGAATTTAAGGTCCTGTAGATGTAGATTGCACAGTAGTAAGTGTGGATGTTCTGAACAGAGAGTAAGTTTAGATCTATGAAGAGTGGAGGGGGGGGGTGATGCCAGGGATAGGATTTAGTGATTATTCTTACTGCGGCTTTTTGTTGGGTTATTATTTGCTTTAGATATGTTGCTGCAGTTGATCCCCAAGCACAAATAACATAGGTGAGGTATGGATAAATGAGTGAATGGTACAGTGTGAGAAGGGCACCATTTTGGATACTTTTTTTTGTTATGTGTTGGATATTGGTGCTGAAATTTAGGTTGTTGTCGAGGTATAGACCTAGGAATTTGCCCTCATTATGTCTGGCAATTAGAGTGTTGTCGATCTTAATGTTAAGTTGTGCAACACCTGCTCTACTACCAAACATAATGTAGTAGGTTTTGTCAGTGTTAAGTGTAAGTTTATTGGCTGTCATCCAAGTCAGAATTTTGAGCAGCTCCTCGTTGACAATGGTGTTGAGGGTGGCAAGATTAGGGTGGGAGATGACGTAAGTCGTGTCGTCAGCAAAGAGAATGGGTTTCAGGTGTTGGGATACGTTTGGAAGATCATTGATGTAAATGAGGAAGAGCAGGGGACCAAGGACACTTCCCTGCGGAACTCCAGTATCAAGTGGCCGTGCTGATGAGGCTGTGTCTTTAATGGTGACTTACTGATACCTATTAGTAAGGTAGGATTTGAAATATGCAAGCACATGGCCTCTTATACCATAATGGTCAAATTTGTGGAGTAGGATGTCGTGGTCTACTGTGTCAAATGCTTTTCTTAGGTCAATAAAAATTCCTAGTGGATATTCCTTATTTTCCAATGCTGTGTAAAGCAGATCTAGCATTTTTACAATTGCATCATTAGTGCTTTTATTTTTCCTGAATCCAAATTGGCAGGGGTTGAGTATGTTTTGTGCCGTTATAAATGAATATAGTCTCCTGTGCACGAGTTTCTCGAAGATTTTTGGATACCAATGGTAAGTTTGATATTGGCCTATAGTTGTTTACGTCTGTAGGGTCACCACCTTTATGTATTGGTGTAACCCTTGATGTCTTGAGTAGTGTCGGGAAGGTGCTAGTCTCTAGTGACTTGTTAAAAAGTAATGGACATGGGCCGCGAATGGACATGGGCCGCTCGCTTGTACAATAATGGTGGGACATGAGACAGATTCCCTGAGTTATTTTTAAGTGACTTTATAATCTCGGTGACTTCCGTGGGCTCAGTTGGTACAAGATAGA
>NC_069481.1:1745097-1759972 GCF_026875155.1 Cherax quadricarinatus
TGTAGACATGGATACCTATTATTCTGTGTGAGATTTTTAAATGTCCTGCTCTGGGGTACTGGAATGTTCTACCCATGTACTCTGGGGTACTGGAATGTTCTACCCATGTACTCTGGGGTACTGGAATGTTCTACCCATGTACTCTGAGGTACTGGAATGTTCTACCCATGTACTCTGAGGTACTGGAATGTTCTACCCATGTACTCTGAGGTACTGGAATGTTCTACCCATGTACTCTGAGGTACTGGAATGTTCTACCCATGTACTCTGAGGTACTAGAATGTTCTACCCATGTACTCTGGGGTACTGGAATGTTCTACCCATGTACTCTGGGTACTGGAATGTTTTACCCATGTACTCTGGGGTACTGGAATGTTCTCCCCATGTACTCTGGGTACTGGAATGTTCTACCCATGTACTCTGGGGTACTGAATGTTTTACCCCATGTACTCGGGGTACTGGAATGTTCTACCCATGTATTTGGGGGTACTGGGAATGTTCAAAACCCATGTACTCTGGGGTACTGGAATGTTCTCCCATTTTACTCTGGGGTACTGGAATTTTTCTACCCTGTACTCTGGGGTACTGGAATGTTCTACCATGTACTCTGGGTACGGGAATGTTCTACCCAGTACCTGGGGTACTGGAATGTTCAAAACCCATGTACTCTGGGGTACTGGAATGTTCTACCCATGTACTCTGGGGTACTGGAATGTTCTACCCATGTACTCTGGGGTACGGGAATGTTCTACCCATGTACTCTGGGTACTGGAATGTTTCTACCCATGTACTCTGAGGTACTAGAATGTTCTACCCATGTACTCGGGGGTACTGGAATGTTCTACCCATGTACTCTGGGGTACGGGAATGTTCAAACCCATGTACTCTGAGGTACTGGAATGTTCAAACCCATGTACTCTGGGGTACTGGAATGTTCTACCCATGTACTCTGGGGTACTGGAATGTTCAACCCATGTACTCGGGGGTACTGGAATGTTCTACCCATGTACTCTGGGGTACTGGAATGTTCTACCCATGTACTCTGGGGTACTGGAATGTTCTACCCATGTACTCTGGGTACTGGAATGTTCTACCCATGTACTCTGAGGTACTAAAAAGTTCAAACCCATGTACTCTGGGGTACTGGAATGTTCTACCCATGTACTCTGAGTACGGAATGTTCTACCCATGTACTCTGAGGGTACTAGAATGTTCTACCCATGTACTCTGGGGTACTGGAAGTTCTACCCATGTACTCTGGGGTACTGGAATTTTTCTACCCATGTACTCTGGGGTACTGGAATGTTCTACCCATGTACTCGGGGGTACGGGAATGTTCAAACCCAGTACTCTGAGGTACTAGAATTTTCTACCATGAAATCTGGGTACTGGAATGTTCAAACCCATGTACTCTGAGGTACTGGAATGTTCACCCAGAAACTCTGAGGTACTAGAATGTTCTACCTATGTACTCTGGGAAACGGGAATTTGTTCAAACCCATGTACTCTGGGGTACTGGAATGTTCTACCCATGTACTCTGGGGTACTGGAATGTTCTACCCATGTACTCTGGGGTACTGGAATGTTCTACCCATGTACTCTGAGGTACTGGAATGTTCTACCCATGTACTCACAAGTATCTATTCCTACATATTGTCTACTGTTTTCTCAGTGGCTGTTAATATGCCAAACATGGGCACTTCTATGCCTCTCCAATAATATTTCTATAATGTAAATTTTACTAATACTCTTTAACCTTTCCTAACATTATCTTGTGTGCTTGTCACTGTATGGTACATTAACAGCTACAGGTGTTATATAACCTTCAAAGCTGACGTGGTGTGAAGTTTTGGTACCTAGACACTGGTCGGGCGTCACCAGTCCATCAAGTCACCTGGCATAATGAACAATCTTGTGATTTTGTATAACATTGTTGTTTAACATTGTGTACAATGGACTCTACTAAATAATTATCGAGCTTGTATAACCCATAATTTGAGTTGTATACTGCATTCGTTTCATGTTTCAAGAGGGAAGATTCAATGATGTTTCTTTCCATGACGGAACTGTTTGGTACTATAATCTGGGCAGCATCCCGCCCCGGTGGGTGATTACATGCACTAACCTGGTTAAAGATTGCGTTCGACTCCTACCCTGTCCTGACTGAGTGTTTATGCTGGGCAATTCTGGTTTCCAGAAATTTACCTGTTTGACCGATATAAGAGAGAGGACACTGAGTACATGGGACCTTGTAAACCCCACCAACTTTGTTGGAGGGTGTGGTTTTAATTAGCCTTTGTTTTACTGTCCCCGTGTTTTTGAAAACCAGGTTTATATTGCCTCACGCAGGCAAGCCAGGTTCTTATTGTATTGAAAAACTAGTACATTTTTCCTGGATATTACTTCTCTAGGTTCAGTCCTGTAGAAAGTCTTTTTGGCTGACCTTAGCGCCTTCTTGACAAAATCCTTAGGATATCTTAGTTTTGTGGCTGTTGAAAATGTTGCTGATTTTGTCCTCTAAGGTCTCTGGACTTTCAAATGAGGGAATGCTCTCAGAAACATAGTGAGGAACAAAACTCCTTTGTACCCTGGTTTCGTGGTTGGAATAGTAGTGAATGTATGACGCCACATTGGTGGACTTCCTATAAACTGTGAATTTGAATTTCCCATCAACACGATGAATTAAATCATCAAGGAACGGGAAAGTGTTATTTATTTCATGTTTTGTGTTGAACTTAATGGAAGGTACTAAGCCACTGAGTCTGGGAAGAAACTCATCAATGTTGTGATCATTAGGCCACAGGCAGAGAACATCTTCTACATATCTGAACCAACTAGCTTTATCTGGGAGAATGTCTTTAAGAAGTCTAGGCTCATAGAATTCCATATAAAGGTTGCTGAGAAAGGGGCTAAAGGGATTTTCCATTGCCATGACTTGTTTTTGAGCATAGAATTTCCGTTCAAACAGGAATTTGCAATCAGTAACACAAAGTTTTATCAATTCAATTATTGTTTTCGTGGGGAAGGGCATGGGGAAGTTTTCAAGTTCCTCTTCGAGGTGCGAAAGCAAGTCAAGGACAGAGACTTTTGTGAACAGAGCTTTGACATCAAAGCTCACTATAGAAAAGTCGTGAGGGACTTTTAATTTCTGGAGCCTCTCAGTGAGGTCAATATTATTTTTAATTTGTGCATCTGAGATCTTACCAACCATAGGAGTTAGAAGTTTAACCTACTATTTAGACAGATTATATGTTGCTGAGCCTACTGAACTAAAAATGGGACGTGCTGGGTATCCAGACATATGGGTCTTGATTACTCCAAATAGATATGGTAGAGTTGCTGACCTAACCTAAAGATATTCAATTAATTCATTATTATCTTTCAAGAACGTTTTAAGGTGTTTATTAAAATGGCTGTTGACTTGGTCAGTGGGGTTTTTAATGAGCGGTTCATACGTTTCATTATCACTCAATAAATGATTCATTTTCTCTAAATATTCAGTTTTGTCCATAATAACAGCTACCTTAGAATTATCAACTCGTGAGAGGTGCGAAATTTCATTTTTACTGACTTTTTGGTATGTTTTTTTAAATCTTTTTTGGGAATATATTATATTATATTTTTTATTATAATTTTATATAATATATATTATTATTATATATTTTATACGCGCTTGCCGGCGGGGAGGGGGGGGAGCCAGTGTGTGGTGCCCAAAAAAATTTGTGTGTGAAAACCCAGGAACCAACATGGTTTACGCGGGCCAGTTTCGGAAGACTTTCATCGTAAAGTATCGACCGGAGATCTTTAGATTTTTGGAAAAAACCTTACATGGGGCCATTGTTTCCCTATATCAGTGAAAGTGCAGTGTGCAGGGTTGGGTTTTGGGGAAGTAGCGGGGTGAGGGGATCCTGGCGTGGAGGTGGGGAGGGGGTTTGGTTTACATCTGTGATGGCCCGGGGGTCGGGGGTTGGGGAAGGAAGGGGCCGCCCCGAAAAACGGTCTTTTGGATGGGGAACAGAAAAACCTGGGTTTAAATTTGTGTGAGCATGGTGATTTTTGTCCCAAAGGCGAGGGTTTTTTTTTTTTAAATGGAACATAAAGTTTTAAAACAATTAGCAAAGTTAGTCAGGGATGGGGCTTTCTTGTGCAAACACACAGGGCCACTCCTCCCCCCCCCCCCATCCCAGACCCCCTCCCCTCTTTCCCACCCTGGGCCCCACTGATTCCCTGCCAAGGGGGTTGCCTTTTTAGTCCCCCACCAATTTAAAAGTTCCCGCTCGTATTTCCCCCCCCCTTCATCCCCATGCATCCATGTGCCCTTAAACCCGTCACCCCAAAAGCGGGCCCCCTCCCACCCCAGGGATATCAGCAAGGGTCCAAGTACCCCGGGGTTCCCAGGAATTTTCCACGACAGAGCCAAAGCTGTCGTTCACGAGGCATCTGCGGGGTGGGCCACAGGGAATGTCCCCACTAAATCCCAATCGGGGCAACATCCTTTCACACAAGGATGTCTAGGCTCCAGGAGAGCCCCAAAATGAAAAACAACAAACGCCTCCCCCGCGGGGACAGGGTGACAGTTTCCCTTTGATTTCCCTCTACAGAGGCCCCTAAAAATCTGAAAATAAAATTAACATCCACCAGGCCCTTGCCAACACCCCCAAAGAAAGTCCCCCTAAAAGTGCTAGCAAATTCACTGCCTTTCTAAAGGGAAAGTAAACGATGCTCCGTCAAAAACAGATCCTGGCAAAATTTTGCTGCTTTTTGGCAATGCCTTTTTGGGCCCTTTTCCACCAAGGAGGGAACAAGGGGGGGGGGGGCCACTAGCAACGCATGTTTTTGGGAAATTTAAATTTGCTTTCCCCAAAAGGGATGACCCCCTCGTCCGTCCCCCCCCCTAGGGCGAAAAACACCCCGGGAAAATTGCCAAAAAACCCAGGACCCCCGGACCCTAAAAAATTCAGAGCCAAAAAAAAAAAAAATTAGCAAAAAAAAAGAGGGGGTAATACTATTGGAGCTTTGAGACTTAAAACCCGTGAGGATACCATGCCCCAAAAGGGACGTCGACGGCACAAGCTCTGAAGGACAAAATCCCCCAGGGCTCCCTTTCCCAACTTTGACCCCCCTGACTTGCGCAGGAAAAAAACCCCTAACCTTCGGGATGTTTAAATTTTGTAAAAAAGCTGCTATGTAAATTCCACGGGGTTTTCAGAGGGGGTTTTCCCAAGGGTTTAAAGGGCCCTCAACACAAAAAAACAAAGACCAATCCAGCACTTGGTGAGGTTTCAGAGGGGGCTGCTGTTGAACTCCCCAAATTTTCCCAAACCTGTGCCTGGCTGGGGGTGCCCCGAGGCCATCAGACCCTTTTTTTTTTGGGTGCCTTTTGTGTGCCCTCCGCAAAAAGGATGGCGAATCAGGCCCTTTGCAGTGGGTAACACCCTTCGGCGCCTAGTCCCCAAGGGCTGCGTAAGAAGGGTGGGGTCAAAGGCTGCTCAATGCTAAACCCCCAACTCAGCTGGTTTCGGCGTTCAAAAGGGCTGTGAAGCAGCTGCCCACGCAGCACGAGTATATATAAAAAAACTTCCTTAAAAAAAGCCTTGGTCAAATTGGATTTTCCCCCAATGTTTTCAATCAGCCCAAAAGGGATCTGCTTCCAAGCTTTTTTTATGAAATTCCCCTTCCCTTTTTCCCCTTAATAAAAATCGTGTTATGTGTGACTTCAAAAACTATTTTTTGGGGGGACCATAAAAAGGGACTCGGGTGGGGGGGGGCAACAGGGGGCCCTCTGCCCCCTTTCTTTTTTTTGGTCATAAAGGGGGCCCGGGGGCCCAATTTTCCAGCGAGCTCAATTCTGGTTCCGGACGAGGGTTTCCCTTTGGCTGGAACAACGGGAGCTCCCTGGAGGAAATTCAGTAAATTAAAGACATGGGGGGAAAGCCTGGGCCTTTTTTTAAAAACCCAAAAAAGTGAAAATTTTTCCCAAAAATAAACCCGTTGATACAAAAAATATTGTACCGTTTTCCCAGGAGCACGAGCCTTTGGTTCCACCCAATAGCACTCCTCCTCGGTGCCCCCCCTTTCCCTTGGTCCCAATGCCTTTGGTTTTGGTCCCTTGGGAAAAAAAGTTCAGAACCCTCCCGGACGAGGGAAAAGCGGGGATAAAAGGACTTGGAACACACACGATCCCTTTTTCTACCTACCCCCCAGGTGCCTGTCAAGCCAAAAACTTCCCATTTTCTGAGTGCCCCCCAAGCCTTCAGCAGCCCCAAAACTAAAGGAATAGGGACTCTCTCTGAAGGCCATCCCTAGAGAGTGTATTGAATCTTTCCCTTTGCGAGGGGACGGGGTTGCAACCCTAAACTTCCGGTCGGGCTTGGGGGCTAGGAGTACGCGATCCCCCCCAAAATTGCTTACCGCTTTCCTTCCTTTTCCCATTGCATCAAGGGAGTTGTTTAAGAAAAATTTCTTCCGGGACCCCCCAGTGATCAGCAGGAATAAAACCCCCCTTTTGCTTGTCGTCCCAATACCAAATTTTGGAGACTCTTGCGGGCTCCAGCCCCCAAACCCTAGTGCAGCACGGGGCTCCAAACAGTAAAGTGGGATAGGGCCCCAAATTTCTGAAAAGGTGCTTGAAAAAATGCTCAGGGCTGCAACATCAGATAGGGAGGGTTGGGCCCGGCTCCAGGGTGTGAGTTTCACCTCACTCCGGGGGGCTTCCTCCCAAAAAAAGTTTTCCCTATCGGCAATGGGAAAAGCGACTCGACCCTAAGCCCCCCGTATTGCAGTGGCCCCGGGGCCCTTTTGCCCCCCAAATTACACAGAAAATATGTGTATTTGCGGCGAAAGGGGAAGGGAGCCAATACGGACTACAAGGTCTTAACTGTTCCAAAACCAAGGGCTGGCATGAAGACCCCAATGAGGTCAAAGCATCATTAAGAGAAAAACCCCTTTAAACAGCTGGATGCCCTTGGGCCCAAAAGGGAAAACCCGGGTACTTTCAGCAAACAATACCCAAACCCAGCAAAAACCGGCCCCCAAGGGATCACCATCTATTTCCCTTTGGGGAATGGCAAGCTCTTAGCATGGGACTAAACCTGTGTGTCCACCCCTGGGTGACACCTAAATCCATAAAAGTGTGGGGGGGAAAAGGGAGGGTGCTACCAAGGGAAAGGAAATACAAGATCAGCAAGTACAGGGACATTAGGGCCCCAGTATCAATTTTTCCCAGTGGGTCCCCGGGGCCTTGGGGGTCATGGGGAAAAAATGCCACACGTTTCCTTTTTAAAAAATTGGGTTCCGACTCATCGCACCACCGGGACCCAAGGGCGCCCCTTTTTAAGTTCCAGGCCTTTAGCGCGCCATCCAGAGGGGAAATTTTTGCTGGGATACTTGGCTCAGTTTCCGCCTCGGGGGAGTGGAGGAAAATTTTATCTTTTTTTGATTCACTGTGCCCCTTGGGATTTTAAAGTTTTTGTTTTTTTCTGTAAATGTTTTTGGTTTTTTTAATAAATTTTTCACATTGAATTAGAAAAATTTAGGGGGTGGTTGGAGAAGAAAAAATTCAAACCCGCTCCGGGGGAACCTTGAGTTTTTTCTGAGGTACGTTTTTGTTTTTCTCTGAGGGTGAGGGGGCCCCCTTTCCCGGTTTTAGAGGGGGGGTTTCCCTATTTTAAAAAAAAAAAAAAAAAAAAAAAAAAAAAAAAAAAAAAAAAAAAAATAAAATATATTATATATATTATATTATAAAATATATATTATATATAATATATATATATATTTATTTTTATATTTAATATTTATAAATATATATAATTATAGGGGAGAGGTGGTAGACAGCAACCCCAGGGGAAAATACTACCCTCCTGCCAGATTTACTTTTTATTAAAAAAAAACCGGGAATGTTTTTAAAGATGGGAGGATTTGCTGGGGTTTTTTTTTTTTTTCTCATTAAAAAAAGTAGATAAAGGGATATCTTGCTACCTACTTCCCCTTTGGTCCACTTAACAGGGGCCCCGCACATGCATATATATTTTATATTACATCATCTAGGTTTTTCTCCTTTTTTAAATAGCTCTTGTTTTTTTTTTTATTTTTTATTGTCCATGGGGAAATGGAAAAAAATTTTTCCCGTTTGCCAATTTCGTGTCGTAAAGAGGCGTAAAATGCCCCGGGGAATGGGTTGGGAACCCCTTCTCCTGTATTTTTTTTACAAAAAAGGAAAAAAAGAAAAACTTTATTTTAAAAAGGGTTGTTAAAAGTGGTGGAAAAAAGTGGGGGATGACAAGAAAAGGGTGTTGCTGATGTTATGAAGAAAAGAAGTTGGATGTCCGGCTCTAAGCGAAAAAAAAGCCCGAAGGGGGGGAGGGAGTTTCAGGGGGGGAAATAAAGGGGTTAAAACTGGAGTTTTCTGAGAGAGGTTTTGAGCCAAAAGGAAGGGGGAAACAGTTTAAAGTTAAAAGATCAGTTATGGAAGGGAGAAAAAAGAATATGAATGTGTAAATTCGAGAAATTTTGTGGAATTTAAAATAAAGGGTTTGGGAAAGCGGAAAAAGTGGGTCCAAAAAAGCGTGTTTGCACCTGGAGAAAAAGAGGAATGCAGAGGAGAGAGAGAAGGGTTTTGGGAGATGGGTTTAAGGGGAATGTATAGGAGCCCTTTTAAAACCCAAATGAGAGGGTAATTGTGGAAAGGGGCCTGAAAGCTAAAGTAGGAGGAAAAATTTTGGAGGGTTTTGGTAGGGAAGTTTGGGGGGGGAGGTGTAAATGATAATGGGACCCCCTTTGGGTTTAATTTTTTATAGAAAGGGGGTTTGTTATAGGTAAACATATTTTTTAAAAAAAGAGGATTTAAAAAAGTATAAACCCTTTGATTTTAGGCGAAAAAACAGTAGTTTGTTTGGGGTTTGTATTGGTAGATAAAAGCTGTTTAGTAGACTTAGGGGTGTACTTGGGTTTTTAGAGGGGCCACCCGATATATAGAATTTTTAGTTGTAGTACATGAGGAGTAAAAAGGGAGATTTGGGGTAAAGGGGAAAGAGCATCAGGGAAGAGAGAAAGGGGAAGGGTTTTTAAACTAAAAAAGAAGGGGTTAGGGTTTCGATAAAACAGCTATTGGAGGATAGATGGGCCCAATGGAAACATAGGCAATGGGGTCGAAAAGGAAAAGGGGTTTTGGTTTTAAAAAAGTAGTGTTTGAGTGTTCAGCAGAAGTTTTTGGTTACGGGAAAATGGGGGCGGGGGAAAAGGAGCGATTGGTGGAAAGATTTTAAAGTAAAAGAGTTTGTAAGGGGGGAAAAAGTTAGCATTGAGAAGTTTTTACAAAGTGAAATGATGCAAAAGGGGGGAAGGGGATATGGAGGAAAAAAAGAGAGGTTAAGAGGTGGTTTAAAGGGAATGTAAAAAGAGAGCAAAAGGAAAAGGGGTGGGTGAGATGTTATCAAAAAAAATTTTGGGTTTAAAAAAAGAAAAAGTTTTTGGGAGTGAGATTAACAAGTTTTAAGGGAAACCCAGGGGAACAAATGGATTTGTCAGTTAAAAATTTGGAGAGGAGAGTTATTAAATGGGGGAGTTAGAGGTTTGGGAAGATGGGAAAGGGGTTTTTTTGAGGAAAATTTTTAAATGTTTTATGGAATGGGGAAAACCCCATGATTTTTGTTTTATAGGGAAGGGGATTTAAAACTTTTTAGGGGTGAGGAAAAAAGCCCGTTGTGAGGGGGGGGGATTAGGGTTTGGGGCAAGGAAGGGTAAAATGAAAGGGGGTAAAGGGAGCCGGGATTGATGGGGAAAAAAAATAGAAATTTTTTAAAAGAGGTGGGGATTTAGGTTTTTGGGGTTGGGGTTGGGTTTCAATTATTTAATAAATGTTAAGGGGGGGGTAAGGTTTTCCCAGGGGGTTGGCAGAGAGCATGCATAGTTCCTTTGTATAAGGCAAAGGGGGAAAAAAGGAGTGCAAAAAATTATGGGGGGATAAGTCGTTGAGTGAAAGGGGTAAAGTGTATGGTAGGTTTAATTGAAAAATTTAAGAGTAAACGGAGAATAGGATAGCAGATAAACAAGGGGTTTTAGAAAGGTGGGAGTGTGTGGACCAGGTGTTTACAGTAAAACATAAGTGAACAGTATTTAGTAAGGCTAAAGAGGTCTTTGTGGATTTGGGGTTTTGGGAAAAGGCGTAAAAGCAGGGTGGTAGGGGGGCAATGTGGCAGATTTTCAATGTTTGGTGTGGGAGGAGGTTATGAAAGCAGGAAAAGTTTTTACGGGGGGATATGGGTCAAGTTAGAGTATGTAGGAAAAAGGGAAAATTTTTTTCCCAGTAAAAAATAGGCCCTTTAAAAAGGATGTGTGTGTCACCCCTGGTTTTTTAAAATATTTAAATGGGGGTTGTAAAGAAGTAAATGAGAGGTCTTGGAAGAGGCGTGAGTTAAAAGATAAAAAATCACACACAAAGTGGGGGTTTTCCAGCTGCTCTTTGCTGATGACATGTGCTCTTGGGAGATTTTAAAGAGAAGCTGCAGAGATTGGGGGATGAATTTGGTAGGTGGAAAAAAGAGAAAATAAAGGTGAATACGGAAAGGAAAGGGTTTGGGATAAAAAAAAGATTGGGATAAAAGTTTGAATATAGATTGGGGGAGAGAGTATGGAGGGGTAAACGTATTCAGTTTTTGGGGGAGTGGGTGTCAGCGGGGGGGTCTTGAAAGATGGGGTAAATCATAGAATTGTGAGGGAAAAAGGGGGAGTGGTCACTTAGGAGTCTGGGGAACAAAGAACTTTCCTTGGGGGAAAAGAGGGGAATGTATGAGATTTTAAGTTTTACCAACCTCTTTTTGGGGTGGAAGAGGGGTGTGTGTTGCAGCGAGGAAAAGGCGGGAGGGTGGGTTTCATGCTGAGGCAATGTGGGGTGTGAATATAAGCGAGAACTCGTAGTTTGGAATTGGGGGGAGGTGCGGGATTCCCAAAACTGTTGTCCAGGGGGGCTGGGGAAGGGTTGTTGAGGTGGTTCGGAATGTAGGAAAATGGAGCGAAACAGAGTGATTTCAAGAGTGTATCGTCTGTATGGAAGGAAGGGGGGTAGGGTGGGCCCCTAGGAAGGGTTTGGGGGGGGGTAAAGGAGGTTTTGTGTGCGGGGGGGCTTGAATTTTCCAGCAGGCATGCGTGAGCGTGTTTGATAGGGGAAAATGGAGACAAATGGTTTTTAATACTTGACGTGCTTTTGGGTGGAGCAAGGAAAAATTTTAAAAAGGGGTTGGGGAAACCGGAGGCCGGACTTGAGCCTGGAAAGGGAAGTACATGCCTGCACTCTGAAGGAGGGGTTTTAATGTTCAGTTTAAAAAATGTAGTGTAAGCACCCTTCTGGGAAGACAGTGATGGAGTGAATGAGGGGAAAGTTTTTCGTTTTCGGGGGCCCCCCTGCCTTGGGGGGAAAGGCCGTGTGATAATAAAAAAAATAAATATTTTTATATTTATATATATATATTAATTTTAATTATATATATATTTATATATATATATATATATATATTATTTAATAAAATATTATATATATATATATATATATAATGTCGTGCCGAATATGTAAAACTGGTCAATTAGCAAGAATCATTTAAAATGAAGTTTTTCAAAAAATTTTCTTTTGTACTTTTTAAAGAAATTTTTTCATTAAATTTTAATGTAAAAGAATTTAGAAAATTACCTAACCTTATTATAACAAGAAAAATTTTTTTTAGCAAACCCCAACTAAATCATTATAATTTTAATAAAAAAGTTCTTAAAAAAGAGAAAAAAAAATACCTTGCTTTTCATTAAGAACTTTTATCCCCCCTGTTGTTCATTGACGACAGTTTTGGTGACGTGGAAAATGTGCCCCAAAAGTGGGAGCAGCCAGGCCACTGCCTCATGTCTCTTGGGTTTTCTCAAAACTTCATTTGTTGACAGTTCAAGAGACTCTTTTTTTTGTCCCACCTTAGGATCTTCTCTCACACAGTCATAAGGAACCTTTCCCCAGAGACATCGAGAGCAATGTTCAGAGCGGGGGCGAAAAAGGGGGGATTGTGGAACTCTGTGTGGGGGTGAAGATAAGTCAGCACGCAACATATTTTACTGCTAGATAAATATACCCTCTTGCCGAAGTATACAAACCTTCATTATTTCACTCCCTTATGCCCCAAGAAAGGAACCCCTATACCAAACCCCCAGACAACTTTACGTAAAACCCATGCAAGAAATTTAAACTTTAAAACCTATAGGATGAGGAGTTTTGCAGAAACTGAAATCAAAAACCCTGAAGTTTTTTGATCTCCTAGATGACGAAAAAAGTCCTGATCCCTTGAAGTTGATTTTTTATTTGGGTTAAAATAATTGTCTTCCATGCCCCAGGTGCTGATGACCAATATAACTTTGAAAATGACTATAAAAAACAAAAAAACAAAATAGGACCGGTCTTGTAGCTCAATATTCTCAAAAAAGTCCAGCAAATGTTAGAATTGTTTTTTTTTTTCAGAGACGAGGGTGTCATATTGAGGAGACGAATTCATGTTGTGCTTTTTTGGAGTGCACACCCCGTTCAAAATCAAATTAAAAAAATAAATAAAAAATTACTGCCAATTGGTTAGGCAATTTCATGTTTGTGGGCAAAAAAAAAATTTTCTGTTCACCCAAAAACCGGGTTAACCTGACCGATCCCCCAACCAATCTTCCCACATGAAACCAAATAATTATTTTTTTTTATTATTACTCCCAAATTTTTTCGACCACTCGATGTAAAAAATTTGGGGAAATGTTTTTGGGTCTGCTAAAAAAAAATACACCGTAGTGGAAATTACATCGTTAAAAAAAAGACAAAAAAACAACAAAAAAAAGTCCTTCTTGAAAGAATGTCAGATGGAATGACAGCTGGGAAAATTTAAAAAGGGTGGGTTGGCGGGGCGTCTTGGAAGACAGTGCTCCTGAGGGTGCTAGTGTTTTTGGGGGACAGTGCACCCAAAAGGGGAGACAGTGGCGGTGATGAAACAGGTAAAGACAACGTTTTTAAAATTTACAAGATAAAAAATACGTACTGCTAGAGGGGAAGACAAGGGGATGAGGCCGCATGAAATAGTGTTAACACATTCCCAGCAAAACCTTTTGGGAACACTATGCCTACGGCGATAGGTAAGGGGAAAAAAAAAAAAAATGCACCACTGCAAAAATCAGCTCAAAAAATCTAGCAAATAATTTCCATTCATGCAAATTCTTTCCCTTGGTTATCTGCAGGCGTTATCTGGAAAAAAAAGGGGGGGACTCACCTTTGATCATCCCGGACAAATGCCCCCCCCGACATGATAACAGGAGGGTGCAACTCCCCATCCCCGTAATTATTTTCCTGTGAAATGTGCCATCATTATCATTTTAAAGAAAATGCTATAACGCGACTGCCGGACTCATTAATGGGGGCAAGAAGACACAGACCCGCCAGACTATGGAAAACAAAAAGGGGGGCCATAACCCTCCAGAGAAAGAGGGTTTTTGGGCCGGAAGGAGAAAAGTCTGGCAAGAAAAGATAGTAATCTTACAACGATGAAAAAAACATTGGAGGGAGGACAGTCATTGGGCCCCCACCAAAAACAACAGTTATTAGAGGGAGAAAATAATATTTCACTTTTCCCTCAATGTAAGATATTTTTCTTTGAAAAACCATCAAAAGTCATCAACAAACAACAAATTCCTTACCTAAAGGGGTGAAATGCAATGTTGCGCATTCTCAGGCCCCCTAAAGAATCTTTTTCAAGAATATGGGGTTTCAAATTATAATCTATTGAGGTTTTGCACAGTAAAAAAGGGAACAATGGGGGGTTGGCCTGTCGTTACAGAGTCACTCATTTTTTCAGAAATACTAACATCTCAAATGATGTGGTAAGTTTTGGAGGTAAAGTTTGAAAAAAAAAAACCTTGTTTTGTTGTTGTATACAAGCCCCAGATCAATTTCCCCCAGAAATTTCCCCGGGGCAGTTTTTAAAAAAATTGCCCCTGTCTAAAAAATTTCCCAAACTCCCCCCAAACATCTGCTACAGAGAGTTTCAACTCGAGTAGTAAAAAAGGAGGAAGAGCAAACAATGTTTTGCAAGTCACTCTAGGGGGCTGCCCCAATGAAAAAATTTTTCACACTATAGTATTAAATCTCTGCACCAAATTCACCTTTAAATATCAAATATTGAGTTACAAGATAGAAAATCGTGGACCCCATCTTTATAACAACGACTCCCGTTTGTAATAAAACGATATCAAAGGGCAATTCACTCAGTCAGGAAAGGAGGGAAAGGCCTGACCAGCAAAATTTATCATTATAGTCGTCTTCCAAAATTCGTTCCAAAAAAAAAAACATGCAATGGGAAAAGTCATCCATGCTAATGAAACAAAGAAAAAAAATGCCCCAAACAATGGGATCTAGAATTTGCCAAGAAAAAAAAAACTCTGTGGTTCTTTGGGTTGCTCAAAGGCACATTCATTAAAACAAACAAAGGGGATGTAAATAGAAAAAAAAAAGACGTTTCCCCATCGACGATGGAGAAAAAGTCACAGAGTTGAGAGGGGCCAATATATCTGAAATCGAAATTGGATGTTAATTTTAAACTTAAGGGAAACTTACTGAGATAAGAATCGCAGGAAGAACTAAAAAACCCTAAAAGAAAATTTTATAAAAAAATACCCCTTGTCCATGCCAAACTTAAGGGGAAAAAAAACATTCCCGTATGGGAAGTTAGGGGAGATGGAAAATACAAGATGACAGCCAAGAAATAAGTGAGATACTTAATCCCAGGGAGTGGGGGTAACAGCAACCCCCCGGGAAATCTCCTTTTCCCCCAGATGTGTGAAACAAAACCTTAAAAATTTTTCATAGGAATTCGTTTCT
>NC_069481.1:1760472-1799972 GCF_026875155.1 Cherax quadricarinatus
TGCGTGTTCTTTTAGACAATGGGAAGGACGTGGATATCCAAGGACACTTCAGCTTCTATCAAGTCACCGATACTTGTTGAAGGTGTTGAGAAGACACCTTAGCTCCAACGTTACAAGAGCAAGGTATGTTAGATTTTCTTTGTGATCGGGGGACTGACAGCTTCTTTGAGTCACAAGGAGTTTTTAATAACCTATAGTCGGCAGTAAGGGAGTGGACTTTTGAGTCCAAACAGTTTGTTATGGAAAATTTTTATAATGGGGTGCTTACCTGTATGTACTCAAACATTATTTACTACCGTAATCTCATTGGGAGACAACATATTGTTTACCATAGTCTACCCTGTGTAGGAATGTGAGGAAAACTTAACCACCACTGGTCACGGCAGGTGGGTCCCTTTGACATCACAATCTTTCCATATCTATCGAGACCAGTATGGATTGTATAGCCCACAAGTACGGTGTGCTACTCAATTAATGTGGACTGTATAAATTTATATTAGTGTGTTACTGAATGAAGGGGGGGGGGGTACGGTTTACATGGATATATCCACTCAAGGGAAAACCACTTGTACATAATCTCTCCACTTACCAGACTATTCTATGGTGGTCACTTGATGTAGCTGGATTCACTCATAACCTGTCCAATTACAACATACCTAACTGGCGGACCAGTATCAGACTTTCCCCCACCCCCCCCCTTATAACTAGAAGGGTTACTTAACTGTGGTGATGATACTCATTATTTCATCATTCACCATCTCATTTCGATGTTCTGACTACACCCCGGACCACGTTCTCATCCAGCAGATGAGGTACCCGCGGTTTGTCCGGTTTAGAAGTGTTGCTTCCATAAATCTTCCCTATCTCGGTACGAGAATCAACATTTCCTCGGAGCAGGGCGATTATTTCACATACCGCTTCTCTTAAATCAATGTTATTATCACTGATTACATTACCCATACACAAGACGATTTAAACCTATCTAATTATTATAACATTAGAGGTCACTCATTAAGATCTGAAGGCCAGAGAGCGAGGATTAACACACGGGTATTTCCCCTGGACACAACCCATGGACGATTGCACCAGTCACACCCCGTCAAACCATCTATTCACTATTTTACCCCCTTTTACGGTTAGTAGGTCCCGTAAATACACGTTCCCTACGACACTTCTAATTATGAAATGTAGGCTATATTAATCCTTTTAGGCAGCCGTGGAATGCCCAAATTTCGTGGTTCCATGCTTTCCCAGCCTCTCACCATTTCAAAACAATCCCGCCAGCCCCATCGGACCGAGTCGACACCCAAACCCCACACATCCGAGCATGTGCAAAGGGAACTACTTGGTTCTACCTATTTGTCAAATACATTTTTGACTCCATCGGACACATCAAAACACTCCAGGGCCACAGCTTCCAGAAAATCAAAAATTTTCACATATGTATTTGTCAGCCGGCACCAGTGTATGTAATATGCTGACATAAACACCCCCAGGGGCTAATTTATATACTTACATATTATATTTCTTGAAGCCCATGATGATGGTTGCGACAGCTTTCGAGACCTCGTCTGAAGGGGCGGCTGTGTAGACGATTTGCTGTCTTTTATAAGCTAGTGTTTCTCCTATCTTTATATTTATTAAATTAAGCTTAGCTAGGAAACGGCAAATCTTCACAGAATTGGTCCTGCTCGAACGGATATAAAGACCACAATGTGTGGTCTCAATTGTTGTACTAACAGTGTAAACAAATAACCTATGATGTTAGGTCCTTCCGAACAAGTGCAAACACTACGTGTTTTACAATATAAATCGCAGTATAAATGAGTCCTCAGACTCAATCACAGGGAATGGGCAGCCAAAACGAAAAGGGCGCTCACCCTGCGTTTCACCCAAAGAAAACGGGAGCATGGGTGACTCACCCACACCCTACACCCACTGTTCCATCTCGAGAAATGATGATTAAGACAACAACCAAGTGATGTTGTTTGTCTGAGTGTATATATATACACATAGTGTTTATAATGTTTATAGACAGAAATTAAGGACAAGATTGTGCTAAAGTTGTGTTTCGTATATATTATACCTGTTATATTAAAAGGAACTTATATATAAAGTGTAAGCTTTCAAATATATATTATACAGTGAAATTTATCATATGTGTAAGTTATATTCACCGTGTGATTTACGTTAGACAGTGACATTTATAGTGTATAGTGATGGAAGTGTATTAACGTTATTTACGATTAATCAGTCGTGGTCAGCGCTGACACAGCAAAACTTCAATGCCATAATAAAACACCAGACACATGTACCCTGTACCCATTCATGGTCATTGACCCTGAGGTTAAACTTAGTGGGTCCAGTTAGTGACTATCCGATTAATTGCTGACTTCAGCCTCGATAACAAAAAATCAGCTGTTCTATGCAGTACAGTATGTTTTAAACATCTAAGTTTGTGGTTGCTAGAATTTTCAATATACCATTAAAATGGTTGTTTGAAAACGCAGTTTCAGTCTTTACATGACTAAGATTACACAATTAGACTAGAAAAAAATCTAATTCAGTCTGTATAGTGATTAAACTTCAAGATTACAAAACATAGAATTTTGTGATCTTGAGGTCAAATTTGAGTTATTTACAAGTATGGAAAATATTAATCAGACTATATACATTATGATAATAAATTTCTTGAAACAGTAAATCGAGGATGAAATTAAAAATGTTTTTGGGATACTTATAGTTTTTTTTTTATATTTTATTAAAACCAATACAGTTTAAATTAAAAATAAAGAAACAGTATGAACTAAACAATTAACTGACAAAACGGATTGTACCTACATGCTCGAAGAAATATAACAAAAACTTACATCAAGAACATAACTAAAAACCAAAAATACAATGTACAGGGTTCATGAATTGAATATATACAAAACCTTGCATATAGATAAATTGTTACATATAAAATGACATTATGACAAAGGTTCAAATACACTTGAACATAAAATAACAAAGAAGTTATATCAGTTAAAAATTCCCATCCTTCACTATATATCAAAAAAACCAAAACCTAACATCATACTTGACTAGATAATCTACATACTTATCCCTAACAATACAGCTGCACATATCCCAACATACAAAAGTCAGAAAAAGAATACGCTTAGAACACAATAACAAGCTATATTACTGTTACAATTACACCCCATATACAAATTGTGCAGACAAATGGACTACGTCCACTAAACTGTCTAGTATGTCTGTATAACTACAGGACTAAAACTTACATCAAGAATTGCATGAACACCAAACCGGTTTTAAGGGTACAGACCATAATTATAACTTTAAAAGAATCAATCTTGCTTATATAAAGTATTACATAAGTATGACCCATGACAAGGCTCAATACAATTAGAAAGAGATCATATATTTATATATTTACACATACACACCACACACCCACACCCACTTCCACACCACACACCCACACGTACACACAAAAATTTTCACAAAATCCACATTTATCAGATGACTGTATGCACAATGAAAAAACAGTATTAAGTCATCTCTCATCATGCAAAACCCCAGCACGTAACTAAATTACAAACGAAAACACACTTCATGTCGCAAATAACTTATTTTCAAAGGTATCACGTACCCTATACACAAGGGACTGATACACATCATAATTATACATAAAAAATCTACTATATTAACCTACATTCTGAAAAAGTGGTTATCTACCATAACGAGACCTTGAGCTTACATCCACCCTTGGATGCCCATAAAGTCCAATGATAAACCTGGGGAAACCATTCCAAACCACATTCACAAACACTCTCACGACCCCCCCCCCCCAGGGAGGCGAGCTGCTGTTGCCCCCTGACTCCCTCCCAAAAACTATGCATAACCCCTTTCACTCACATCATTTCCAATCACAGATTTACGAGATCCCTAACGTTGCATTCTATACCCCTCTGAGAAAGCCTGATCCACCGCCTCCCATACAATCTCTGTTACGACACCTCGTTACTATAGAACGTTACCGCACGAACTTTCTTCTCTCCTCACTATCCTCTCTCCCCCCTCATCACCCACGCATATATATATATTACCATGATCTAATCTAAAGTCTTATACACCCTCGATCTAACCCACCCATATCTAGACTTAGAGCACGCAAACCGACACACCACGGCCCCCTCCATCTGTACCAACCTACTAACCAGCACTAACCTCCTCAGCCCTTCACAAAAAGTAAACTACATGGTACGCTTGTCTTCATCCTCCACAGGATACACACACCCCAACCTCTACAACCTGTCTGTTTCGTACTATATCACCAGTACGGAAGGATCCCATGAGAAAACGAGAACATCACCTCACGCGCACGAGGTTTTAACTTCAATTTAACTAAATTAAACCAATACTCTTCACGCCTACATGGGGAAAAAATCCAACTGGGCAACGCACTACTACAAAGTAACCTACCACAAAACCCTTATACGAACCTTTCTCAGTTCCACTAACCAACATCACAGCCCTCAAAACTATATCACATTCCTCAACTCCATTCTCGATACCACATACCCAGCCTGTCGTGTATCCTCCCAAACGCCCACGTTCACACCCTCACGCAACACTTCCATTTAATAGACACACATTTAGCCCTCCGTCTCAAATCAAAACAACCCCACCCACCCTGATCTACAGGTAACATTACAACCTCCCTCCGGTAACCAATCACAACGTGTACCCATAAAAATTTTGTTACACCCGTCTTAGTATCCCCGCCAATCGCTGTCCACTGTAATTGGAAACACAGCTGCCAACATACCTAACCCATACTATACAATAAAATGTTCACGGACTATCACTCGCTGTTCAGAGTTAGGTGCTGGGGTCACTCAGAACACCTAGAAGCCACGATCCTTTCAATAACCTTATCCGAATATTCCTCCCGCGCCGCAACCCTGTCCATCCTATAAATAATATCACAAATCTTTAAAGACCACGCCCATTCTTTAAACACAACATTACATCTCCCCCCCCACTCCCCCACCCAATGAACCCAACCATGCACCTTGACTTCGCACTATTTTCCTACATACCCGTGGCACTTCCAATTAATTGCAAACGACCTCGTCCAACACTCTCATTGACATCCCTGCACGATTGAGAACAGTGTGTCGTCAACATATCCAAATTAACCCCGGCCAGGACCCCACCCCCCACCCTTCCTACATGTCGTACATAAAGCCTAAAAAATGGCTCAAACCATTCTATAAAAAGGAAGGTCCTGGAAACACGCCAAACATATTTGCGGACATGGGGCATCCCTGTCTACAGGGCCTCTTCCCATTGCAATTTCCCTCCCATACCCCATTTAATTGTACCTCATTTTCGCCCCCCCCTTTGTACAAACGTATTTACCCACTCGACTATTTCCTCCCCAAACCCTGTCTCCTAAGTTATAACCGCAAAGCTTCCCCTTTCCACTTATCAATATGGCTACCTGCAGTCTGGGCCAACAAAGCGCCCTCCCCCCCACCCTTAGCTTCACAATAATTACTCAGTCATCCCTGTCTTCAATCATCGACCTTCCGGCAACCCGAACTGAAGTTTTGACACCACTCCTCTCCATACACATTTGAAAACCTTTACCTCTAAAATTTTTGCAAACCACCTTATAGTCTGCCACACATCAGTGTGATATGGCTCGGTACTTCCCGAAGGGTGGGTGCCCCTTGACCTTCGGGACCATACACTACTACTGCTGTTTTCCTGCTTCTCCCCAAATTACCCTTCTCTCTCATACTATTAAATAACCTAACTATAAAATTTCCTTTATCACGCCCCAATGTTGGTAAATATAAATTCTCTAACGGAGACATCAATACCCGAGAGCTTTCCCCTTCCTAATTCCCCTTAACGCATTCTCTATTTCTCTCTGCCGTACTCGTCCCACTATAATCCTTATCGGATCACTATTTCCTAAATTACACGTTCACATAGTACCACACCTTGTCCAATGCCCGTCACCCACCCCCCCCACTGGTCAGTACTTCTCGTACCAAGCCTCCGCATACTCACACATCCCCTTCGTGGGTCGTATCTTCCTGCCCTACTCTATAATTCCCACAACCGTCTCTGTTACCTCTAAAACATGTTATTGTTTTTTTTTTTATGAGCGTCAGCGCCTGCCTATGCTGTTGGATGCCGCAAAACACACGCTGATGGCTTGTCGCCCCACAAAGCACTTCTCCACCCCTGCCTGCATCCTTACTGCTTGAAACCTTTCCATTTGCAACACCTCAACCTCCCCTTATTTCAGCTATTTCAATCCATAGGAAAAATTTTCCCACCACCCCTCTTACCATAGCAACCTCTTAACCTATCCTCTAAATAGTTAGCCAGTCCATATTTTTAAATTATTAATACGTTTTTCATTCTCTCACATAAAAATTTCTAATCATTTCCTTTGCGACCTACTCCCTCATGTCACAATGTCATCCATCCCTGTTCTTCCACTCTAAGCTCCCTCCATAGGACTGCAAACCCCTCCAACCCCCTCCTCATACCTAACACACTTATATTTAATTTCCAATAACTCTATAGTTGTCCACGAGCGTTCCTCCCACCCCAACCTCCACACCACTGCCCCTATGATTGTCATTGTATGACTCAACAGTACTGAAAGATTCACGTCACACTTCCTGAGGAAAGGTACACTCTATCTTGTCTCGCAGCATAACCACTCCTAACAAAAGTATATTCAGTCTCCCACACCGCTCTCCCAAAGGCATCACGTAACCTAGCATCCTATTTATCCCTAAGAGCAACGACATATATCCAGCCCCTCTGGGTCACATCAGCCACCTGATTTACACTATTCCAGTCCCCACCAAAACTATCGCCACTCTGGCAGTGCACTTAGAAAACACAAGATCCTCACACACAAAAATCATTCTTTACCTTGTTATTTCTGCCGCGCATACACACTCACCAAAAGACACCCCGCTTACACATCACCACCCATCCACACGCAAACACCTCCCTCACCCCGCCTCTCGACTACTCTGCAATACAAACTGGCTCGTTCCCTTATTTTAAAATTCCCACACCCACCCTTTTAGGACGGGGGGAGATGGCAGGGTAACTACCCGAAATCCTGCCACCTCCAACACCATCCCCTCTTTGATATTGTTGCTCCTGCAGAATAACAACACACTCTAGGATTTTATCAGAAATATATTACGAATCCAAATCTCTCTTCATACAGCTACATAACCAAGTAAATTTAAGACATAACCTAAGGCCTAATTGAAGTGTCCACCCCTGCTTCCTCTTAATCACTCTTTACAACTCCGAGCTTGAATTTACGTTCAACACTTCAGAGTGCATCTCTTACCACTCCCCCTTCTTTCCGGTGCCCTCCTATCATGGGCTACCACCAACTACCACCACTACCTTCCACACTTCACCTAGTTCTGTTTCCCAGCTATAGCTGCAGGCCGTATGGACGTCATCTGAATTGATGTAGCCCGACCCCTCTTTCTCGTGACCAGTCAGTTACACATATCTTGGTCAGATGTTACCTCTCGATGAAACTCCACCTCCACCTGGATGGTTTATGTGTCATGGACGACTCCCAAACCACCATACGTCCAAATTATCAATGTATCAGACTTTCTGTGCGACGATTTTCCAATGACACCACGCTCAGATGTAACATCCTCTATGGTGGTGACAAACGTCTTCACTCACCTCCACCAATTCCCTCCTCAATCTCAAGATCCTTTCTTGTACTTGCTGCTCCTCCTTATCACACAGCCAGACGACTGACCTGATCAGTCAGTGGGGAGGACTCCAACTCCACCACAGTCCTGTGTGCCGATCCACTATCTCGCTCCACAAAAAACACCACGCCCTCCTATCGATGTTTGTTCCTTCAGCCTGCCACTTTGAAGCAGGGGCTGCGTACGTCCACCACAGGTCAAGGCACATGTCTTCGCTTGTACAGTCGCCGCTATTGTGAGCCATACTCACACATAGGCGGCAGTCGTCGTTGTCCTGGGTCATTACATTTACCTGCGTCCTGAAATCTTGTAGGTAACACATAGGATGGTATTGGGTCCTAAAGTCATTTTGAGGTTGAAAGAACCTTGGAAAACAGATAGGCTCGTGCCGCCCACGTACAATGTTGAGCATAATGCACATCCATACTTCTCAAAAACTTTCCTTTATCACGCCTTCGTCCGCCTCAAAGGGAACGTTGGTAACTTGTCCCACGCTATTATACGTGAAACATCTATCATTCTTACAGTGAAGCTGGTGTGACGTTAAGACTCACGTCCTGAACATGGTGATACGATCATAAACCGTTGCTGATAGCAGTTTGACGAAAATTCGTTGTCTCCGTTCAATGACTACACCATATCAAGTAACTATCTTGTACTCCATAAGTATTCCGGTATGATCTATGGCAATAAGACATGCGCGGAACTGGGCGTTATCGTTCCTTTAAGTAGCTCGTTGCCTACAGTAGTTATCCTTCGTCTCAGACTAACCGCCATTTGGAGATCACAGTGCACCTAAGTTGTCAGCCGAGGTTGTGACAAACACCACTTAACTCCCACTGCAGCCTAGGTAAAATGGCAAGGCGCTCGCCTACAAACAGCAGAGGGGTGGCAGAGCATACCGCACACTACCGTGGTCAGGAAGCAAAATGTTACTTATACGTACATCAACAATTAAGGTGGACACTGTCACAGAGACTATGTAACTAGTGGTCAACACCTGTTACACCTGTAAAATCAGTGCTCCTAATTACCAAGCTCCTACCTACTTACGTCAATTACCTATTTTCCAAGGTCCATAATTATGAGAATTCATTAGTGGGTTTCAATCATAGTCAATTCGCGAACTGACCTAGCTGAGATGCTAAGTTCAATTATCTAAATGTCTTTGTGAAGAGAGAACGCCTATGAACTGATTAAAGTCATTTCCGTGGTTTTAAGGCAATTATCAAATTGCCTTACGTGACTAGCAGACAATTTTTTTCTTATATTTTATTTTAAAACTAATTACAGTTTAACATAAAATAAGAAACTGTATGGATCTCAATCAAATTAATGACAACGGATTGACCTTATGCTCGCAAGATATTGCTGCCAAACATACAACTTAGAACTTACAGCAAGACAAAATAAAAAAAATACTGTCACGGGTCTTGAATTGAAATATATACACATTCATTAATGCAAAACCTTGCTTATATAACTTGTAATATTAAATGACATTGACAAAGGCTCAATCACTTGACATAAAATATACAAAAGTTATGTCAGTTAAATCCCATCCTTCGCATTAATATAAAAAAAAAAAAACCCTAACATCATAATCTTACTAGAACATCTACATATGTATCCCTAACAATACAGCTTTACATATACCCAACATAGAAAAAAAAAACATAAACCGTCTAGCTATGTCTGTTTACCATACAAATAAACTTAACAAAAGAGAACTTAGCATTGACACCAAACCGGTATCAGGGTACAGACCATAATTAAAAATTTAAAAAGAATCGAGTCATACATATATAAAGTATTTCATACGCCTGACCCATGACAAAGGCTCAATACAATAGAAAGGGATATATATATATACACACACCCCCACCCACAAAACACACACACACACACACACACACACACACACACACACACCCCACACACACACACACACACCCACACACACACACACACCCACAACACGCACACAAAAAGTTTCAAAAATCACATTAATCAAAATCACTGTATGCACAAAGCAAAACAGTATCTAAGTATATCTCATCGTGCAAAAACTCAGCACGTAACATACATACAAACTGGTGGCCTGGTGGCTAAAGCTCCCGCTTCACACACGGAGGGCCCGGGTTCGATTCCCGGCGGGTGGAAACATTTCGACACGTTTCCTTACACCTGTTGTCCTGTTCACCTAGCAGCAAATAGGTACCTGGGTGTTAGTCGACTGGTGTGGGTCGCATCTTGGGGGACAAGATTAAGGACCCCAATGGAAATAAGTTAGACAGTCCTCGATGACGCACTGACTTTCTTGGGTTATCCTGGGTGGCTAACCCTCCGGGGTTAAAAATCCGAACGAAATCTTATCTTATCTTATATCGCAAATAACTTACTACTCAAGAATCGTGTCATACAAGACTGATACACATCAAATTATACATAAAAAAATCTACTATATTATACCTACATTCTGAAAAGTGTGTATCTAACATAACGAGACCTTGAGCTCTACATCCACACTTGGCTGCCATAAAGTCTCAATGAAAACCAGGAAACCATTCCAAACCCACATTCACAACACTCTCACGACCCCCCCCCAAAGGAGGTGAGCCCGTTGTGACCCCCTGACTCCCTCCAACCTATGAAAACCCCTTCACTCACTCATTATCAATCACAGATTTACGAGAAACCTAACGTTAGCATTCTATACCCTCTGAGAAAGCCTGATCCACACTCCTCCCATACAAATCTGTTACGACACATCGTAAAGATAGACGTTACCCCAAGAACCTTTCTTCTCTCCTCACTATCCCCTCTCCCCCTCATCACCCACGACATATATATATAATCTACCATTATATAATCTAAAGCTCTATGACACCCTCGTCTAACCCACCATATCTAGAAATTAAAGCATGCAGAACCAAAACCCCCCCGGCCCCCATTTGTACCCCTACTTAAAAGAAAAACCTCCTCAGTTCAAAAATAAATACAATGGAATTTCACTCATCCCCTTTTCCACGATAAAAACCCCCCATACAACCTGTTGTTTGTAGTTTTGGGAGGATTTGGGGTATAGGGAGGGTTTAATTTTTTTAAATTAAAAATATTTTGCTTGGAAAAATCCCTGGGGTGGGATTAAAAAGGGTTAAAAAAATTTGAATTTTTAGTTTTAAAAAAAGCCTCAAAAAACCATTTCACCAATTCCCCTCCACCCCCATTGTGACTTAATGTGTTCCCCTCCCCCCTTTATTTAATCAAATTTCCCCCGCCAAATATAACCCCCAAACCCCCCCTTTTACGGGAAACATTACCTTTTGTCCCCAATCAACCAAAAACCCCAAAAATTTTACCCCCGTTTAGAATTGAATCCGTCCCTGAATTGGGAACCCTGAACTGAAATCTTTAACTTTTTTATGATTATTTCGAAAAGGGAGTTATTTCCAGAAACCCCCCCCCCCAACCTTTAAATTGAGTTTTCCCGCGCCGCACCATTCACCCCAAAAATAATACCCAAATCTTTGACACCCCCCATTTTTAAAAAAATTTAAAAACCCCCCCCCACCCCCCCCAAAGAACCCAACCCCAGCCCCTTTGACTTCGCACTTTTACCGCATACCCGGGGCACTTCCAAAAAAATTGCACAACCTCATCCAACACTCCCCTTGGCATCCCTTCACGAAGACACATGGTGTCGTCAACGTACCCAAATTTAACCCCCCGCCAGGCCCTCCCCCCCCCCACATTTCCCTCACATGGCGTACTAAGCTGGGGTCAACCATTCTATAAAAGGGGCCCTGGAAACACGCAAACAATTTTTGGGGACATAGGGCATCCTTTCTAAGGTCCAACCATTAAAATACCCCTCCCCATACACCCATTAATCGTACCTATTTTCGCCCCCTTGTATAGCTTTTTTACCCACTCGACATTTCCCCCCCAAAAAACCCCTGTCTCCAAGTAAACCTGAAAAGCTCCCTTTCCACTCTATATAGCTCCCTGCCAATCTAGAGCCAACAAACGCCCTTTAAAAACCCCACCCTTGCTTCCAAAAAACTCCAGTTCCCATTCCTTCAATCATCGACCCCCCGGGAAACCCCAACTGAGTTTTTACCGACCCTTCCCCAACCTTTTGAACCTATTACCTAAAATTTTGCGAACACCTTAAGTCTGCACACAACAGTGATAGGCTCGTACTCCCGAAGGGGGGGCCCCCCCTTTGACCTTCGGGACCAAAACTAAACAACTGCTGGTCCCTGCTTTTTCCCCCAACATACCCTTCCCCTTTCAACGATAAAAAACCAACTAAAAATCCCCTTTTAAAACGTCGAATGTTGTAAAAAAAATTTCCTACGGGAACCGTAAATACCTGGCGCTTTCCCCTTCCTCTTTCCCCCTTAGGCTTTCCCCTCTTTTTCTCTGCCATAAAGCCCCACCTAAAGCCTTTCTATCACTTTTCCTAAATTACACTCACATACGTACACACCTTGTCCAACGCCACGTCACCCACCCCCCCACGTTCCGTACTTCTCGACCAAGCCTCCCAAAAAACCATCCCCCTTTGTGGTTCGTTCCCTGCCCCCCTCTATAATTCCCAAAAATCTCCCTTACCTCTAAAATGGGGAAACTGCACGCCTGCTTTGTTTTGAGCCGCAAAAAAAAAACACCCTACGGCTTGTCGCCCCAAAACACCTCTTCCCCCCCTGCCTGCACCCTTCAGCTTTAAACCTTTCATTTTGCAACACCCTCAACCTCCCCCCTTTTTTTTCAAATATTCATCCATAGGAAAAAAAATTTCCCCCCCGCCCCCCCCCATAGCAAACCCCTTTAAACCATCCTCTAAATAGTTAGCCAGTCCATATTTTAAATTATTAATACTTTTTCCTTCTCTCACATAAAACTTTCTAATCCTTTCTTTTCAAACACTATCCCCCCATGTCACAATATCATCCACCCCTGTTTTTTCCCCCAAGCTCCCTCCATAGGACGAAAACCCCCCAACCCCTCCTCATCACGTAATAAAACTTATATTTAATTTCCAATAACTTCTATATATGCCCCGAGGTCCCCCCCCCCAACCTCCACCACCCCTCCCTAGATCTGACATTTTAGCCTCCACAGTACTGAAAAATTTCACACCACTCCCGGGAAAGGGACACTCTATCAGTCCGCAGCAACCACTCCTAACAAAAGATATTCGTCTCCCACCGCCCCCCCCGAAGCATCATGAACCTAACATCCCTTAATAAATCCCAAAACCCCAGACATAATCCACCCCTTTTGGGTCCAATCACCACCCCGATTACACTATCCAATCCCCCCCTACAATTGCACCCTGGCAGTGCACTTTAAGAAAAAAACAAAATCCCCACAACAAAAAACATTCTTTCCCCGATGTTTTTTTTTTGCCCGCGCTACACACCACAAATAACAACCTTACCCATCCACCACCCCTCCACACCAACCCCTCCCTCCCCCTTCTCCCTCCCTTTCTGCAAAACAAACGGGCTCGTCTTTGGGGGGAAAATAAACAAAAATTTTAAAAAATGCTCCCCATTAAAAATTCCCCCCACCCAAAACCCTTTTTAAAATGGCAGGAACACCAAACCTCCACCCCCCCAACAAATACCCAAAATTTTCCTCAAACCCAAAAATCCCTTAAATTTTCAGGAAATTACAAAATTCCTCTTCTCCGTACTTTTTTCCCAAACTTTTACGCAAAACCTAAGGCCTTTAAAATTTCCCCCTTTCCTCTCATCACTTTTTTCAACTCCCCAACTTAAACTTAACCCTCAAGTCTTTTTTCCCCCCCCTTTGGGGCCCTAATGGCTACCCCACCTACCCCCCACTACCTTTAATTCCCTCAGTCTGTTTCCCCCCCCCTTTTTTAGGGTAAGATCATGGAACCCACTCCCCCCCCCCCTTTTTCCCTCCTCATGTTTTACATTCTTGACGAGTTCCCCCGAGAACCCCCCTAACCGGTTTTTGACAAAGCTAAACCCACACTCCCAAATTTTCATTTTCTCCGACTTTCTGAAGCGAGGGGCTCTCCGAGACACCACCCCCAAATGAAACGTCCCTCTTGGTGGTGACAATTTCAACACCTCCCCCAATTTTTCCTCGTCTCGAGAACCTTTTCCCCTGTAATTGCTCTCCTCCTTACCACAGAGACGATACCACGGGCAGCGGGGGGAGGGACTCCAACTACCACCTCCTGTGGCCCGACCCACTATCTCGCTCCGCAAAAACCCGCCCTCCACCGTGTTTTTTTTTTCCCTGCCACCTTTGAAGCAGGGCTGCGACATCCACCACGGGGTCCGGGCAACGTCTTCGCTTGCACAGTCGCCGCTATGTACATCCCCCATAGGGGCATGTACTCTTTGCCGGTACATTACCTTCCCTGCCCTAAAAGTCTTGTAGATCACATATGACGGTTTTTGGGTGCCTCAACGTCATTTTTAGGGTTTAAAGAACCCTCTGGGTAACCACATAGGGCCCCGCCCCCACGCCATTTTGAGCATAATGCAGTCCCCTTGCTCAAAAAATTTTCCATATCCCCTCTCCCCCCAAAGGGAACGTTGCTAATTGATCCACGTTAATGCCGTGAAACCTATCAATCTTACACTGACAGTGGTGTGACGCTAAACTTACGTCCTGAAAACCCGGTGACTAACGATTATAAATCGTAGCTGATAGCTTTGAAAGAATATTTTTTGGCTTCCGTTTAAAGTACCCATACAATCACTATCTTTTACGCCAAAGTTTTCCCCGGGTATCTTTTGGGAAAAAGACTTTCGCAGAAATAGGCGTTATCGTTCCTTGAATACCAAAGCCTACAGTATTTATCCGCCTCACCGCCACTTGACACCAAGGCACCTAGTTGTTAAATAAGATAAAAAAGATTTCGTTCGGTTTTTAACCCGGGGGTTACCCCCCAGGGAAAACCCAAAAAGTCAGTGGTCACGAGGACTGTCTAAATTATTTCCTTTTGGGTCCTTAATCTTTCCCCCCGGATGCACCCACACCAGTCGACTAACACCCAGGGCCTATTTTTCGCTAGGGGAACAGGGCAACAGGGGTAAGAAAAGGTCGAAATGTTTCCACCCGCCGGGGAAACGAACCCCGGGCCCTCCGTGTGGAAGTGGAGCTTTAGCCACCAGGCCACTGGGGTGACCACCCTTCACACCGCTGCCCGGGGAGGTAACGAACAACAAATTTCTTTTATGATGAAAAGGCTAAGCTAACATGCAGTCTTAAAATCAAGCTTTTAAGCCCCCCAAAAATTGTTTTTCAGACTTACAAGCATTTAGATAATTGACGAAGTCTCAGATCTCTAGGGGGCAAATAACCTAAGACAAGTGATTGGTTTATCTGGTATGTCATCAATGTCTTTAACACTTTCCTGAAGTCTTCTCTTAGAGCCTGCACCTCCTCCTGCACCACTAGATTCTGTACTTTTACCTTGTCTAGATAACAGATACCTTTACATCACAGCTTACTCACACATGCCAGTTCCTCTTTGGCATCTCCACCTCTTCACTCCACAAGTGCCCAAGGCCCTTGCTTTAGCGTGGGGTTCTCAACAGCTATCATGCTGGTAACTGGTGCTTTCACAGTTTTGTTGCTGGTGGCCCTCCTCCAGCTTCACGCACTCTGCCGCCATATGGTCGTACCGCCCCACATATTCTGCACGATACGTCTCTGTCCGCATACGATTACCATAACTTGCGTTCTGAAATTCCTCCAACTCGACGGTAAGCGGTGATGTGGATGTCTCATAGTCATCTCAGGGAAAAGGTACCCCTCGGTCGCCATGTAAGCACCTGCCATTCACTTGCCCCGTTTTGTGCCAGATGTACGGTTCCATATGCCTCGAAAACATCCTGATGTCGCCTCCATCTGCCTCAAATGGACTTACGTATCTTAACCCACGTAAAGTGGCGAGATACGTCGATCTAAACGCTCCTTTCACAGCTGGAGTAGCGTCAAGACTCACGTCTGGTATCTCGTCACCAAAGGACTCCTAACGGACGTGGAATTCAGTTTGAAGAAGATTCAGTAAGCCCCATTCAGAGGCTAACCGTACACCTATGATCCTGGATTCCTTAGGTCTCCCTAATGCTTGTTGCGGAGTAATTACTGCGCTGAAGAGGGTGAAATCGCCCCACGAAGCAGGCTCAATACCAATGGTATTTATGCACCATCCTCACACTCAGCGCCATGTTGATACAAGGTTAGCTCGCCCGAAACAGCAGAGGGGGTGCAGAAGCACAAACCACACTCTACCGTGGTCAGGCAGAGATATCTTTTAGGTGCTTGTTATTGTTGAATCAGTCACAATCATCCTGATTGTCATTGACTAAGTGACTGCTTGACTTTCGCATATTATGATACTTGTGTCGTACTCCTGCTAGTATGGCGATGATATTTTCCGTGTTTTGAAACATTTCCCGGGGATTTTTAATCCGGAGGGTGTTAGCCATCTAAGATAACTCAAGAAAGGCAGTGCGCCATCGAGGGACTGTCTTGTTTGCATTGGGGTCCTCAATATTGTTCCTCAGGGTGGGATCCACTCCGTGTACTAACACCCAGTTACATACTTGCTAGGTGAATGAGACAAATGGTGTAGGAAACACGCCCAATGTTTTTTCACCTAGCCGGGAATCAAACATAGGACACTCGGTTGTGTGAAGCAAGTGCTTTGCCTACCATGGCCACGGGCATCTCAGTAGTAATATCGAGTCCTGCTGACTGCGTCTCTTTCTCTGTATATACCACTTGTTTCTGCGTGGTGCACCTTTCAAGGCAAGGTGAAATTGCTGACCTAGAAATGTAATAGAGAACCTCACGGCGCGCATAACAGAGATAAAACACCTCAATTACTGGGAGCACTTGAGGTTCCTAAACCTGTATTACATGTGCTAACATTATTTGATCAAGGCTCACAAAGGTCCTTCATAAGAAGATCAGTGTTGAGAAACTGAATAAACAACCTATGCCAAAAATACAGTAGATACTGGGAGTTTAACTGGAAGGAGAGTTTCGGGGGTCAACGCCCCCGCGGCCCGGTTGTGACCAGGCCTCATGGTGGATCCGCGCCTGATCAACAGGCTGTTGCTGCTGGCTGCACGCAAACCAAGTACGAGCACAGCCCGGGTGATCAGGGACTGACTTTACGGTGCCTTGTCCAGTGCCAGCTGAAGGACTGCAGGAGGGTTTGTTGTATCCCCCTTATGTGTGCTGGAGGCAAGTTGAACAGCTCGGGGCCCCTGACACTTATTGTATGGTCTCTTAACGAGCTAGGTGACCCCCTGCTTTTCATGGGGGGAGGTGCATCGTCTGCCAAGTCTTTTGCTTTCGTAGTTAGTGAGTGAATTTTGTGTGCAAGTTCGATACTACGGTCCTCAGGATTTTCCAGGTGTATATATTCATGTATCTCTCCTCCTGCGTTCCAGGGGAATACAGGTTTAGAAACTCAAGCGCTCCCAGTAATGAGAGTGTTTTATCCTCGTTATGCGCGCGTGAAAGTTCTCTGTATATTTTCTAGGTCGGCAATTTTCACCTGCCTTGAAAAGGTGTGTTAGAGTGCAGCAATATTCCAGCCTAGATGAACAAGTGACCTGATGAGTGTATCATGGGCTTGGCCCTCCTAGTTTTGAAGGTTCTCATTATCCATCCTGTCATTTTTTCTAGCAGTGCGATTGTACAATTGTTAATGCGTCTCTTGAAGGTGAGATCCTCGACCTCACCCAAGGACCTAGCGATGGTGTTTCGCTCTATTTTGAGGCCAGAATTTGTTTTGTACCTGATGAAGATTTAATTTCTCATGTAACCCCCCCCCCCCCCCCCCCCCCCAATTTATTTGAGTAATTGAAATTTCTCATCGTTGAACTTCATATGTTTTCTGCAGCCACTGAAGATTTGGTTGATGTCCGTTGGAGCCATGCAGTGTCTGCAATGGAAAGACACTGTCATGCAGATTCGGGTGTCATCTGCAAAGGAAGACACGGTTGTGTGGCTGACATCCTTGTCTATGTCGGATAGAGGATGAGGAACAGATGGGAGCTAGTCCTGTGCCTTGTGGAACAGAGCTTTTCACCGTAGCTGCCTCGTGACTTTACTCTGTTGACGATACTCTTGTGTTCTGCTTAGTGAGGAAATTATAGAATCCATCGACCGACTTTTCCTGTTATTCCTTTAGCGCGCATTTTGTGCGCTATTACGCCATGGTCAACTTGTCGCAAGGCTTTCTGCAAAGTCTGTATATATTACATCTGCATTCTTTTTGTCTTCTAGTGCATTTAGGACCTTGTTTAGTGAGCAGTAGTTGAGACAGAACAGGAGCGACCTGTTCCTAAAACCCATATTGCCCTGGGTTGTGTAACTGATGGATTTTCTAGATGGCGTGGTTGATCTTGCTTCTTAGGACCCTTTCAAAGATTTTTATGATATGGGATGTTTAAGTGGCTATGGTCTGTATAGTTCTTTGCTTTGCTTTACTGCCAGCCCCCTTGTGGACGTGGTGGCTATGTCTGTTTTTTTTTTGTAACTGAGGGACGACCCCGTGTCCATGCTCCCTCTCCATAGGATGGAAAAAGGTCGTGATAGGGCTTCTTCAGTTCCTTGATGAACACAAAGTTCCATTGAGTCTGGCCCTGGGGCAGAGTGCATGGGCATGTCATTTATCGCTGTTTTTCGAAGTCATTTGGCGTCTGGATAACTCGGATAGGTTGTGTTAACAAATTTTGTGGCTCTCTCATAAAAAATTCATTTTGATCTTCGACTCTCAGTCTGGTTTAGCGGCTTGCTAAAAAGAAACTGAGTTCATATTGGGATTTGAGGAGCTCACTCATTTCCTTGTTGCATCTGTGTAGGTCCCATCGTGTTTAAGTAGGGGCCCAATACTGGCGTTGTTCTCGATTTTGCATTTGGCATAGGACGAAGAAATACTTTGGGTTTCTTTCGCCATTTCATTTATGGCTTTTTAGTTCTTCCCCGCGATTCCTGACTCCTAAAGGATTTTTAGCTTAAGTTCGATGCTTGCTATTTCTCTGACCAGGTCTCCCTGCGCATTTCAGATTATTGACTCTTCTTAGCCGCGCTTGTTTTCTTTTCCGTGCCGTAAAGGGAGCGCCTGTCTCTTTCTATTTTACATTACTCCTCCTTTTCTTAGAGGAAATAAGCCTAGTGCATACATCGAGTTGCCACCGAGTTAATCGTTCCTAGCATAAGTTTGGGTCTGTGTTGGCTTGTATATCTTCCAGCTTATATCGGTTAGACTTGGTTTACTTGGTCCCACTTTATGTTTTTGTTATTGAAGTGAATTTGGGTGATGCTCCTCGTGACTAGTCTCATTTTGTCGGTCTGGGGCTCCACGCATACATGTCTGAACCTCAATTTGTTGTGATCTGAGTATATTGTTTTTGATATGGTGACATTTCTTATCAGATCATCAATTGTTAGTGCAGATGAGGTCTAGTGTATTCTCCAGTCTAGTAGGCTATATTATTTGCTGGTTTAAATTGAATTTTGTGCCAGGATTTAAACAAGCTCGTGTGAGGTGAGTTATCATCCGAGCTGCCTCTGTGTTATTACTGCAACAATTTTATTTTGCTATATTCCTCCATTTTAGGTGCCTTAAGTTGAAATCCCCCAGGAGCAAGATGTTGGGTGCTGGAGCTGGAATAGATTTTCCAGAGTGGTCAATTTTTAACAGCTGTTCCTGGAATGCTGGATGTTGCATTCTGGAGGCTTGTAGACACCACAATGACTAGGTTTTGGTTCTCGACCTTTATGCTATAACTTCCACTACGTCATTTGAGGCATTAAAGCAGTTCTGTGCAAAACAAGTGACTCGGCAATGTACAGGCCAACCCCCCCCCTTTTGCCTGTTCACTCCTGTACTCTGTTTAGGTTGTAACATGGGATCCATATTTCGTTGTCCATGTGATCCTTTAGTGGGTCTCAGTGAAGGGGGGGCCCCCCCCAGCGAACATTGCCTTTGCCTCTGCAAGCAGTCCACGGATGAAAGGTATTTTGTTGTTTGTTGTGGTTTAGACCTGTATATTTGCAAAGAAGAATGTTTCGGACTGGTGGTTATTGTGGTACTGGGGGGGGATGTTTTTTTCCGGCATTAGTATCTGTATCTGTTGGTTTTTTGGTGTGGAGGCATCGACTGTGGGTTCCACTCCAGGAATGACTGGATTTGGTGTACGATTTCTGCCATTTCTGCCAGTTTTTTGCCTTCCTGGCACTAAACACCTCTCCTCTGAGTGGTGTTGGCTACCAGGTTTTCATGGCTGGATGTTTTGTATCTTTTGGTCCCTTTAGATGGTATGCCTGGCAATTTAAGTTATTAGCACTGTCTTTCTGTACTGAAGTAGGTACACATACTTTATCCCCAGCTTACAGGAAGGGTGTTTGCATTTTCCTGTTGTCATTATGGGCATGACTTTTATAGGGTGGTCATAGTTGCATGTCCCTTCTGTTTTTTCCAGATTTCCATGCCAGCAGATACAAGTGCATAGTATGTGCACAGGCTTGGTTTCCGTTTACTTTGGGTTCTGTGACTGTATTCATGTTGGTTGCATGTTTCCCTGTCTTACTCCTATCCCTCCCTGCACCAACATGGGCTCCCCCACCAGTTGTTCTTTTGGTAATTTATCCTCATATTGCTATTGGGTCTCTTGATTTGCTATTTCCTGCGGTATTTCTAGTTTGCAATATTTGTTTTTATTCTTATCTGTGACTACACTTGTTTCCCTACTATGGCTCCTGTCCTCTGTGAGGTCATTTATATGTATTCCTTCCTGCGTATAATTCCCGACTACCTGACAAAATCTCCAGCTTCAACCATTACTGTCTCCCCAGGACAAGGTATCTCCAGCTTCACCATTTCTGTCTCCAGGGACAGACCTCCAGCTTCACCATTACTTGTCTCCGGGACAGCACTATCAGCACACATTTACTGACTACCAGGACATCACTCTGCCTTACTGTTTGTGACTACATGGCAGTATCAAGGGCAGTACCATTCAGCCCAGACTTTTTATGTTCCCATCTGTTGTAGAAAGCTTCCAGGTTTTCTATGAAAGCAGCTTTGATGTTATCCTCTTTTAATACCCTTGTGATTTTAGTCCACAGATTTTCCTCATTTGGGCATACCCAAAAACACTTCTCTGTTTTAATACTGCTTGTAGCTAGTTCTGGGTTTTTCCACAATTCTGGTAAACAGACATATGACCTAGCCAGAATCACTGTTGGTCTAGGAAACAGGAAAAGACAGTAGAAGCTGTGCGTAGTAGATGATTTGCCTAAGTCTGTGCAGATCCAGGGATTAAAAGAAACAGTTGCAGCACTGAAAGCAGCTAAGGTCACGTTAGCCTGTCCTGACATACAGACGGACACAATTAGTCCAATTGATGTAATCATTGGAAGTGATTATTATCACTGTTTTGTGCAAAATATAGTAAGTAAACATGATGTTTCACTTGCTGGTAAACAGAGGAGGCCACATGATATGTGGTCCCGTTCCCTCTCAAAGTGGAAAGAAGCTGATATGATTCAGTGGGAATGTACTAGTTACGAGAATAACCATGATCATGTACCACAGCAAAAAATTATCATTACTGGAAGAAATGAATGAACCAGTTGATAAGTTGTGGGATTCAGATGCGATAGTATTGATGTAAATAAACCAAGCCCACAAGAGTTCAGACTTATAACCAATATTTGTACACTGTCAAATATGAGATGGACAGTATTGGTTAGGTACCATGGAAATTAATCCACCACATCTGCCTAGCCAATTATCGCATGGCTTCGGACAGATGACAAGCCAAATACATGAGCTCAGGAAAGAATCCAGAGCTACTGACTGTTTATGATATTATCATACAAGAACTGTTGGGACAAAAATTTCATGAGGAAATAGTCGAAGATAAGTTGAGACAGAAGCTCATTATCTCCCGACCATGGGAGTCAGGAAAGGATTCTGAAACCACTCCACTACTTGTTGTATATTAATTGCAGCACACTTGCAAATAAAGATGTAGCAAGGTTTTAATGACTGTCTGATGACCGGACCCTCACTAACTGAGAAGCTTGGAGACCGTGCTATGAAATTCGCACAAACCCATATGCTACACGGCTGATATTTCCAAGGCTTTCTTAAGAGACTAGGACTTACAAGAATAGATAGAGATTATACTCGTTTCTTGTGGCTGAAAATTCACATGATCCTCAAAGTCCTGTGAAAACTTATCGTTTCAAATCAGGTATTATTGGTTGTGCAACATCCTCTCCATTCTTACTAGAAGTACTCTAAATACACCATTTGAAGAAATCTGAATGTTCCCTTCAAGAAAATCTTAAAGAAAAGTTTCTTATGTGGACAATCCATTCAAGGTACTGTGAATAAAAGGGGGAGGAGGATTTGAAACTTATACAGAGAAGCTAACAAGGAGATGAAAGAAGCAATATGCTCTAAGGATGTGGAATACAAATTCAAAGCAATTAAAGGGAACTTATTAAAGAAGATTTCCCTGAAACTGAAATTTCCGGATTGCAACAATATGCTGGGACTTATTAGAACACACAGGAAGTTACGTTGAAATCTCAAAAAGGATAAACCAATAAATCATGCAGTACACTCACTAACGTAGTTTACTTTCAGAGGTATCACAATGTTTGATCCTTAGACTCGCCTCACCAATTACTATCAAAGGTAAAATCTTATGCAAGATGCAATGGAAGCTCAAATTAGATGGGATGAGAACTTGCCTCTAGAAATGAGTCAAGCATGGGATGAAATATCCAGGAGTTTAACAACTTCATCAAAAATTAGAACTTCCCAGACAAATAGGTCAAAGAGGGATAACAATTACACATTACATGTGTTCTTGTGGATGCTTCAACCAGAGGTTATGGCGCTGGTAGCTTACATGAGTAATGCTGAAGAAGTACACTAATTACTTCAAAAGGCCAGGGTAGCACCTAGAAGGTCAGAACAGTACCACAATTGGAACGGACATGCATCTATGTAGGTACAAACTAGCTGTCTATCTCAACCCAATGTACTCTGATCATCTCATATTGTGAAAAAAACGTGATCTGGAGTGATAATGAGGCAGATCTCAGTGGTTAAGAATACTAAGGGTAAGTTGGTTCTATGTACAGAATAGAGTAGCAGAAATAAGAGATGCAGGGAATTATCTCTTTCTCCACATCTCTTACCCAAAAGAATCAGCTGACATGTTGTCACGTGGTGTCCCACTCAGAAATTTGTGGATAATAAATTATGGCTCCACGGAACCGACCTGGCTCTCTAATGAAAATAACTGGCCTCAGCAAAAAGCTCACATTATGCCAGAAAGAACAGTTGTGAACACAGCAGAAAAAGTTGTTTGTAAATACTGCGGACCACAACAGAAATAGTGCATGATGATCTACATAACTCATCTTGGGGTAAACTCTTAAGAGTTACAGCTCTTGTCTTTAAATTCATTTAAAGAATAACCTGATTATGAATGTCTTGAACCCATTAAATACTGGGTTGAAACTAATACAGAAAGGTGTTTTCTCTACAGAATATAAATTTTCTGGAAAAAAAACACAAGATAAACCCCAAAGAACACCTGTTATGATTAATTCTTTAGACTTTACCTTCGACTCAGAAAAGATTATAAGAATGTCGAGGAAGAATCAAAATCTTCCCCCTCCACCGCCTCCCCCCATACATCCAATATTGATCCCCAAGAATCATTGGCTAACAAAACCTGATTGTGCAAAACGCAACATAAACTTGATTACATGGTGGGGTAGCTGACACACTTTGTCATATACGACATCCTACTGGAGACCTCAAGGTCGGACAAAGTGTGAAAAAAACAAATTAGGTACTGTACTAATTGTCGTGGAAGCTGGTGGAATTGTCATTACTCTATATTTTGTTCATGATTGTAAGCCAAAGTATAAACGTAAGTAAACCATTCTACAGAATTCATTACCTTTGTAACTTGTGAGCTCATTACCTTTGTACCTAGATCAGCCATATCCAAAACTTGGGGGCCCAGTCCCTGTGGACCCATTACGTACCTCTGTAAACTGTAAATACCTTTGTAACTTGTCATGATTGTGACCAGACTTACCTGGAGTTCATTACCTTTGTAAATTGTGAGTTCATTACCTTTGTAAATTGTGAGTTCATTACCTTTGTAAATTGTGAGTTCATTACCTCTGTAACTTGCTCAGCTATCAAACTTTGGAGTCCAGTCCCTGGGACCAATTATGTACCTCTGTAATCTTTTGACTACCGCCCACAGGATGGGTATGGGGTGCATAATAAACATATTAAACTAACAACTATGATATGCGAGTACGTCAGTATCCAGGTCCACCTCCATATCCCTCTGAAAGAGTTTGTCATATCACTCCATTTGAGGTGCAAGGTGTAGATAACACTGGACCAATAATTTTAACCAAAACAGTTGACAAAGTTCCCATCAAGGTGTACATCTGTTTGTTAACTTGTGCTACGACTAGAGCAGTACATCTAGAGTTCAGTAGCCACGACATGTCGCCTTAAAACTTTATAAATTATCACGAAGGTTTGCGCCAAAGGCATGTCCAGACTGGAATGAATTTCGAAATGCAACGAACTTTGTTGCTGGAGCTGCTTATAAAAGCAAGATCTTTGATGAACCAGAAGTTACAACAGATGCTGAATCAACGCAGATGTCGTTGGAGATACATTCCCTCCTAAATCTCCAGGCACGGCATTGTAAAGCGTTGTTTACGGAAGATCTTCATCGTCAGAGGAATAGACTTAGAAGAATTCCGTACAGTTGTGACTGAAATAGAAAAATAGAGTCAACAAAAGACCTCTAACTTATGTACCGATGATTGGACAATTTAGAATGTGTTAAGTTTCCATCTCATTTTACTCCATGGCAGAAGGCTCCCGAACCTGTTCCCTCCTTGAATGATAAAGAAATCATAGAGGATCCTACTTATTTCGAACCTTGAGCAACTCAGCGAGTACAATCCACACACATTAATAATGTGATTGAATGTTGGGAGAAAATTTGGCGAGAGAACTAATCTCACCTCATTGACGAGAAACACTTCTATGAGCTGGGTGTCCTGAAAATCATAGTCCTTAAAGACCTGGTGACAATAGTGATATCGGACAAATGATGGTCCGAGGTCCCATGGCCACTTGGAAAAATTGTGACCATATATCCTGATGAAATGGATCATCAGGCCAGTTTGATGTTTTGAGCAAAGGTGTAGTTGAAATAAAGTAAGGACCCCAATGGGAAAATAGTCACTCTGTCTGACTTTTTTGGGTTTATCTAGGTTCTTAACATATGCAGACAGTCAGACCAACACTGTAACTGTATTTGTGTATACCTGAATAAACTTACTTACTTACTTAAGCGGACAATAAATAAACTAGTGCCGTTAGAATTACAGTGTTGGAAACAAAATTAGTGATTCTCCAGAAACCACACAGGCTAAGCTGTTGGAAAAGACAAGCAGCAGTGTGGCGAGTCGAGAAATCAAATTAATGTTAAGTGATGAATAGTTCACCTACAGCGAACCTCCGCCGCCCCCCAGTGTGGAGAAATTTCTCCAGGAGGGGGGTATCAGCACCCATCAGCCCCTTCAAGCCCCTTTCACCTGAGGGGCCCAGCCCTCTCAGAAGGGGCAAATATCTTGTTTACTGCTACAGTGAGTAATTGATCACAGATGCTGTACGAGTATGCATGGTCAAATGACCTCTGCTCCTTGCAGTCCAGTGTTGCAAAGTGTATTTTTATAAGAGACAGTACATCTCTTACTTTAGCAGGACAATTAAGGAAAATCCTGCTCCCACTTTATTACCATAGTAAAGACAGTGGACGTTGTTGTCTATGCTTAAGACAGCAAGAATCAAACATTCTGCTTTGCTTCATCGAGGAGGTGGCAGGGAAGCAAGGTACTAGGTCAGCGGTTTTTTTTGTGTGCTAGGGGAGCAACGGCTTGGGGCGGTGTGGCGTCGGCAGATTAACTTTGACTCTACTACGAGTGACACTGATGCCAGGATAACCAGCAAAGAACACTGATCTGTGCGTTAGTGTGAACAAAGTGTCTCACAAAACACAATAAACACTTAAGAGAAGTGTGATCAGCTTCTCTTGTGATAAAATTGTGAATAAAGACAAATCTTGTGAACATAGTGTACCAGTGTGCGTTTCCTAGACAATGGAAGGACGTGGACTCAAGGAAACTTCAGCTTCTATCAAGTTCACCGATACTGTCGAAGGTGTTGAGAAACACCATAGCTCACGTTACAAGAGCAAGGTAAGTTGCAATTTCTTGTTGATCAGGGTGACTCGCAGTTCTTGAGTCGAAGGAGTTTGTAATCACCTATAGTCGGCAGTTAAGGTGTGGACTTTTGAGTCCAAACAAGTATGTATTTGTCAGCCACAGTTGTATGAAATATTGATGACATAAACCCCCTAGGGGTAATTAGATATACTTACAAAATTATTTTCTTGGACGCCCATGTTGGATGGTTTCGACAGTTTCAAAGACCTCGTCTGCTGGGTCGGGGTACTGGTAGACGATTTGCTGTCATGTATCAGCTAAGTGTTTTCCTATATTTATATTTATAATTAGCTTAGTTGGAAAGGCCAAATCTTCAACAGTTGTGAATCTTTTTTTTTTTTATATTTTATTTAAAACATGACTTACAAAAAATATAATATATTATAAAACTCAGTTTAGGGTATAAATACACAATACTACCTACAGCTTAACTTACTCACACACTTACAACTCCGTGTGGGTACACCCCCCCCCCCCCCCCCCCGCTATCCCTGCTCCTTCATCTATCGCTTACCCCAAACCTGTTGGAGGGCTACCAACAGAATTACTGATATGAAACAAACACTTTTTATATACACATCCCTTGAAAGGTACTTAATAATCGACTACACGACCATGCAATTCATTGGGCACTGAAATTTTTACAGGGGACATATTACCCCCCCCTAGTGGTTATCAACCACCCCCACTTTATACAACTACATACTATAAATGAATGTTGCCTAATCTAATGTTCACACGGCAAATGATCCAAACATTAATTTATTGTAATTGTCCTAATGGTTCCAGTTCATTACAATATGTATTACACAACAATGTGATATAGAGAAAAGTCACAAGACATACAAAATGACTACAAGCCATAGGTAAACTTAGTCTCAAAAATCCAACACATGTACGCTTTACACATTTAAACATGCCAATTCCATTGTTAAAAACAATAACAGCTTAGCTATGGACATTCAAGCTCTAAACAGCTTATATGGACAAACTTAAGCCGCTATTGACAAGAGTACAATACAACATAAAATATAACCAAGACATAAGTAACACATGAAGACTTGCCTAGCACAGCACCGAACCACAAAACCCTATAACAACACTGTTACCCAACTTTATTTACACTGTTCTGACGTACATTAAACTCATTTTCTGCTCAAAACAAAAACTGAAAATTGCAGATCACAGTGTATGACAATAATGCACAGACATTAATACAATAATAAACGCATTCTCTGGACACGTGCATGATCACAGCATCAACACTAATGCAGTGCAAAGGCACACCTAGAAAACAGTTGGAGCAAATACATGATTATTATAGCAAAAACTCCAAATTACAATGTCATTACCGTAAAATCAAAAATTACACACACAATATGTATAATATGTGTTATAGTCATGTTACACAAAAAATGGCCAGCTCCACAGGTTTGCAAGCACCGTGGTCCACATATTATTCACCCACGCATCACTATCCAAACACTCACGCAAACATTTATTGTCATCCATTACCAGGGAGGCGGACCCTGTTTTCACTCATGACTTTCCTACCCCAGCAACACTTTCCAATCATACCCTCCCTCTCGTATATTACAAGTTATAAAACTGTAACGTTAAGTTGCCTATATCCCTCTGAAAAATCCTTCACCCACCTCCTCACATAAATTTCCTTATTTTCTACATACCGTTTTATAGAACGTTCCGCCCACTAACCACCCTCCTCTTCACCTCAGTACCTGTTTCCCCCGCAATCCCCACATACTTAGATATAATCTGCCTTATGTATCCCACAGCCTCTGAATTACACTTTCCTCCAACCCCCGTTCCACGTCGAGACTTAATGCTCTAAATACAGATATTCCTTTACCTCCTATTCCTATTTATCACCCTTTTAACCACCCCTTGACACTCCTCATTCCATCACAAAATATACTACATGAAAAGCCTACTCCTCCCACCACATATCCACACTCCCCCCCGTCAATGACTCGTCTATCCCATAGTACCACACCTGACGGTAAATGCCGTGCAGGAAAACGATACATTACATCCTGAACCCGAGGTTGCAACCTCATCCTACTCAACCCATATTCCCATATACTTCCCCATGCATAACATGGGGAAAAATTCCCTCTACAGGCGCTACAGCCCTCCTGCTAACAATCTACACAACATACATATTAACATAGATTATGTCTCCACGCCCATACGCCCTCAAACAGTTCACTCATGCAAACTCAACTCCTGTTACATCCGTTGCAATTCTGTTATGGAATCCTGGCCAAACCCCCCCCCACACTTTCCCTCATCACTCCCTTTTAATGAAGCCCCCCTATGGACCCTCCGCTTTACGTCCAGCAATCCCAACCCCACTTACTTACAGGTAATTATCACATCCCTTGTTAATCCAATCCACAGCTCGAACGCCCACAAGAATTTATAAACCTTCCTAGGATGTTTCGTTATTGGCTGGGCCCCAGGTTAATGGGAACACGGATGCCACATGCATACTTTGCTATACAGTAAGATATTTATAACAAATGGCACGCTTGCAAAGGGGTCAAATGTTATTGTCGCAATGCACCCAAGGTCCCTGAATTCCTTTCTACCATTCCTAATCGAGTTTCCATAGCGTGCCACAGTTAGATCATCTGCATAAATCAGACCGCAAATTTTTAAACGAATTCACTGCCTCCTCACAAACTGCACTACCCCAATAACCTACCGGCCCAAGTCCTAAACCCTGACCATGGATTTATCTGAATTTCCCTCATACCAGTTGCCCCTGCGAACATTTTTATAACCCGTCTAATGTTGTCCATTGACATCCCACCCTGATCAGAAACAGTTGTTTCATCCACGTACCCAATTAAAACTGGCCAAACCCTCGCAACCTACACCCTGGGTGGTTCCCTCTACGTGACACAACGCTGCTCCACCAAATCTATAAAGGGTTCCTGTACGCACGCAAACAATATTTGTGACATAGGACACCCTGCCTAATACCCTTCTTCCATTACAATCTCTCACCCAATTCGACCATTAATCTGTACCTCGCCATTGCATCTCCCATACACGCCTCAACCCAACCCACTATTTCTTCCCCAAACGCCTGACCCTGAGGATGGCTTTCAATGCTTTTCGATCCCACTCTATTCGTATGCCCTTGCCAATCGAGCAGCACCATCCAAACCTCCCTCTCCCCCCCTTTTGCCTCCACGAAATTCCTAAGTAACCATGCCCTCACCATCGACCACCCCTGGCCCCCCCCCCCCCCCCCCCACTGAGTTTTGATACTTCCCACCCAACCACACACTTGACCCGATTTCCCAAAAATCTTCGCAACATTATAAATCTGCGCTAACAAACGAGATCGCCGGGTAATCCCGAAGCATAATGTGCCCCTTACCCTTCGGTACCAATACAACGACAGCCGTTGCTTGCTTCTCCACCAGCTCACCTCTCTCCTTCATGCAATTAATAACCTAACCAAAAAAATGCCTATTATTCCCATGCTGCTGATTATAAAACTTCTGCCGGGAGTCCATCATTTCCCGGTGCTTTGGCCTTTCGCATTCCACTTAAAGCCCTCCATATTTCTCCCTCAGTTATTTCCCCCACCAGTGCTTTCCTATCACTGTACGCACTGACTACACACTCCCACACACCTGTTCTAAAAACCCATCTCAACCCCTTCTCGTTTGGCCAGTACTTCTCTTACTACTTGTCAGCAACACGCCCCCATTTCCTTCCCGTAGCTTGTATGACCTGCCCCTCCCTGTACCCTCCTATCGACTCATGAACCTGCCAAACCATGGAAATAGTCATTTCCTGCTGTCTTTGTTTTCTGCCTACGCAATACGCACGATGAAGGTCTATGCCCCATAACACTCTTCCACCCCCGCCTGTCCCCCCGCCCCCCCCCCCCCCCCCCCCCCCCCCCCCCCCCCCCCCCCCCCCCACCGCTAGGAATTATCCTGTACCTCACGCAGCCTCCCTTTATTGCATAATATCATCATTGGATATTGCCGCACCGCCCCCTCGCCATAGCAACCCCGTAATCTATCCTCCAATAGTTAGCAAGCCCATATTTTAAAGGAATTGATACGTTTCCCTTCCTTTACGTAATATTGCTTAATTGTTCTTTAGCCCACACCATCCCACCACATCACTTCATCCTCTACCCCATTTATCTCTGCACTTACCCTTCCCACAGCGTTGCAAATCCCTCTATCCCCTCCTCATCACTAAACTTGTATTCAATTTCCAATAACCCCTAGTATTTACCTGCTAGTGACTCCCACGCCACCTCTGCGTACTTACCGCAGAATGACGAATAAGCTACTTCTATTGTATGGAAAAAATGTCAACCCAACCTTGAGTATATACAGCCTATCCAACCTAGCCGCGTTACCCAGTTTACAAACGTGTGTTCTACTCCCACGCCCTCTCCAACCGCATCCCACAACTGAATATCCCTCAAAAAGATCTCGTGCAAGGCCGCCGACATTGCCTCGCCCCTTTTGGTTCCACGTTCAGCCCTCCTAATTAATGCAGTTCCAGATCCCCACCAACGACGGCCACTGTAGGTAAAACCCACGTAGAAGAAAACTACGTTCTTCACATACAAAATCAATTTTTACCCTCACATCATTTTCTGCAGGTGCATACACACCTTACAAGATACCATCTGCCCATCACCACCCATCACACGCAATACTCTTCCCCCCCTCCCCCCTCACTTTTAGCAACACAAACGGGCTCGCCTCCCTGATCAATATACCCACACACCTTTCAGATGTGCAGATGGCCAGAGTCATGACCTGATACCCTCCACCTCGAGCACTCTTCCCTCCTTGAAATGTGTTCTTGCAGGAAACACTACATCTTACCCTATATTTATACAGAAACATTCGAACCATTCCTTCTTACACAATTACATACCATTTACGTTATCAGTCATACACCTAAGGCCTCTTATAGTTTCCAACCTTCTCCTCTCTTCATTCATCCCAGGCTCCTGCCCCAGAGCCAGCACAAGCTTCATACACCATCAACCCCCCCCCTTTTTTTGCGATGCCTCTTATCGTGACTACTTCGACAGTATGCTCTTTCTTCCTCCCAGACCTCTGCGCCGCGTCAGGACATCATCTGAGTCTGACGCCCGCCACTCTCTTCCCTCGTGATGCCCTCTAATCCAGGTATCTTCTGGGTTCCCTCACGATGTACCTCGCCTCCACCACACCTCGTTCCACAGCACACGGCTGGACAACTCACTATTACTAGGTTGGCCTCAACCCTGCTATGGTTTTTTTTTTACTTTCCTCTACAGGCAACGCCATGCCTCTCACCAGCTCAGGGAACAAAATCCTCTGCAGGCGTCATCAATGTCTTTAACACTTTCCTGAAGTCTTCTCTTAGAGCCTGCACCTCCTCCTGCACCACTAGATTCTGTACTTTTACCTTGTCTAGATAACAGATACCTTTACATCACAGCTTACTCACACATGCCAGTTCCTCTTTGGCATCTCCACCTCTTCACTCCACAAGTGCCCAAGGCCCTTGCTTTAGCGTGGGGTTCTCAACAGCTATCATGCTGGTAACTGGTGCTTTCACAGTTTTGTTGCTGGTGGCCCTCCTCCAGCTTCACGCACTCTGCCGCCATATGGTCGTACCGCCCCACATATTCTGCACGATACGTCTCTGTCCGCATACGATTACCATAACTTGCGTTCTGAAATTCCTCCAACTCGACGGTAAGCGGTGATGTGGATGTCTCATAGTCATCTCAGGGAAAAGGTACCCCTCGGTCGCCATGTAAGCACCTGCCATTCACTTGCCCCGTTTTGTGCCAGATGTACGGTTCCATATGCCTCGAAAACATCCTGATGTCGCCTCCATCTGCCTCAAATGGACTTACGTATCTTAACCCACGTAAAGTGGCGAGATACGTCGATCTAAACGCTCCTTTCACAGCTGGAGTAGCGTCAAGACTCACGTCTGGTATCTCGTCACCAAAGGACTCCTAACGGACGTGGAATTCAGTTTGAAGAAGATTCAGTAAGCCCCATTCAGAGGCTAACCGTACACCTATGATCCTGGATTCCTTAGGTCTCCCTAATGCTTGTTGCGGAGTAATTACTGCGCTGAAGAGGGTGAAATCGCCCCACGAAGCAGGCTCAATACCAATGGTATTTATGCACCATCCTCACACTCAGCGCCATGTTGATACAAGGTTAGCTCGCCCGAAACAGCAGAGGGGGTGCAGAAGCACAAACCACACTCTACCGTGGTCAGGCAGAGATATCTTTTAGGTGCTTGTTATTGTTGAATCAGTCACAATCATCCTGATTGTCATTGACTAAGTGACTGCTTGACTTTCGCATATTATGATACTTGTGTCGTACTCCTGCTAGTATGGCGATGATATTTTCCGTGTTTTGAAACATTTCCCGGGGATTTTTAATCCGGAGGGTGTTAGCCATCTAAGATAACTCAAGAAAGGCAGTGCGCCATCGAGGGACTGTCTTGTTTGCATTGGGGTCCTCAATATTGTTCCTCAGGGTGGGATCCACTCCGTGTACTAACACCCAGTTACATACTTGCTAGGTGAATGAGACAAATGGTGTAGGAAACACGCCCAATGTTTTTTCACCTAGCCGGGAATCAAACATAGGACACTCGGTTGTGTGAAGCAAGTGCTTTGCCTACCATGGCCACGGGCATCTCAGTAGTAATATCGAGTCCTGCTGACTGCGTCTCTTTCTCTGTATATACCACTTGTTTCTGCGTGGTGCACCTTTCAAGGCAAGGTGAAATTGCTGACCTAGAAATGTAATAGAGAACCTCACGGCGCGCATAACAGAGATAAAACACCTCAATTACTGGGAGCACTTGAGGTTCCTAAACCTGTATTCCAAAAAAACACAATAAACACTTAGAGAGTGTGATCAGCTTCTCTTGTGATAAAATTGTGAATAAAGACAAATCTTGTGGAACATAGTGTACCAGTGTGCGTTTCCTAGACAATGGAAGGACGTGGACACCCAAGGAACACTTCGCTTCTACAAGTCACCGAAACCTGTCGAAGGTGTTGAGAACACCATAGCTCACGTTACAAGAGCAAGGTAAGTTGCGAATTTCTTGTAGATCAGGGGACTGCGCAGTTCTTGAGTCGCAAGGAGTTTGTAATCAACCTATAGTCGGCAGTAAGGTGTGGACTTTTGAGTCCAAACAAGTATGTATTTGTCAGCCACCAGTGTATGAAATATGCTGACATAACACCCCCTAGGGGTAATTTATATACTTACAAATTATATTTCTTGACAGCCCATGTTGATGGTTTCGACAGCTTTCAAGACCTCGTCTGCAGGGGCGGCTGTGTAGACGATTTGCTGTCATTTATCAGCTAAGTGTTTCCTATATTTATATTTATAAATTAAGCTTAGTTGGGAAAGGCCAAATCTTCAACAGTTGTTGAATCTTTTTTTTTTTTTATATTTTATTTAAAACATGACATTACAAAAATATAATATATAAAACTCATTTTAGGGTATAAATTAACACAATCCTACCTACAGCTAACATTACTCACCACACTTACAACTCCGTGTGGGTACACCCCCCCCCCCCCGCTCCCTGCTCCCTCATCCTATCGCTTAACCCAAACCTTTTGGGGGAGCTACCCAACAGAATTACTTGATATGAAACAACACTTTTTATATACACATCCCTTGAATGGTACTTAAAAATCGATACAGACCTGCCCAATTCATTGCACTGAACATTTATACAGACATATTACCCCCCCTAGTGGTTATCCAACCACCCCACTTTTACAACCCAAAATACTATAAACATGAATGTTGCCTAATCTAATGTCACACAGCATGTCCCAAAAATTAATTTATGTAATTGTCCTAATGGTTCAGTTACATAAAAATATGTATTACACAACAATGGTGATATAAAAAAGTCACAAAGACATACAAAATGACTACAAAACCATAGGTTAAACTTAGTCTCAAAAAATCCAACACATGTAAGCTTCTACACATTTAAACATGCAATTCCAATGTTAAAAACAATAACAGCTTCAGCTATGACATTCAAGCTCTATACAGCTTATATGGACATAACTTAGTGCTATTGACAAGAGTACAATACAACATAAAATATAACCCTGACATAGTAAACACATGAAGACTGTGCCTAGCACCACCCAACCACAAAAACCCTATAACAACACTGTTACCCAACTTTATTTACACTGTCTGACGTACATTAAACTCTTTACTCTCAAAACAAAACTGAAAATTGCAGATCACCCGTGATGAAAAATAATGCACAGACATTAATACAAAACTTTAAAACAGCATATCTCTGGACACGTGCATGATCACAGCATCAACACTATGCAGTGCAAGGCACCTAGAAAACAGTTGGAGCAAATACATGCAAATTTTTATAGCAAAAAATCCAAATTACAATGTCATTACCCTAAATCAAATTACCACACACAATATGTATAATATGTGTTTAGTCCATGTTACACAAAAAAAATGGCCAGCTCCACAGGTGCAAGCACCGTGGTCCACATATTATTCACCCACGCATCACTCATCCAACACTACGCAAACATTTATTTTATCCATTACCAGGGAGGCGACCCTGTTTCACTCAGACTTTCCTACCCCAGCAAAACTTTCCCAATCATCCCCCCTCCCCCGTAATTACAAGTTAAAAAAACCCGTAACGTAAGTTTCCTTATCCCTTTAAAAACCCTTCACCCACCCCCTCCCTAATTTCTTATTTTTCTACCGTTTTATAGAACTTCCGTAACACCCCCTTTTCCCCTCGAAAACCTGTTTCCCGCAATCCCCACAATTTAGATATAATCTGCCTATGTACCCCACGCTTAAATTACATTTTCCCCCCAACCCCCCACGTCGAGATTTAAATGCTCTAATACAGAATTCCTTTACCCCCTTCCTATTTTCACCTTTTAAACCCCCCCTTGCCCCCTCTTTCCATCACAAAAATATATACATGAAAACCCACTCCTCCCCCCCCACATACCCCACATCCCCCCCGTCAATGACTGTCTATCCCATGTACCACCCCTGACGGTAAATCCCGTGCGGGAAAACGATCATTACATCCTGAACCCGAGGTTGCAACCTCATCCTATAAACCCCTATTCCATTATTCCCCATGCTACAGGGGGAAAATTCCCCTTACAGGCGCTACAGCCCTCCCTGTAACAATCTACACAACTACATTTAATTTTGTTTGTCCCACCCCCATAGCCCTAAAAACGTTCCCCCTCAGAAAACTCAACCCCTGTTACATCCGTTGCAATTGTTATGGAATCCGGGCCCAAACCCCCCCCCACCTTTCCCTCATCACCCCCCTTTTTTTAATAAAGCCCCATGGGCCCTCCGTTTTAGTCCAGAAACCCCCAAACCCCCCCCTTACTTAAGGAATTTTTTCACATCCCTTTTAAAACCAATCAAGCTCGAACCCCCACAAGAATTTAAAACCTTCCAAAGGTTTTTCGTTTTTGGGCGGGGCCCAGTTAATGGGAACACGGTGCCCACCCCATACTTTGCTATACGTAAGATTTTAATAACAATGGCACGCTGCAAAGGGTCAAATGTATGGTCGCAATGAAACCCAAGGTCCGAATCCTTTCTCCCTCCTAATCGGTTTTCCATGCGTGCCACAGTTAGATCTCTGCATAAATCAGCCGAAAATTTTTAACAAATTCCCCTCCCTCCTCACAACTGCCTACCCCAATAACCTCCCGGCCCAGCCCCAAAACCCCTGACATGGTTTTCTAAATTTTCCCTCATACCAGTTGCCCCTGCGAAATTTTTATACCCCCGTCTAATGTTTCCATTGAATCCCCCCCTGTCAAAAACAGTTGTTTCATCCACTACCCAATTAAAAGGGCCCAAAACCCCTCGCAACCTAACCCTGGTCCCTCTACGGAACAACCTGCTCCCCCAATTTTAAAAGGGGGGTCCTGTAGACGCCAAAAAATTTTTTTGGGAAAAGGGGACCCCCTCCTAATACCCTCCCATTACAATCTTTTCCCCAAATTTCGACCTTAATCTGTCCCCTCGCCATTGCATCCCCTTAAAACCCCTCAACCCAACCCCTTTTCTTCCCAAACCCCTGCCCCTGAGGATGGTTTTTAATGTTTTTCGATCCCCTCTATCGTATCCCCCTTCCAATCGAGCACCACCAAAACCTCCCCCCCTCCCCCCCTTTTGCCCCCCGAAATCCAAGAAACCCCATGCCCCCCACCATGACCCCCTCCCCCCCCCCCCAAACGGGTTTTTTGTATCCCACCCCCCCAACACTTGACCCGTTTTCCCCAAAAATTTCGCAAAAAAATTTAATTCTGCGCTAAAAAACGAGATGCCGGTAATCCCGAAGCATATGGCCCCCCTTACCTTCGGTCCAATACAACGACACCCGTTGCTGCTTTCCCCCAGCTCACCTCTCTCCTTCATGCAATTTAATAACCTAACCAAAAAATGCCTTTAAAATTCCCATTGTGTTAAAACTCTGCCGGGAGTCCATAAATTCCCCGGTGCTTTGCCTTTCGCTTTCCCATTAAAGCCCCCCATATTTCTCCCCATTTTTCCCCACCAGGCTTCCCTATCTGTACGAAACTGACTACCCCACTCCCCCCACACCTGTTCTAAAACCCCCCTCTCAACCCCTTCTCGTTTGCCAGTATTCTCTTTCTACTTGTCGCAACACCCCCCCATTTTCCCTTCCGTAGCTTGTAGACCTGCCCCTCCCTGTCCCTCCCTTTGATCATGAACCCCCAACCATGGAATAGTCATTTCCCGCTTCTTTGTTTCTGCCTACGCCAAAACGCCGATGAAGGTCTATGCCCCTAACCCTTCCACCCCCCCCTGTCCCCCCGCCCCCCCCCCCCCCCCCCCCCCCCCCCCCCCCCCCCCCCCCCGTAATTATCCTTTTTAGCAGCCCTTTTTTAAAAATTTATTTCCCCCCTTGGATTTGCCGCAGCCCCCCATCCAAACCCCATCATTCATTTACCCCATTTTATTGAAATTCCCTTCCCACATTGCAATTTTCTTTCCCCCCTCCACCCAAAACACTTTTTTAATTTTCCTAAAACCCCAATTTTTCCCGCAAACTCCCACGCCACCCTCTATCCCCCTTCCCAATAACTAAATTTTGTATAAAAAATTCAAAACCCCTTAGTATTCGCCCATCCCCAGCCCTCCGTCTTACAAAATTTTTCAAAAGCCCCTTCCAAGAAAAAATTTACCCAAAAGATTCGCTAACCGCCCCGTTCCCCCTTTTGGTTCCACTCCCGCCCTCTTAAAGGCCTCCCCCCAACGAATTTTCCCTAAAAAGAAAATAGCCACATTCCCCCTTTTTACCCTCACTATTTTTGAGGGCTTTACACACTTACAAAAATCCTTTTCCCCCATCCACCACCCATCCACCCCCCCAATAAAAATTTTCCCCCCCTCCCCCCTCACTTTTAGCAACACAAACGGGCTGCCTCCCTGTCAATATACCCACCACCTTTCAGTGTGCGATGGCAGGTCATGCCTGAACCCCTCCACCCCGGCACTCTTCCCCCCCCTTTAAATTTTGTTCTTGCAGGAACATACCCTCTACCCTATATTTTTAAGAACATTCGAAAAACCCTTCCTTCTTACACATTACTACCATTTTCGTTACAGTCATACACCCAAGGCCTTTATTTTTTCCAACCCCCCTCCCCTCTTCATTTATCCCAGGCTTTCCCGCCCCCGGCCAGCACAAGGGGTTCACACCATCAACCCCCCCCCCTTTTTTTGCGATGCCTTTATCGTGATACTTCGAAGTGCTCTTCCCCTTTCCCCCCAGACCTCTGCGCCGGGGTCGGACATCATTGAGTCTGACGCCCCCCACTCTCTTCCTCGTGATGCCCCCTTTAAACCAGTTTTTTCTGGGTTCCCTCAGATGTACCTCGCCCCACCACCCTCGTTCCACAGACACGGCGACAACTCACTTTATAGTTGGCCCAACCCTGCTATGGTTTTTTTACTTCCTCTACAGGCAACGCCATGCCTTCACCAGCTCGGAACAAATCCTTGCAGGGGGCATCAATGTCTTTAACACTTCCTGAAGTCTTCCCCTAGGCCCGCACCTCCCCCTGCACTTGTTCTGTACTTTACCTTGTCTAGTAACAATTCCTTTCATCACAGCTTAAAACACATGCCAGTTCCTCTTTGGCATCTCCCCCTCTTCACTCCACAAGTGCCCAAGCCCTTGCTTTGCGTGGGGTTCTCAAAAGCTTCATGTGGTAACTGGTGCTTTTACCCGTTTTTTGCTGGTGCCCTCCTCCCGCTTCACGCACTCTGCCGCCCTATGGGTAGCCCACATATTCTGCACGTACGTCTTGTCCGTACGTTCCTAACTTGCGTTCTGAAAATTTCCCCCAAAACCCACGAAGCGGTGTGGGATGTTCATATCATCTTTAGGGAAAAGGTACCCCCGGGGCCATGTAGCACCCGCCACCCCCTTGCCCTTTTGTGCCAGATGTACGGGTTTCCTATGCCTCGAAAACATTGATGCGCCTCATCTGCCCCAAATGGGGGCTTACGTATCTTAACCCCCTAAAGTGGCGAGATACGGATCAAAAGCCCTTCACGCTGGAGTAGCGTCAAGACTCACGTCTTTGGGTTCTCGTCACCAAAGACTCCCACGGACGTTTTGGAATTCAGTTTGAGAAGATTCGTAAGCCCCATTCGGGCTAACCGTACACCTATGTCCTGGATTCCTTAGGTCCCCTAATGTTGTTTGGGGGTAATACTGCGCTGAAGAGGGTGAAATGCCCCACGAAGCAGCTCAATTACCCAATGGTATTTATGCACCTCCCCCACTCAGGCCCTGTTGATACAAGGTAGCTCGCCCGAAACGCAGAGGGGGGGCAGGCACAAAACCCCACTTACCGTGGCGGCAGGAAAATCTTTTAGTGCTTGTTAAATTTTTGAAACGTCACATCATCCGATTTATTGATAAGTGACTGCTTGACTTTCGCATATTATGATACTTGTGTCGTACCCTGCAGTATGGCGATGTTTTTTTCCGTGTTTTGAAACATTTCCCGGGATTTTTAAACCGGGGGTTAGCCTCTAAGATAATCAAGAAAAGGCAGTGCGCCACGGGGACTGTTTGTTTGCATTGGGGTCCTCAATATTGTTCTCAGGGTGGGATCCACTCCGTTACTAAAAAAACCCGGTTTCTATTGCTAGGTGAATGAGACAAAAGGTGTAGGGG
>NC_069481.1:1800472-1839828 GCF_026875155.1 Cherax quadricarinatus
CAGAACAGGCTGGATGCTAGAAGGGCAGTCCTTTCTGTATTCACTGGAGATCTCTAAGCTTTTAGAATCGGTTTTTTGTAACTTTTTACTGACTGTCCGACTTAACCGTCAGAGAAAAAATTTGGATGAACCTTTTTGATTAAAAATAGGGGAATTTAAACCCCTGGGTGCCAATGTCCACCTAAGAGGCGACTGTTGGTTCCTTTAAAAGTTTTAGGTTATCAAAGGTTTGTGGCCCGTTTCAAAAATGAATTCTTTTGCAGCAAATAAAATTTAAGTTTGGGATACCGAAACGGGGGCTAAAACTTATTTTATTGGGAGCTTTCCGTTTTTGCGGGAAAGGAGGGTTTCCGGCTGGGAAAGTAACGGGGAAAGGATCCATCATGGTTTGTGTACACTGCCCCTAACCCAGTATTGGAGGCATCTTTTCTTAAAAAAAAATTTTTTATTAATTTTTGGGAATCTTAAGTATAGGGTTTTTCAAAAAAGATACTTTTAATTCATTAAATTTTTCCGAGCACGTTGGAAAGTTCAAGGGGTTTCCTTCACAGATTTTTTAAGGAACCGGAAAGTGCCTGTAAGATCGTAAGGTCGGGATAAACTGTGCATAAAAATTAAAAACCCAAAAAAAGCTACGCATGGTTTTTGGGTTTTTTTGGGGAAATTTAAAATTTCAAATAAAGCTTTGAATTATGGGGAGAGGCGGGGGAGTTTTACTGAAAGTATCAGTCCAAGATTCTAATCTTGTTATACCCAAAGGAAAGCATTTTTCGGTTGGGGCAGTGAGGCCTGTGGTGAACCTACGCAAAATGTGTTAATGTTTGGATTTTTTCGCCCCGTGGGATGTCTTCGTAATGTTATCAAAATAAACTGAAACATTTGGCATATTACCCAAAACCCTTTTTCATCAGTCCCGTAGGTAGCACAGGCATTGCCAAACCCCAAGGGTGTTTTATTGATCAGTCCTTTGGTGTGTAGGAAAAAGCGGTTTTTACGCTTAGAAGAAGGATCTAACATTTCTTGATGATATGCTGCGCAATATCAATTTTCGAAAAAAAGGAAGGTCATAAAATTTGCGTTTTGATGTATTATCAAGGGATAGGTTCAGCTCCCCGAGTTATGCTTAAAGGCCCCTGAAGTCAATAGCAAGTCTATTGAATTATCCCCCTTTTTTAACCCTGATATGGTGACAATATGCGATACTGAAGGTTAAATTGATCTTTAGTTTAATAATCTGTCAAACCTCTCTTTTTAAATGCTCCCTAAGGAATTGGAACTGGGAAATTTTTTTCCGTTTGAAAAGGATTGTCCCTTTCACTAAGTTAGTCTTATAAACTACCTGGAGGTAAACCCCTGGAAAAATCGTAAAAAAGTTTTAAAAAAGTTACTAAAACATTGAAGTAGTTATGTCTCTTGGCACCCAAAAAATTTCATTAATATTAATTTTGGGTTTTGCCCCCGGAGTGGTCAAGGGGTCCCCAAAGGGCATGTTGTTTTTCTTTCATATTTCAAATTTGAAAAATTTGGGGACCCCTTGTCCCAACTCTTGGGTTCTTTTTTAAAGGAAATGTTTCGCCACACAGTGGCTTCATCAGTCCATACGAGGAGAAAACTTTGAAGAACCGGAGGAGAATAGGGTAATCAGTCCCCAACCCTTTAGTCGATTTTTGTTCAGTCCATTTAATCTTGAAGAGAATGGCAATTCCCTTGAAAATTGAAAAGGAGTCCCTTCGGAAAATATCTAAGGGGCCCTTTAAAATCAGGGAAAAACAAAGGGGTGGGCAGGGAGGGGGAAGCCGGGCTTTGGTCTGAAACCCTGTCAAGGGCATTTAGGGATCGGAGGTGATTTTTTTCCCTTTTTATCTAACAAGTGAAACCCGGGGATCCTACTACCCCCGCTTTCCCAGAGTAGCACCCCTGGTTTTTTAATCCCCATTTAAACTCACGGGGACATTAAACTCACTGGGAAAAATTTTGAGGGGCTTCTCTGACTTTTTACAGGAAGGTATCTGAAAAGGGTTTTGTCCCCCTTTGAGATGGGAAAAGGGCAACCTCAGGGAAAGGGAAAAAATGGCCCTTTTTAATTACCTATTAGTACGGGGCAAGAAGTGATGGGAGCTTTGTACGGGTTCAGCCCAAACCCCGGGGAACCCTTTGGCCTAATTTTTACAACGGATTTGGGAGGAAAAAAAAATGTCCCTAGGCCCCAAATAGGGCTGAAAAAATAGCAGAGGAATGAGGGTTTCCCTTTTAAAATTAGGGGGAAAAGCTTATCCGGGAAAAGACTATACTGTGCATCCCCGTTGTCTCGTTTTTAAAGGTAAAAAATTAAGTCCATTAAATGTTTTCCCGAAAAAAGGGTGCTTTGGGTTTTTTCAGTCTTTTTAAAAAATCTTCCAATTTTTGGACCTTTTTAGAAAGGGCAATTGGACGTTTTTTGTCTCTTAACACCACAACCCAAAAAGCAAACAGGAAAAAAGGGAAATCATTTTACTTTTCACTAGGGGGCTTTGATTTCTTAAGGTTGACGAACCCTTGCCCTTAAAGGGGTTTTATCCCTTTTTTGGTTTTTAAAAGGAATTGTGAGCCTCAGCATACAGGCCAGCAGCCTCAGAAACTTCCTCAGCTTTAATCAGGTTACGTTCTCGGGTGAATGTTCGTATCTGATGGGGAAGAGCTGTCAGGAACTGGTCAGCAACCTAAAGTCTCTAGAGATTCATAACGTGATCAATTTCCTGAACTCTCTACCAAAAGTCGAACAAACGAAAGAGTTTTACCTGTAACTGCTGAAAGTTCTGGCTAGGCTGAAAGGTGGTACCTGAAATCTTCCTGAAGAATTAGTGGTTTTTTAAATTGTTTTAAAGGTTGTTTTCTTCAGTGGTTATAATTACATATGATATCCCGACAAAGTTGCATAGATATTCAAAGCGGTACCAGAAAAATAACATTCCTAACCTGGTTTAGCCCAGGTGTCGCAGGCCATTCACAGAGGTAGCAGTATTTTCAAACCTGAAAATGCTAAAGTTATGTCTTCCCCTGTAAAGGGGGTAAATTAGGTGTTGGAATTGTGCACTAGGCACGTTGTTCCTTACTCCATCAAATTGCTGTTGTGAGAAATTTAAAATTTTTTTTCTTTAATTCAAGGCGGGCTTGTTCAAGCCGCGATCCTTTTCTCCCCCCTTTAAAACCTATTCCTATCCTTTGTTTTCCTAAAAGTTCCCTTAATTTAACTTGTTCTTCCATACTTAAGCTTCTTCACGTAAATCTATCACTTCCTTTTTGGGTCTTCTCTCTTTTTTCTAATGTTATCTTGGTTTTCTCTTTCAATTGATTCTTTCCCTTTTTACCCTCTTTTTCCCTTTTCTATTCTCTTCTTTCAAGTTTTTTCCGGGATTTTAGACAAATGAAAGATTTAAAATTTTTCCCCTGTTTTTCCCTAACTTACTTCCGCATTCACCCAAAACTGGTATTCCCCCATATTGAAAGAATAAACTTAAACTACCAGGGGAAAAATAAAAAAGGGGGTATTAAGAAAACGGGGGGTTTTAAATTTCCTGCTCCACTCAAACTGTAAATAAATGAGAGGGCTCGATTCCTACTTCAATTAAACAATGTTTTAAGAAATGAGGGTTCTATGCGGGCCCCGAGCAAACAGTAAGTAGAATGGGGTCCTTGCCCACCCAACCTTCCCCAACAATCAAGATGCCCTACGCATTTCCCCCTTGTAAATAAAGGTAAATGAAAAAATTTGTCATGGAAAAAATCTGGGGTCCATGAGTCAAATCCCCCAAAGTTTTTTAAAGCTCACCAAAAAATTTTGGTGGCAGAATTAAAAATATTATTCCTGCCTGGCTTGTTACAAAATTGGGGACTAAAAACAATCCCCAAATCTTTTAAATACCTTTTTCCTGTAGTCCACCATAGGGGAATGATCACTCTGGCTGGTGGTAACCGTCTGGGGTATGGGCATTGAAGTTCCAATGGTAGATCGAGGGGGTTTGAACTTGATTCTGAGGGGGTTGTCCTGGCAAGGTCGCCTTTTGGAAGGTTACTCAGTTTTGTAAAACTTCAGACAGTATTACCAAAGCTGGCCCCTCCTCAAAAAAATTAATGAATAGAAAAAGAAAAAAAAACTGACAAATATAAACAATTTATTTTTTAAAAAATTTTTAAAATTAAAACATTTAAAATATGAAATTTTTAAACCCTACATTAAAGAAAATGAAAAAGGAAAAAAAAATAAATGTATCTGAATTCACGCTAAAAAAATTGTGTGTTGGGGTTGGGGACACGCTGTTGTTTCAATCGTTTTGCCATTCTAATGTGGGGGGTTGGGGGGGCGCAGGTGTTGGTGAAACCCACTAGCTCGTTCTGTGGCTGTAAATAATCTTTTCCCCTGACAGGGGGATCAGGTTTTTGACCACGTAATGATGAGGGGTTACGCCTGATTTTATACATGTGCACAGGCAAGTAACTACAACCTGGGAGTCTCCGGACGTTAGTCCGTCTCCTTAAATTTTACCGTGTTGCAGGTGACCCTCTCTGCACCCAAAGCTGAAAAGATAGACAGGTTCCCCACTGTTAAAGAAATCACTCTCCATGAAAAGTACAATCCTAAAACGGGGGATTATTGCAACAGTCAATTAGGCAAGGTGAAAAAGCTATGTTTTTTTATTGGTCAAAAGTAAGCTTTCAACCAAAAATCAGTAGAATAAAGGCGGGTTGTACTTACAGAGTGTGGGAGCGTGAGTTAGTGATTACTGTTTGGCCCGGGGAGCCCCACACTAACCTTTGGGGGGGGGGGAAGAAGGAGGGGAAATGGTAGGGGGGGAGCTAGAAGACCTTCCTTTAACAAGCAGTGGAAAAAAACTATCACTTTCGGGGTGGGGGGGGGAAAGGGGGGGGAACAGCAGGAGTAGGACTTACCTTACCTTAAAAGTAGCTGGCAAGCAAACTATCATTTCGAGGGGGGGGGAAAAAGGGGGGGGGGGGATAGCAGGAGGGACTTTCCTACCTTAAAGTGTCCGGCAATGAAACTATTGTTACTATATCGCTATCCTATCTATTGAAATTTTTCCCCTCACAGACATGCCCATTCCTCTCCCCCCGTATCATAGTTTTCCACCTATGGAGGGGGAGCATGGACAGGGGGGTCGTCCCACAGTTACTAAAAACGCGACTAGCCCCCCCTCACAAAGGGGGCAGAAAACAATAGCAAAGAACTACAGATGATAGCACTAACACCCCAAACAAAAAAAATTTTTGAAAGGGTCCTAAGAAGCAAGATCATTGTTCGATTGCCTATTGGGCCGTGCGGACTGCTGTTTACCTGGAGTTTACCGGGAGAGTTTCGGGGGGTCAACCCCCCCCCCCCCCACCAGGCCTCCCACCCGACAACCAGGCGGCCCTCCCCAAAAACCCCCCACCACGCCCCACCCGGAACTGACTTTGGGTGTTGTCCGTGCCGCTTGAAGACTCCCCGGGGGGTCTTTTGGTAATCCCCCTTATTGGCTGGAGGCAGTTGAACAGTTGGGCCCCTGAAACTTTTTTGAGGTCTTTTTTAAGTGCTGTGAACCCCCTGCTTTTCATTGGGGGGAGGGTGCATCGTCTGCCGTCTTTTGCTTTCGTAATGAGTGATTTTCGTGGAGTTCGGTACTAGTCCCTCTAGGATTTCCGGTGTATTAATATGTATCTCTCCCCCCTGCGTTCCAGGGAAAAACAGGGTTTAGAAACCCCAAAACGCTCCCAGTAATTAGGTGTTTTATCTCCGTTTGCCGCCCTGAAAGTTTCTTGTACATTTTCTAGGTCGGCAATTTCCCTGCCTTGAAGGTGCTGTTTAAAAGGGCAGCAATATTCCAGCCCAGATGAACAATGACCCGAAGAGGTTTTATCCTGGGTTGGCCCCCTAGTTTTGAAGGTTCTTGTGCAGCACCCCTGTCTAGACTGGCTTTTTGTGCAGTTTTTTTCTGTTTTGAAAAATTCAAAATGGCAGTTTGACATGGTCGCCCTTTTAAAAACGGTGGCGTCGAATTAGTTCGTGGATGCTTACAGTTAGCGATGAGGTGTCCTGCCTACGTCATCGGTGAGGTATATGGTATACCGAATGAAGAATTGTATGGAGTAGCCATAAATGGAATTACAAGGATCTTCATCAAGTTTAAGGAGGAGGGCTTCTACTCCAGCATCGTTAACAAATATCAAGAGAGAAGACTGGCCGTGAACACTGCAGTGGAGATATGCCTACATGATGTGTCGAGTTACATGACGTGGGTAAAAGTAAGGAATGTACCATTTGAGGCAACAGAGCATGATGTGGCAGCAGTTTTCCATAACTATGGAGAAATCCACTCAGCTGCATTGGGAGTGTGGAAAAATGGACCTTATGAGGGGTTGCCTGAGGGAACATTTACACTGAAAATGACCCTACGGCAGCCAATTCCAACGTATGTGCTACTGGACGTCTTCAGGACTCAGGTCTACATGTATTACTCAGGACAGAGGAAGACATGCAGATTGTGTGGGTCTTATGACCATATGGCAGCCCAATGCCATAAGAAAGCAGGAAGGAGGGAGCAGATACCATTGCCTATAAGTCGACAGCAAGGTACAGAGGTGTCGGAAACTGGGGCACTCCCCAAAACGACACCTTGTCGTTGGAGTAAGGAAGTTGATAAGGCAGAGGAGGCAATGAACGAATGCATAACGTTACCGGTTGAAACAGAGACTGCAGCAGCGATGACGGGAACGAGTGATGAGTGTGAAGGACCACAGGATGGATTGCTGGAGGAGGTTATAAGCTCCTTTCTAAGTGAAGTTGAGGGTGGTCTGGAGGTAGCAAGGAGTACACACATGTTGGTGACATCACATAATGATTTGGTGGTTGGGGAAAATTTGCGCACTAATGGCACTGTGCACACAGTTGTGGCAGAAGTACATAGGGAGGGAACGAGAGATGAAGAAGCGTGTGGTGATGGAAGTTCGCGTAAGCGATCGGCTGGAACGTTGGAGATGGACGACGTTCTCACTCCAGGACAGAGATCAGGGGTAAAGTCTTGGAAAAAGGAAGTGAGCCAAACGGGGGAAGAGGGGAAGGGTAAGGAAGGGATGAATAGTTCTCAAGACAAGGGAGGGGTAGGGGGGTTGAACAGGCAGGCTGCCAAATGAGAACCTCTTCACCAGGAAAGTATAGTAGGACATCTACCAAGGTGGAAGGGAAAGCCGCCGCTATTAAAGTAATTCAAGGTAGTAACAATTAATGTAAATGGGTTGAGAAATGAAGTGAAACGGATGGGGGAAAGTGGTTCCTCAGGAGGTATAATGTAGTGTATGTTTTATACAAGAAACATAATTATAAGCTTGGCTGAAACATATTACTAAAAAGGTTATAAGTTTTTTGTGGTGGGTCTATGGGGTTTTTAAAAGGAGGAGTGGCTGTGGCTGTGAAGGAAAACAGTCCCTTACGTATAATAAGTGGGAGGAGGGGGGGGGGGGAGGGTGGTGAGGGTGGATGGTGAGTGGGGTTTGAAACGAGAGTATGTTTTATAGGGGTTTACATGCCAGCGAGAGCACAGTCAGAATAAAAGAAGAATTTGTAAGAGACTTTTGTTGTATCATTTATGGGGTTTACCTTTAGTCACTATAATTGGAGGAGATTGGAACGTGTCATAAGTGGGAGGGGACGTGGGAGCCGGGGGGGGGCGGGGGGTGTGTGTTGGGGGGCGTTACGCAGTGTTTTGCAGGATGTGGGGGTAAGGATGTGGGGGGAGGGGGGCTTGGAGAATAGAGTTTACCTTTGTCAAAAGAGGTTATTCAGCGCGTTTAGATAGAATTCTATACATCGGAATCATTTTAGTGTTGGGGGAAGTAAAAACAGTGGAGTGGGGTTTTCTGCCCATAGGGCAGTTTTGGCTGAGCTGGATTGGGGGGATGTGGTTAAGATACAATCAGGGTTTTGGAAGTTAAATGCGAGACTAGTGAGGAGTGAGGTGGGGGGAGTGTGGAGTTTGGTGAATGGTGGCAAATTTGTGGGGAGCCAGGGAGGAGGAGACGAGTATCCGGAGTGGTGGGGAAAATAAAGCTAAACCAGGTATAGCGGGTTTTTCATAAATGTAAAGGGAGGGGAGGGAGGCGAGGTGGAGGTATGGATTACAAAAATTATTTGGAGCAACAGCTCAATGAGTGTTATGAGGAAGGGGAGGGAAGGCAAGTACGAAAAGATATTGCTGTCAGAGATAGATTGAAGGAAATACATAATGAAAAGATTTGATGAGATAAAGGGTAAGGGCCGGGATGGAAGCAGTACTGTGGGGAGATAAGCCTTCGGGAAGTGTTTTGAGAAGTTTTAAAATCAGGAAAAAGGGTCAGCTATTTTAAAAACATAGAGGTTAGTGAAGATTTGGGAGGGATATTATAAGGGGCCAATGCTAGCAACAACTGAAAGGAATGAGTAATTATGCTGACTTTTGGTTTCAAAAGAAGTGGGCAAGGGGAAAAGTTGGGTAGTTTTTGAGGAAGGGGAAGGGGTGTGCAAGCCTTGGGGATGTGTGGGGAGGAGATAGTTGGAATGGATGGTGTAATTAGTATGGATGAAGTAAAAGAGGCAGTGCTCAATTTAAGTATGGGAAAAGCTCCAGGAATAGATGGGATTGCGAATGTTTTTTTATAGAGTTCAATGGGACCATTAAAAGTATTGTCGGGGTACGGGTTTAATGAATTGTATGCTGAGGGAAGGTAAGTTGGGAATGACACAGCGGACGGGTGTGGTCGTGGTTAGTAAGGAAAAAAAGGAGGGAGAACACTGACACGTACAGGGCCATATCTTTAATGTGTACAGACTATAAGATTTTTGCGAAGATACTAGGGAATAGGATAAAAGAGGGGTGATAGGAGGTATACTACATAAGGAACAGTTGGGGATTCCGGGACGTAGCATGAGAGATGGGCACAGGCTGATTAGGGAATTTTTGAAGGGTTGCAATGGGGGTGGAATTTTAGGTATTGATTGGGAGAATGCAAAAGACGGTGGGGAATAGGGAGTTTCTGGGGGCCAGTTTGAGACGTCGTTTTGGTGAGGAGTTGTAAAGTGGGTTTGAGATTTTCTGTTTCTGGGCGGGTTTATACAGGTGCAATTAATGGTAGGTTGGGCAGGATTTTGGAAAAGGAGATGGGTCTGAGACAGGGGTGTCCTATGTCTCAAATTTTGTTCGCATGCATACAGCACCCGTTTTATGGAAAAGGTTGAGGGAAAAAGGGGGTTTCACATGGGGAGGGGGGTGGGGTTTTTTAAAATGGTGGTAGGATATGTGGACGTACAACTGTACTGATCACTGGTGTAGAAGGATTGAGAATGTTAGGGAGGGTCTTGAAGGTTTTTGGGAGGGCGTCAAGAATGAGCGGGCAACAGAGCTAAATCAAAATTATTAGAGATAGGTGCTTGGTTGGGGGGTGGAATGGGGCTGGAGGGTTTTGGGTGGGAAGTAGCGGAACGGTTGAAAATTTGTGGAGTTCTTATATGGCTTTAATGAGCAGGAGGCTCGCGCGGTGAACTCGGAGTTGGTAGGAGAGAAGATAGTTGAAAAAGGGTACAGAGCCTAGAGCAGGGGATGTTACTTTATTGCAAAGGGCGATTATAATAAATTCATTGGTGTATAGTAAAGTGTGGAATGTTGCTGTGGTGTATCCTTTACGGGTGCAGGAGATATTGAGAACAGAGGAGGGCGGGTCCGTTTGTGTGGGGTTTTGGGGGGCATGGCTCAGTAAAAAAGGTGGTCAAAGTCAAATGTAAGAAGAGGAGGAGTGGACTTTTGGCACTGGGGGCCGAGAGTAAAGGCATTGTATGTAAAACAGAGGTTTGTGTGGGAAGGAGGGGTGAGAGGGGTAAGAGTTGGAAAAGTGATGGATGATGTGCGATGGTGGTGGGGAGGAAAGGAATTAACTGAATGTGAGACTATGCTTAGGGTATTGTTAGTTTGTCAGAGAGGCAGCAAAACTTAAAGGTTGGAAGGTTGGTGGAGATGAGTAGGAAACCAGAAACCATGCAAGGGGTATCAGTATACCCCTTGTATGACTGGGGTAAGATTTTGGTATGATTTCCGGAAGCTTAGATTAATGCCGAGGGTGAGGGAGTTAGTTTATAGATTTGTAATGGGAATTTTAGCTTCAAAGTTGCCTTGTGTGTAATGGGCTTTGGTGAGGGGAAGCGCATGCGAAAAGTGTGTGAGGAGCGGAAACAGCTTTTCATGCAGTTTATTTCTGTAAAGAGTTGGGGGAGGTACAGTTGTGGTTTGGGAAAAAGTTTTTCAGGTTGAGGGCGGGGGGGGTAAAGTAGAGATTCTGAGAGCCCTAACATTCGAAGTTTGAGGGGTCTCTGAAGACGTGAGAGAGCTATTATGAAAATAGTGGCAGATTCTGTATTTTTCTTGGGGATTGAGGGACAAGGGTGGGGGGATTAGAATTAGGGCGATTGCGCAGGAATATCGTACGGTATTTTAGGAATAAACTTTTAAATTTATGGGGAACGTGGGAACGCGTTTTCCGGATCACACAGAAATATTACAGTAAAGGGATCATTGATGTGCCACACAAAGTATAGATTAAGGGACCGTTTTCCTTTTTAGCGGGGATATATAAGTATTGGAGGGTGAGTGCATTGAGGTAAGGTTATCTGGAGGGGTTGTAGGGTTTTGGGGAAGGGAATGTCAAACGTGGTGGTTGTTTGTGAGAGGTATGTTGCAACTTTTAGTGCAACACTACAGTGTTGCAACTGTAGTGCAAAACTACGTTTTGTGCTTAACAAAGTTTTATTAAGGTAAGTGTCTGTGCATAAGCACGATAAAGGAGGATAATGAACGTATTATGAGCGTTTGGCTACACCAATACTTTGAGCTCATGTCGTTTTCATACTGTTCATTTTTTGTGTATTTTACATACATGCAAGACAAAAAACATGGTTCCAAAAAACTTTTCATTGTGTTAGATTATAAAAGGGGGTGTGGGTGTGTGCGTATATGTGTATGTATGTATATGTTTGTATGATGTTTGTGTGTATATGAATATATATTGTATATGTTATTTATATATATATATATATATATATATTAATATATATATAATAATATATATATTATATTAAATATAATATTTAACATAATATGGACAGAGTTTTTTAAGGATACATTGTTGATAAAAAGGTGGCATATCGGTACATGTTGTTACGGTGTATCACGATTATAAGGCGAAAATCCATCCAGCTCCCAGAGCTGGGCGTGTGCCCAAAATGCAGCATGCATTACCCCTTTGAACAGCCGCGCTGACCCGCTGGAACAAAAAACTAGCTGCCCTGGGATCCCTAGTTACCCTGATGAGTTTTTTTTCCCGCTCCTTAAGGAAATTAGATGCACTCTTTCCCCATAAAGCCAAGGGTCTCTGAGCTATGGGAACAAACATATAATGATGGGGCAAGTTCTCCATATTTTCTAGATTTTTGGGGAAACTCCCTAAAGCTGGCAGCTGCCCCCCCTTTCCTCCTGGTGTATTGGAGATAGGTATCAGCCAAGGTAGATGCACATGTATAGTCCCCCACCACCTGCTTCCCATCTGTCCAGGCTTGAAGGGTAGATACCATCTGGACGCTTCTGGCTGCCATCAGATCTGCATAGTTGGGGTGGCTCCCCTTACTGCTGGGCATCCAGTTTTTGTGAGGCTCCTCCTGGGTAATGTTATTAACCTCCTCATGTCTTGCAATCTTTCCTCGGATTTACGGCCACAAGGACCCTGGTACCCGAATCGGTCTGCTGCTTCACTGCCACAAAATACACCTGTGTCGGCGAGAATAGGGGCGGCAAGTCGAAGGGCAACACCGATGCGGATGGTCTGTGGGTCGAGGCGTGTGCCAAGGCTGGAGTTGGGAACAGCCAACAGAAAAATCCCCAGCATGAGGGGCTCTCACTGCCGCAGGCGGGCTCTATTTCCTTTCCCTGACACACTCTGAAAACATCGTTGAGGCTATATTTTCCACTATTGGACCATCCCAGTGCGATTGTTTGTAGTTGTTGGGGGGGGAAGCAGGTCTGGTTTCTGAGCCCGTTAGATTATCCCAGATCATTGCTCCGTCAATGAATTTTTGGTCCTGGGCTCCAATCTTGTCCCTAAGATGTTCCGGGGGGAATCGCTGCTTTCAAGCTCTCTGGATGCAATACACGAGGACAGAAAAACAGGTAACGCAATCTGTGATGGGCTTGCGGACACAATGCCCCCTAGTCTGACTGGAAGTGTAGCTTGGTTCCACTGCCCGTCTTCTAGAGTAAGGTTAAGTACTTTCGTAAAAATCTGCCTTCAGAATACTGTCATATTCGTGCAGTATAGGGTTATCATATGAAGGTGCACATCTTAGGAAATATGTCAACCTGGGCGACTCAAGCACTTTGTGAGAAGGTACAAGGCATGTGGGTGTCCAGATTGCCTTTCGTTGTTCCATTCCCCTTAACTCTTCCAATTTTTTCCCTGAAAATTGTGTAAAATGGCATTGTTTCCCCAGAGGTGCTCCTAGCAAGACACTATTTGTGGGGGCAATTTGACTGCTGCTCCTGGTAGTTTTGATCTCACTGCATTTATCACTTGTTGATGATGAGATGATTTCACATTTGGATGGATTCAGGATGAGACCCATTTCCTGCCCCCGTGTCTTTACCTGTGAAAGGGTTTCATGTAGGAGGGACTCCTTTGTACCTGCTAGTGTGCCATCATCTAGGAACCAGATGTTTAGCTCGCTGGTCAGTCTGACTGTGATTTCCCTAACTGCAATACAGAAGAGAAATGGTGCAAGAGGATCTCCTTGTTGGACACCCCCCGATGATGTGATTTCATGCTCTCCAAAAAGAGAAGCATTGATTCCTTGCTAAAACCCAGCTGAAACAAAAGGGAAAGAGACCAGGGAAATGTTCTTGTACTGCTGCTAATACCACGTCTCTTTTCAGGAGATTGAAAGCATTCTTGAAATCTAAATTTTTCCACTGCATTGTCCTCAGGCAGGTTGTTGATATATGCCCCTTTTTGCATGAACCGCTGCTTCACTTCCTTGAGGGGACCCCAAAGCCAAGCTGGTTTGGTTGAAGCATCATGGTGCCTGTGCACGAATACTTCGGACAGCAGCTTTGGATACGAGGGGGCGTAACGTGTTGCCTACTGCAATTGGCCGAATTCCTCCATCCCTTTTTTTTAAGTGCACAAAGTGTTGCACCAAAAAAGAAAGGTCTAATTTCATCAGGAATCAGACCAGCCAAGGAATTGTTGACGACCTTGTGATTCTGAAAGCAGTGTCTCTGCAATTTCCCCAATAAACTGGAAATTTAAACCCTTTCCTTTAAATGCTGTGGCCTTATTCCGTGTAACCCCCAGCAGAGCCAGATGGGAAAAGACATTATTGCTTTGTAAAAAGTCTGAGTCTTCCACAATCAATGGTTCCATTTGTGGGAACAGAGGTGTTGGAACTGTTGGTGCCACTGGTTTCCCTGGCAGGGTGCTTTCCTCTAAGTGCTTCAGCCGTGTTTAGCATCCCTGGGAGCAACTGTTATCTTCACTGGTAATAAATTCTGATTGCCCCCGCTGTGTTGCCCTCTTCAATTTTCTTGCTCACCTGGACTCTGACTTTTTCACTGTCAGTAGAGTGAGTGGGGTTCTGCCTCCCCCTTTTTTGTGTTGATGGGGAAGGTGAATGAGGTTATCAACTCTAGGAAAATCTCTTAAGGATTTAATTATCATTGAGGCTAGCCTCTTTCCCTTCTTTCCGGCACAGCTAAGCAGACATTGCCAAAAAGTAGCAAGTTGTGCCATGCCTGATGGTTGGTGGGCATTTAAGATAGTGGAACCATCGTTTACTTTTTTCAGGAGGTCTGTAAGTTTCCCAGCTGCGTGTGGACGGGCTGCTTTGGGAATATGTGTGAGTGTCCTCGTACCTGTTGCTTTGATTGCTTCCAAGAGATTGTCTGATGAGATAAAATCTGTTGGAGTGGGTTCAGGTGCCTGAGGTGGCTCTGGATCATCACTTTCCACAGGAGGACATCCTGAACCAGGGCAACTACCGTGTTTGCGGAGGAAACCATTAGAGTTGAGACAACGAAGCTGTAAGCATGACCGACACTTGCCTCTCCTAGTATTGCCAGCCGTGCCATTTCCCTGGCTGCTTGCTTCCTCCTGGTTGGCATCCATCTGCTAGACTAGACAATAGGAGTGGAATATGACATGCTGGGTGGGTATGGTGCGTGGAAGGTAGTGAACTTGACCGTGGTGGCCTGGTGGAGTTTGAGGGGCCGGGAGGGGAAGGGGAAAACTTCCCTTGGGAATTAGGTGGGGGAGGCGCAGGTTGAGTGGGGTTATCCCGGGGAGTACAATACACATGGACTTGCACACTATATATTGTTCACACTGTCTTACAATACACATAACTTTATTTGTTTCCCATGTACACTATGAACAATGTGGGTATGGGCACTATATATATGTTTATCTATGCATGTATATGTTTGAGTATGTATGTATATTAGCAACTTATTAAGGCAGCCACAGTGTCATGTGACACAATTATTATATATCTATGTTGGTTTTTGTTAGATCCTGTGAACTTACTGACATTATTTAGTAATGTGTAACATAAGCCGTAAGTGGTATTATTTCAAGTAAGGCAATTTGGTGTGATAGCGAGTTTGGGAATGGTCAACGTGGGTTTTCAAAGGGAAAACTTGTTTTTGATAATAAAGGTGAAGTACGGGAGTTGGGTTGAATGGTCTTTTATAGGAACATGTGTAGTATAAGTCTGTAAGGTTTTTTACATATTAACGCAGATGTGGGTAGCCATGTAGGATGATAATTATACTCTGAGTTTTATTTTACGGTATGTAATCTTGTCATTTTTATATATTGTAAAATATGCATTTAAACATATATGATCTAAGGAAGGAAACCAGATTCGATGGTATTTATCATGGTATTGTAAGGTAATTATACTCTCATGAGTATTATTCTCGGGAATGTTATTTTTTATTTGTTTTTATGTACAGTAAACTATGTACTTACACATATATGATATGGGGCAGGTCATCAGATTATATAGCAATTGTCTTGAAGAGAAAAAGGGGTTATAAGATTTATAAAATCAGGTCGGTAGACTTTCTTTTAGTGGTAGGAGAATTTTTTAGGACGCGAAGAGATTATCGAATTTCTTTATTTCAGTATGTTGTAATCAGGCATGGATCGCTTCGGGGTAATTTGCAACAGTTGGAATGTAAACTTTTCCACAGGATGACCTGTGTGTTATGTTTTATAGTAAGGAGACTCTTTTGTTCACACCTGATGTGTCTGTATTTAATTTTTATGTTGTAATAGTTCTGATGTCATTATATATGTAATTCTTCAGTATTTGTGTAGTCACAGTTGATTATTGTTCACTGCCTGTATTTTGTTACATATTGATTATGTACCCATATATTTTGTACCTGAGTTTTAAATAAAATATAAAAAAAAAAAATTACACAACCCAGGGCAACATGGGTTTAGAACAGGTCGCTCCTGTCTGTCTCAACTATTGGATCACTACGACAAGGTCCTAAATGCACTAGAAGACAAAAAGAATGCAGATGTAATATATACAGACTTTGCAAAAGCCTTCGACAAGTGTGACCATGGCGTAATAGTGCACAAAATGTGTGCTAAAGGAATAACAGGAAAAGTCGGTCGATGGATCTATAATTTCCTCACTAACAGAACACAGAGAGTAGTAGTCAACAGAGTAAAGTCCGAGGCAGCTACTGTGAAAAGCTCTGTTCCACAAGGCACAGTACTCGCTCCCATCTTGTTCCTCATCCTCATATCTGACATAGACAAGGATGTCAGCCACAGCACCGTGTCTTCCTTTGCAGATGACACCCGAATCTGCATGACAGTGTCTTCCATTGCAGACACTGCAAGGCTCCAGGCGGACATCAACCAAATCTCTCAGTGGGCTGCAGAAAACAATATGAAGTTCAACGATGAGAAATTTCAATTACTCAGATATGGTAACACGAGGAAATTAAATCTTCATCAGAGTACAAAACAAATTCTGGCCACAAAATAGAGCGAAACACCAACGTCAAAGACTTGGGAGTGATCATGTCGGAGGATCTCACCTTCAAGGACCATAACATTGTATCAATCGCATCTGCTAGAAAAATGACAGGATGGATAATGAGAACCTTCAAAACTAGGGATGCCAAGCCCATGATGACACTCTTCAGGTCACTTGTTCTGTCTAGGCTGGAATATTGCTGCCCCACTAACAGCACCTTTCAAGGCAGGTGAAATTGCTGACCTAGAAAATGTACAGAGAACCTTCACGGGGCACATAACGGAGATAAAACACCTCAATTACTGGGAGCACTTGAGGTTCCTGAACCTGTATTCCCTGGAACGCAGGCGGGAGAGATACATGATTATATACACCTGGAAAATCCTAGAGGGACTAGTAACGAGCTTGCACACGAAAATCACTCACTACGATAGCAAAAGACTTGGCAGACGATGCAACATCCCCCAATGAAAAGCAGTGGTGTCACTAGCACGTTAAGAGACCATACAATAAGTGTCAGTAGCCCGAGACTGTTCAACTGCCTCCCAGCATACATTAGGGGGATTACCAACAGACCCCTGGCAGTCTTCAAGCTGGCACTGGACAAGCACCTAAAGTCGGTTCCTGACCAGCCGGGCTGTGGCTCGTACGTTGGTTTGCGTGCAGCCAGCAGTAACAGCCTGGATGATCAGGCTCTGATCCACCAGGAGGCCTGGTCACAGACCGGGCCGCGGGGGCGTTGACCCCCGGAACTCTCTCCAGGTAAACTCCAGGAGGCTAGGCCAAGCTGACTATTCACAGAAGTTATTATTTACAATAATTTACAGGCAAGGCAGGTAGGCTAGTTAAGCTTGTGAATTTAATTATTTCTAGTGATTACAAGTAAACCAGGGTAGGAGACTTGTTTGTTAATTACTTACAGTTGATCTGAAAGGCAGCCACAGTTAAGCTAGGCATATGCAGTATTTACAGCAGTTATAGTAGCTAGGTCAGATTTAACCTAGTTATCATTTACAGTGAATTCTAAAGCCAGATTTAGGCTATAGCTGCACACTAATTTCAACAGTTATAGAATTAGGTTATAATTTACCTTATCCAACCAAGCACGCTAGACTAAGTAAGCTGGGGACAGTTAGGCCAAGCTGTTCACACATTATTTATTTACTATCTCATAAGTTGAATTGTTGAATTGTTTGTGATAACCAAGTGATTTTTAATTTGTAAAGATTTCACTTTTACTGTGTGAATTTCATTGTCTTTGGCTCATTTTATTGTGGGATTTGTGAATTATACCAGATACTAGCTTAAGTCCTGTAATTATTTGCTGACGATGTACAGGAAATTGCTAGGTTAAGCTTTCACATCGATATACCTTTCAGTTGGGTTTGAGAGCTAACAGTGTATATTTTAATTCAGAGTAGAGGCAGTTTAATAAAGGGAGTCGTTGAGCTTGTCGAGGAGCCTTAAGACTCATTTATTCTTGCCTGATACCGTATCGTGCTGTGGGGTGGACTGATTAAAGTACAAATTAGTGCCGTGCTCTTAACTGAACCTCGACTATGGCGGGTGAAGATCAAGTACCAGCTGTCTCATTTGTAAGTCATCTAAAGCGGTCTATGGGAGCCTATAAGGGACCCCTAAACAAGCCGTGAGAGGCCTTTTATTGCCAGCAAGACAGGATGTAGACTGTGAAGAACAGAGATCGACTAAAAAACCTTTGGGGGGAAAAGGCGGGGCCCTTTTGAAAATATTTATTTTTTAGAGCGATCCCTATGCTGAAGGTGAGTCAAATGTACTGTCGAGGTAGGGGGAAAAGGAATAGATGAACTGGGCAGAGTGAAAGCAGAGATAAAACTCTGCAAGCTTAAATGAGTTTTTTAAGGTCGGTATTGCGGGGGACACTATTTCAGGGAGCACGCCCCCGCAGCTTTTAAATGTGTTGCCCGATTCCCCCCAATTAAATTTTACCAACGTTCAAAGGAAACCCTTAACAGGTACATTGCTTTTTTTTTTTTGGTCTTTAAAGCCCGATAGATGACAGAGACTTTTTGTTAGAGCCGTCAAATTACGTATTTACGTTCACAACTAAAGGGTAAAGCCTTGGCCTTGGGTCCGACATTACCAAACTAATTAACAACATGCAAAGACCAATTAAAGGACATGTTCGGCAAAACTCAGGAGATAAAGTAGTTAACTTAGGGCTTTTCACCGACCCGTAGTCCTAGAGAATTTGAATTTGAAGATGAGTTTTTAAAATAGTCTTAAAAAATTTACATGATTGGGGGAAGTCAGAATTGTTCATCATTTAGGTGATTCAAGGAAAACTTGGTGGCACTACAGGCTGGTTACACTTAAATATCGGACAAACCGGGTTTACAAACAACAAAAGTTGAGGCGTTGGGAGATCTGTTTTTTCATTTGGATAGGATGAAGAAGAGTCACCACCATCACCAAATTAAAAACACAGATAGTTACCAAAGATTCGGGAGATCAATCTAAAAATCATAGACTAAAATTGGAGAGTATATGGTAAAGAAGTGTCTAAGACAAAAACCCCTAATGAACCTCAGAGGCACTCGCGCCAGAATATGCGTGTTCTGCGAAGGCGAACACACTAGCACCAGTTACTCTGAGTATACAACACTGAGCAGTAGGCAATGGAGACTAAAGGAGTTGAGACTCTCCTTCAAGTGTTGTGGGGAACACTTTGCCAGAGACTCTGACGCCCAGCTCAGTGAGTGTTTAGGCTGTGGGAGAGGTAAGCATCATACTGCACTGTGTCTCAATAATTTAAGGAAACTCCAGGCTAGTAGGTATATCTCTCAGGTAGAGATATCAAGTGAGTTCGAGCCTGAAGTAGTAGCCAAAGTGATTAGTGGGAGTGAAGTCTCTAATCCGAGTGAGAATTACAGAGGTGCTGGCCTACCTACAGTCATTGCAAAGGTTGTGAATGGGCACAGGTCCGAAACAACCTAATTATTCTTTGACTCGGGAGCACAAGTATCCTTGATAACAAAAGAAGTTGGGGGCTAAATTAAAGTTGAAGACCATCAGAAAGGTTAGTATGACGTTAGGAGGAGCTATAAGTCAGGTCACACCCAAATGTTACAATGTTGTGGATGTCACAGCTAATTTAGGTGGACATCGCAGAGACATTTACAGCCTTGTTGGTAGAGACATTACCCACGGCAATTACAGCGAGAGGTTTTGCTGCAGCAGCCAAGTGATTGAAAGACCTTGGCATGAAGCTGGCAGACCAGGGAATTACCACTGACAGTCAGGAATGTAGATATCCTGGTAGGAGCCAACCAGATAGATGACTTCCTGTCTATACAGTGGACTTTTAGGAAGGAATTGGTTTATACAGATCCCCAGTAGGATGCATCATAGGTGGCAGGATTCCACCTGAATTCCCTGCCATGCCAGAGAGGGATGAAACTATCCCCATGATAGCTGGGGAGTAGTGTTAATGAGTATCAGTATACACGATGAACCACCAAGTAAGCTGAACCAGGTAGGGAGCGACACTCAGCCACCTTAGGAAAAAAACTTTTATGGTGTACGTAAAGAGGGAGATAGAGTGTCATTAAATCCAGAGAACTTCGTATTAGTAGGAAGAAAGACTACCAGGGCCACTGGGTGGGAAAGTACGGAGCCACTCAGTCAAAGCTAGACATACAAAAGATGTTAAAGTTAAAGAAAAGGGTGTTAAAACCACCAGAACCAACAAGTTTACACCCCTAGAGGTCCACGTAGTGGAAACTGGATGGCTGAAGTTAGACCAGAATCAGCTCGATGAGAGTGGCCAGACGGCACCCGAGTCCAGGGTCCTCTGTGGGGGCTTGCAGAAGGTGAACTTGATGTAGACTTATCACATACCTTCGCCGGCGGGAGGATGTGGAAACTTATTCAGTCCTAAAGTTCCACAAGGCAAATATGTCATATGAAGGCCCTAATATTTCCCGGATGGACCATCTGAGTTTTGTGGACCCTCACATCTACCCAAACACATACATGCATACACCCGGGTTGGCGAAGGTGGTTGGAAGGTACATTTTAATTGATAGATTTGCCCTTCAAGGAAGAGGTAGGTAGTTTATACTCTTAGTAAACTAATATTAGGATTATTGAGGCAACTGTAGATAACAATGTAGATAATAATAATGTAACGTAGATAGGAATAGGCTGTTAATATAGGCAAACACTAGGTTATATTAGCTAGGGAGAACTGGCCGCCCAAGATTGAACGACGAGGCATGGGTCTCAAAGATGCCAGAGCTTTCTTATAAGATCAGACACCATCGGAATAACAAGTGCCATAAACAGCAGGGTGGCACCTTCACATGTCTACTTATACTAGACCTGGGAAAATATGGTGGAGGCACCTCAAAGTACTGTAGATGCCCTCCTCCATCAGGCCCATACAGTAAGACAAGACCTCCCTTTCTTTCTCAGTATTCTGGCCAGTTTCTGGAGGAAATTGCGAGTGAGTTGAACTCTGAGTCTTTGTGCAGTCAGACGCCTGAAGACCAATACATACCAGCATTCCCTCTTTGTTAATCTTAGAAGCTATTGTCACTCCCTGCATAGTTGTATTAGGGGATACTCACCCCCTTGGAATCAGGAATTTCTGAGGAGCAGGCAGGTCACTAATACTGAATGAATATTGCAGGAATTAAGTTCCCGGCTGCACATGGTCTTGAAGGAGAAGTCCAGAGGGGCTAAAGCTTAGGGAGGTTGAAGACAGGGATATATTCTCTAACACCAAGTAAGTTAGTCCTTTATTCGTGCATTCAGGCGAGATTTCTTGCAACATCAGTCATTTAAGGAAATGTGTCACATAAGCCACTTGTGAGGCTGAGTTACCAGCCTCAGAGCTCGGTGTCAACAGACCTTGCTAGGGCAGACAACTCACACAGAGGCAGTGTAGACAAATTTCCACAAGTATCCTTTAGAAAATTATTCTCTTCCCAAAAAAACTGACCAGGGTACAAGTTATTAAGAGTAGGAAGGATGAACAAGATTAGAAAAATTATAAAAATTGAACCGTACAATTGTGCTGACTTGCTAGTAGGTAATTTGAAACCATAAACTCTATATTAATTGAAAAGCCTTGAACGTTAAAAGGGGAAAAAAGTTTTATGTTTACCCTTTATGGTATGTATGTCTGATGATGAAGGTTGAGTGTCCTTACCTCTTACGAATATGAGCAATAGAAGATTAAAAATTAAACCTGGAACTAATGATGCTCACTATATGCCACTGGATGATAGTAAAGTAGAATATAAATCAATGTCTGATGACGAAGGGTATGGTATGAGGTAAAATACTTTATGCTAGCTTGTATGGAATTATGTTAATGTTAAGCAATGTTCTACTCATTACGATTTTTTTAAGACTGCAATTGAGGAACAGGATCATACTTGTCAAAAGGGTGATATTGTAGACTGCATGATATGTAATCCTTGTGTACAGGTTGCCAGTATATCTCCCCCTGTTATTGAAAATGCTATGTTATGTCACAGTGTCCAGACGCTTGTTACTCAAACACGTAGAGAAAGAGAGATTGACATTATTGTTGCAAAAGAGTCAAAGTTAGATCCACTTAATGCTAAGGAACAGAAGAAATTGAAGGATTTATTGCTTTCTTTTGACAAACTGTTCATTATTGATGATTCCAAGATGGGAAAACATATGTTCCTGATGCTCATATCCCCCTGACTAATAATGACCCTGTCAGAATGCCATTGAGCAAGCTGGAGAGATAATTAGAAAAATGATAGAAAAGATGCTGAACAAAAGTGTATTGACGATTCAACTGTAACATACCGAACCCCCATAGTTCAAGTAAGCAAACTTGATGCTAAGAAACGATTATGTATTGACTATCGATCTGTGAACAACCATATTAAGTAAGACATTCAACCTCTGCCTAGACTGGATGAGATGACGGAAAACGTATCAGGGAAAAAAGTTTTTCACCTTAGACATGAAAGATGCATGTTATCAAGTTCAGCTAGAAGAAAGTTCAAGGGTTATTATTACCTTTTCTGATGGAAATAACCTATATAGGTTTAGACTACTACCATTTGGATTATCAGTAGTACCTGCAATTTTTACAAGGATAATGCAGAAAGTCCTGAGACCTTTAAGCAAACAGGGATGAATCAAAAACTATTTAGACGATGTTGAGAAATGGCATTACCAGCTAAGCTTAATTTTAAATTTAAATATAGGGAACACTTAGCTGATAAAAGACAGCAAATCGTCTACACAGCCGCCCCTGCAGACGAGGTCTTGAAAAGCTGTCGAAGGCATCTCTCAACGGGCTGTCAAGAATTATAATTTGTAAGATTATAAATTACCCCTAGGGGGTGTAATGTCAGCATATTTCATTCACTGATGGCTGACCAACTTACTTGTTTGGACTCAAAAGTCCACACCTTACTGCCGACTATAGGTTGATTACAAACTCCTTGCGACTCAAGAACTGCGCAGTCCCCCGTACTACAAGAAATTCGTAACCTACCTTGCTCTTGTAGCGTGAGCTATGGTGTTCTTCACACCTTCGACAGGTATCGGTGACTTGATAGAAGCAGAAGTGTCCTTGGATGTCCACGTCTTCCATTGTCTAGGAAACGCACACTGGTACACTATGTTCCACAACATTTGTCTTTATTGTTCACAATCTTATCACAAGAGAAGCTGATCACACTTCTCTTAAGTGTTTATTGTGTTTTGTGAGACACTTTGTTCACACTAATGCACAGATCAGTGTTCTTTGTTGGTTATCCTGGTGTCAGTGTCACTCTCAGTAGAGTCAAAAGTAATCTGAAGATGCCACAGCACCCCATGCCATCACTGCCCCCGGCACAAAAAAAAAGCTGACCTAATACTTTTTGCTTCCTTGCCACTTCCTCGATGAAGCAAAGCAGAATGTTTGATTCTTGCTGTCTTAAGCATAGACAACAATGTCCACTATCTTTACCATGGTAATAAAGTGGGAGCAGGATTTTCCTTAATTGTCCTGCTAAAGTAAGAGATGTACTGTCTCTTATTAAAATACACTCTGCAACATTGCAAGGAGCGTCGGTCACTTGACCACGTTGCATACTCATATGGCATCTGTGATCAATTACTCACTGTAGCAGTAAACAAGATGCTTGCCCCTTCTGAGAGGGCTGGGCCCCTCAGGGTGGAAGGGGCTGAAGGGGGCTGATACCCCCCTCCTGGAGAAAATTTCTCCACACTGGGGGGCGGCGGAGGTTTGCTGCATGTGAACTATTCATCACTTAACATTAATTTAATTTTCTCACTCGCCACCACTGCTGCTTGTCTTTTCTGAACAGCTTTAGTCTGTGTCGTTTCTGGAGTGGAGAAATTTTCTCCAGGAGGGGGGTATACGCCCTTCAGCCCCTTCAGTCCTTTTCAGCCCTGAGGGGCCAGCCCTCTCAGAAGGGGCAAGCGTCTTGTTTACTGCTACAGTAATTGATCACAGATGCCGTACGAGTATGTGACGTGGTCGCTTCGACCGATGCTCCTTGCAGAGTGTTGCAGAGTGTATTTTAATAAGAGACAGTATATCTCTACTTTAGCAGGACATATTAAGGAAAATCCTGCTCCCACTTTATTACCATGGTAAAGATAGTGGACAATTGCTGTCTATGCTTAAGACAGCAAGAATCAACATTTGCTTTGCTTCATCGAGGAAGTGGCAAGAAAGCAAAAAGTACTAGGTCAGCTTTTTTTTTGTGCTGGGGGCAGTGACGGCATGGGGCGCTGTGGCATCTTCAGATTACTTTTGACTCTACTGAGAGTGACACTGACGCCAGGATAACCAACAAAGAACACTGATCTGTGTGTTAGTGTGAACAAAGTGTCTCACAAAACACAATAAACACTTAAGAGAAGTGTGATCAGCTTCTCTTGTGATAAGATTGTGAACAATAAAGACAAATCTTGTGGAACATAGTGTATCAGTGTGCGTTTCCTAGACAATGGAAGACGTGGACATCCAAGGACACTTCTGCTTCTATCAATGTCACCGATATCTGTCGAAGGTGTGAAGAACACCATAGCTCACGCTACAAGAGCAAGGATAGGTTACGAGAATTTCTTGTAGTACGGGGGACTGCGCAGTCTTGAGTCACAAGGAGTTTGTAATCAACCTATAGTCGGCAGTAAGGTGCAGACTTTGAGTCCAAACAAGTAAGTTGGTCAGCCATCAGTGAATGAATATGCTGACATAACACCCCCTAGGGGTAATTTATAATCTTACAAATTATAATTCTTGACAACCCATTGAGAGATGCCTTCGACAGCTTTCAAGACCTCGTCTGCAGGGGTGGCTGTGTAGATGATTTGCTGTCCTTTATCAGCTAAGTGTTCCCTATATTTAAATTTAAAATTAAGCTTAGTTGGTAATGCCATTTCTCAACATATTGGTCGTGCTCGAACCAGATAAAGGCCACACTGTGGTCCAAATATGTTGTACTACAGTGTACAAATAGCCTATGAGCCAAGGTCCTTCCAAAAACGCTGTAAAACTAGTGTTTTACAATATAAATCAGTATAAATGAGTCCCTCCAGACTCAATCACAGAGAATGGGCAGCCAAAAGAAAACGGGTGCTCACCCAGCATTCTCCCAAAGAAAACAGGAGCTGGGTGACTCACCCAACAAGAAAACAGGGGATGGCACCCTCCAACCACTGCTCCAATCTCGAGAAGTGCTGACTAAGACAACAGCAACCCAACAGATGTTCAGTTTGTCTGAGTGTAAATACACATAGTGTTTATAATGTTTATAGATAGAAATTAAGAGACAAGATTGTGTTAAAGTTTGTTTCTTATAGATCTACCTGTTATATTAAAGGAACTATATATATAAAGTGTAAGCTTTCAAATATATATTAACAGAGACATTATATATGTGTAAGTAATGTTCACGTGTGATTTACAGTTATACAGTGACATTTATAGTGTATAGTGAATGAAGTGTATAACATCGTTATTTACGATTAATCATCGTGGTCAGGCTGACACAGCAAACTCAAGCCATAAACACCAGCCACATGTACTGTGTACCCTTCATGGTCATTGACCCTGAGGTTAAGCTTAGTAGGTCAGTAGTGTCTGACTCGATTGTTGCTGACTTAAGCATAACAAAAACTCAGCTGTTTATAGCAGTACAGTGTTTTTTAAACACTCTAAGTGTGGTGCTAGAATTTTCAATATACCATTAAAATGGCTTGTTTGAAAACTCAGTTTTAGTCTTTACAGACTAAGATTACACAATTAGAAAATCTAATTTCAGTCTGTATAGGATTAACTCAAGATTCAAACATAGATTTTGATGATCTCGAGGTCAAATTTGGATTACTTACACGACGTCTGGAAATAATTAATTCAGACTATACACATTATGAAAAGAATTTTCTTGAATCAGATCCATCTGAGGATGAAATTAAAAATGTTTTGGATACTTTTAGTAATCAACAATTAACGTGGACAGGAGTACAGGCTATCTGCCGCAAAACTCTGTCACAGAGACCTACTGTAACTAGTGGTCAAACACCTGTTACACCTGTAACAACAGCAAGTGTCCCATTACCAAGCTTACCTACATTGTCATTACCTATTTTCCAAGGTCATAATTATGAAGAATTCATTAGTGGTTTTCATTCCATAGTAAATTCACGAACTGACATAGATGAGATTGCCAAGTTCAATTATCTTAAATGTCTTGTGAAGGGAGAACCTATGAACTGATTAAGTCATTTCCGGTGGTTAAAGGCAATTATCAAATAGCCTTACGTGTCTTAGCAGACAATTACTTCAATGCTGACAAGGGTAGAGTTAGACATGCAGTCTTAATATCAAGCTTGAAGCCACCCAAACATTGTTTTTCAGACTTACAGGCATTTAGAATTACATTAGACAATAATCTCAGATCTCTAGATGCTAAATATGACCTAAGGCAATGTGATTGGTTTATCAGTGGTATTGTACAAGATAAGTTGTCACCACAAACTATTGAACGATTAAACATTATGTTCAATAAACGCTATTTCACTTGTGAGGAAATTAGCAATGGTTTACAAACAATAGTTTCATGCATGCAAGCAGCGAGACAAGATGAAAAATCCACAAATCCCGTGGATAACAAACCTTCAACTCAGTATAAAAAGAGTATACCTACTCCCACTAAACTACATAATGGAAATCCCATATAGGCATTTATCAAGTTGTGAATACAACAGACAGTAAACAGACTGTCATACATAAACATACTCCAAAATGTGTACTTTGTGATGGAACACATTGGGCACAGTATTGTATTCAATACACATCAATGGAGGCACGTAAACAACGTGTTCATCAGCTGAAAAGGTGCATCAAGTGTTTAGGTGAACATCAAGGGAGGAAAATGCTCACTGAAGAAGTGTTTTAAATGCAAGCGTATGCATCATACAGCATTATGCAAAAATATTTTTGCTGAACAGCAGAAGACTTCCACAGAATCAGGAAGTCAACAAGCAACAGCATTAAATGTGAGAGATAAGTTTAAAGCAACTGCTCTCCCGATAGCTCGAGTTGAGTTATCTAATAAATTACACAAAACCAATGTGCTAACACTATTTGATCAAGGCTCACAAAGGTCCTTCATAAGAAAAACAGTGTTGCAGAAACTGAATAAACATCCCTATGCCAAAATACAGTTAGATATAGCTGGTTTTTTCCACAATTCTGGTAAACAGACATATGACCTAGCCAGGATCACTGTTGGTCTAGGAAACAGGAAAAAGACAGTAGAAGTTGTGGTAGTAGATGATTTGCCTAAGTCTGTGCAGATCCAGGGATTAAAAGAAACAGTTGAAGCACTGAAAGCAGCTAAGGTCAAGTTAGCCTGTCCTGACATACAGACGGACACAATTAGTCCAATTGATTTAATCATTGGAAGTGATTATTATCACTGTTTTGTGCAAAATATACCTCATCAAGGGGGGCTCCTTGGCAGGGGGAAGGGGCTCTTTTTGGGTTCTACGGTCTTTTCCCGACCGAACCTAAATTCCCCCAATCCCCCCCCCCTAATCCTACCCCTTTTTCCCTTCCCCCCTTATCCCCCCTTTTGCCCCCTTTTTTGTCCGGGTTTTCCCAAGGGGTAGTTTTGGGGGAAAAGGGCCGGGGCCCCCCCTTTTTTCCGGGAGGTTAGCTGGCGTTTTTGGGGCTATCCCGGGGTTGTTTGGTTTATATTTTTGGGGTGTTTTGGGCACGGGTTCTCGGGGAAGCCATTTTCGGTTCCGGGGGTTGGGGGAAGGGAGATTTTGGGGGTTTCCCACCCCTCCTTTTTTTCCCCCGGGGGTCCTTTTCTTTTTTTATTTTTATTTTCCTTCCCTTTTTTCTTTTTTGTTCCCTTTCGGGGGGGGAGGTTTTCCTTTTCATTCCCTAAAACCCCCCCGGGCCCCCCCCTTTTTTTTTCTTTTTTTTTTTATTTTTTTCTTCTTTTTTTTTTTTCTTAAAAAAAAAGGAAAAAATCCTCCATGCCCTGTTTTTAACCGGGGTGGGCCCTTTTTACCGCCCCGTTCTGACCCCGCTCCTTTGGAATTTTCGACTTCCTCTCCTTGACCTTTTCTTCTGCCTCCCCCTTCGGTCGGGCTCAAATCCCATTTAGGCCCGTTCCCTGACATTTTTCTGGCCCCCCCCAGGGGGCCAAAACCCAAACGCCAATTACTCGGAAATTTTTTTCCCCACCCAAAACCCAAAGAAAAACAAAATCCCCCCCCCCCCCCCCCCCCCCCCACGTTTTCATACCTTTCCACCTCAGTTTCAGACGAAAGTGGACTAAATTCTTCACTTTACGACCAAACTTCCTCTACTGCCTTCTTTTTTACCATAGTTTTGGAAAGGCATCCTATGCCATGTTGGTAAAGATATTTTTTTTCATGCCTTAAAAGGGGTATGCGCATCATTACCGTAAGAAGTACCCAGGCTCATGAGCTCTCTCGTCTTTCCCTATCGAAAATTTTCCCTGCCCTCTTAAAAAACATCATTCCCTAAATTCTTGTAGTGGTCCCCGTCATTCTCCCCCATACATTTTAAAACAAAATTTTCCGGGACTGTGGCATGATATTCTAGAACAGCTGGAACCCAAGATCTCCCAATCCTAAAGGTGACCTTACGTTTTTCCCCTGCCTGTGGGGGGGAGACGTCCCCTGCAAGTGGCTCGTTTAACTTTTACAGCCGAGAACTCCCACCATTTATATAGCAAAAATGGGTTACAAGTTAAAAAGGGTGACCCTAACCACAAAGTGGAAATTGGTGGCGTTTTGGCCATCCGCAAAATTACTGCAGATCATGGGAAATCCCCATCTGTGGGCCGTGCCCATTCTAATCGTTTGCAATCGATCCCCCTTTTCCCTTTCTGTCATGGGCCCCACCCTTCGTACCTCCCCGTTGCAGGTCTTTTAAATGGGGGGAAAATCCGTTCCTCAAAGAGAAAAAGGTTTCCCCCTTTTGCCATGGCATTTTCCTCATCTCCCCCTCCAAGGGGGGACTCCCACGTATTTCTTATTCCCCGTGTTTCAAAACCCCCCCCCCACTTCTAGTACCCATCTTCTAACCCAACCTCTGGGGTTCCTCTTTCATAATCACCCCTGTATCTAACCCTTTTGCTGCCCTCGGCTCAACGTCCCTACTTCAACGCCTCAGCTTCTGCTTCTTCGAGTTCTCTATCACAACCCTAGTATCGAGGGAGACCTCGTACGACCCCCCTCCCAACGCCCCTCTACTTTCAAAAGTCAAAAAAAGGCCCGGTAACCCTCCACCCATTTTCCAAACCTCCCCATTTTTCCCTCCCCTTCTCTGTCCCTAGTTTTTCCCTCTCACTGGCTCAGTTAAAGTGCAGAGGTTCACCCCCCTCCTCGTAATGTACCTTCCTTTCCCCGTTCCCTCCCAAATTTCTTCCTTTCGCCCCTCCCAGGTTCCTGCCTCTTTTGTCCCCCGCAACGCTTCCCATTCCTCCACCTTTCACCCCCCCTATTGGTACGTCCAATACATTCCCAAACTTTTCTCATCCTCCCCCTACCATTTCCCCAAAGTTCCCATTTGACATCCTGAATTCCGAAAACTGAAGCAATTTGAATATATTGCAGAGACCAAACCATCAATGGGCCTGATCCCCTTCCGTCTTTCCTCTCCTCTGCTCCCAATGCGCAACCCTTCTTCCAGGCACCGTTCCCTTTGCTGCTTTAACATTTTCATGCCTGCAGTGGACTTTTCTAACCCCCTTTTAGTCCGTAGGAAAACCTTTCCTGCGGATTTCAAGTATCTTTAACATTGCCAATCATGGGGTATTTACAGTGGAATTAGCGGCCTCAGGGGGAATCGGGGTGAGTTCAGATGTTTCCTCCCAGTTTGCCCCTGTTATGTTTTCTTTCAGGGAAACCAAAATTTCACTTGCGTTATTTTCACATCTCAGGGTATAATTTATTTTATTTTCAGATCCTTTTCTGATGGGAAACCCTTTAAAAGAAAGGCCCCTTTTCCCGCACTGAATTCCATACCTCAGCTATTTGTTCATACTTCGCTGCATTACCAGCACCCGTTCCCCTACATAGGGGGTATACGCTCGTTCTTTATATCCTCTCCTTCTCGGGCATTATCTATTCCGGATTTTGCCTTCCTTGTTTTGTCATTACCGCCACCCATTTGTTACTTGGGGATTTTTAATGCCCACCTTTCCTCTGGGGGGGGGGTCTCACTGTAATTCCCTGGAATTCAGTTAGGGTTTTCTTGCCACCCACCCCCTTTATGTTTTAAAACAGTACTCACACCCATTTTGTCCTCGACTAACTCTCTTTGATCGATCCTCAGTTTGCTCTTCCCCCCGCCGCATTAACTTCACTTGGTCTGTTCTCCCGGGTTAATACAGTGATCATTTCCCAATCTTCTTACTTCCCCTTCATATTCCCACCTCTTCGCACCCCCGGGCAATTTAAAGGGCAAATTGGAACCTTTATCTACCCAATGTTTTTAAAGAGGTTCCTTCTTCGTTCCTCGTGAGCTTTTACACCTTTCTGTCCTCCTTTTTTCACCGAGCTTTCTTTATACCCAAACTTCGGGCAGGCATTTTTCAGAAATGCTGCCTTGGGGGTCTCCTGCTTTTGCTCGGCAGTAAGTTTGAAAAGCGCCTTTGGGGCAGGTACCCGGAAATAGAAAAAACAGAGCGACTCCTTGATTTTTAAAAGAAGCTGCAAACGCTCGCCGTGTCATCCGTGAAAGCTAAAAGCATTTCTGGCGAGATTAGTCTCCACCATCACCTCTGTTCCCCTTTTATGCAGTCTGGAAAAAAAATACGAAAACTGGTGGGAAATTTCTCTGACCCCGGCTCCTGTTCTGCGGTTGCGGGTTGAATGAAAACCCCCCAGATGTTGCCAATGAAATTGGCAATATCTGGTCCGTATTTTCAGGACTCCATCTATCCCCCATTTCTTTCCTCAAAGTCTCCAGAGAGTTAGCACCCCTTTGGGCTTTTCTTCCCAGAGAAGAACTATAATGGGGCCCTTTTTCATTCAAAAACTGGAGGCAACACTCTCGCTTGTCGATCATCGGCCTGGGCCCGACGACATTCATATTTTATGCTAAACATTTACATCAGTCAGCCCCTTTCAGTCCATTTTCGCCTTACAATCTTTTTTGGTCACAAGGGGTTCTTCCCCAGCTGTGGAAAACCGCCATTGTTCTCCCTTTCCGCAAACCAGGCACTTGGGACATGAAAACCCCCCTACGTCCATTTCTCTTTCCCGTGCGTTTTCAAAGTAATGGAACCCTAGTAAATAGAGTTTAGGTGGGATTTGAGAACCAACAGTCTCTCCCAACATCAATATGGCTTTCGTAAGGGACGTTCTACCATGACCCCCTTTCTACGCTTGGAACGTATGTTCGTAATGCCTTTGCGAAAACCACTCAGTTTTTGCCATATTTTTTTTACCTTGAAAGGGGGGGTAGACACAAATAGGATAATATTTTAAACCCCAAACCCCCTCCCTTGGCCTTTGAGGCAAACTACCCCTCCTTCCTTAAAAACTTTTTTAACTGCAGGGATTTAAGTTCGGGAATAATGTGCTCTCCCCGGACTTTTTTCCAAGCGAAGGGGTCCCCCCGGGGTGTGTTCTGACCACACTTTTTCCCCCTTGCTTTTAATGATTTGGCCCCTAGTCTTCCCTAAATATTTTGGGCACACTTATGTTTTGGGGCTTTGCTTTTTGCCTGTGCGGGGCCCTGACTGTCCCCTCCTTACAGTTTCCCCCAAATGCGTCGACCGTGTTTCCAATTGGGCCACCACAGGGGGTTTTAAATTTTTCCGCACAAAAACCCCCAATCACTTTACAAAACGCCTGTCTCCCCGAAAATTTTTGTCCTCTATGGCCCCCGTACCCCTAAAACGGATACAAAAAATTTCTGGGTCCTTTTGATCGTGGGTTACCCTGGAAACCACATTACCCTTTGAAGGCAACTTGTCACAGCCGGCGACCTTCTTAAAACCCCTTTCTCATCTTTCGTGGGGAGCTGATCGCGAACCCCCCTTCCCTACAATTTCCCCCTTATTTTATCAAACTTTATTATGGTGCCGATCTATTCAGCGGATCTCCTCTACTCTCTCTAGCCCTTTAAACCCCCTTCATACCCAAAGGGTTTTTGTTTATGCCTTGGTGCTTTCCCGCTTTCCCCCGTCGAGGCCTCTATGCAAAGCGAACGTTCCATCCTTTTCCCATCCCCCGTATGCCCATTGCCCCGCGCTCTATGATGCTTCTGACTCCCCATCCTTTTCCCTTTATAGAATGGTCACGAATTGTTGCATTTTTTATTTGGGTTTGCCCCGCCTGTTACTCCGTCCCTTCTCTTCGCCTTCATTCGCTCTTTTCTTTCCCCTTTAAAATACCACCTTTCATGTACATTAGCATCTACTTTTCCCCCCCCCTGGGAAGTTCCCCTGTTCGAGTCTGTTCTTCTCCCCCCCCCTTTCTCGAAAGCCCAACTGTCTACGGCGCTTCCCCCCCTCTTTTTCTTTACCACTTTTTACTCTCTTCTCATCCCTTGCTGTGTACACAGATGGCTCTAAGTCTTTGAAGCGTAGGGTTGCAGCAGGTTTCTGGACAGCGTCGTACAGGGCATTTACTATCTTAGCTAGTATTTTTCTGCTGAATTATATGCATCCTTAAGCCTGACCCGTATTCCTATGCCTGTGTCATCATTTGTGGGTCTCAGACCAGTGCTTTACAGGTAAAAAAAATTTTTTGATACACCCCCCCCTTAGTCCCCATATCCAATTTTGGGCTACGCCGATCTTTCCCAAAAAAAAAGGGTATTGTTTTTTGTTGGGTCCTGGTCATGTTTTCGTCGGCAATGAACGGCAGACACGCTGCGCAGTCACAGTACATGACCTCCCGGTTTTTATAGAGGTATTCCATTTTTCGGGTATTTGCTGCAATTTTTTCCCCCCTTCACCCCGTTTGGGAAAAACGTGGTCTACTAGCTCGGGAACAACTTAGTCTATTAAACCCAGTATAGGTTACTGGCCGTCTTCTTTCACCGTGTCGGAGGGTTTGGGAATACTCTCTCCCTTTGCATTGGCCTACTCGTCTTACTCATGGGGTTTCATGGAGAGGCGTCTTGCTCCTCTCGTGAAATTGCCAACTCCATTTTAGTCGCCACATTCTGTTGGGATGCCCCTTTTTCAACGAGCACGCTGAATTTACCCTTGTCGTTCTTCGCTCCGTGCTCTCTCTTTCCTTTCCCTTTTGTGATGGACCCACCTTTCATCCCGGGCTTCTCATTGACTTTTTGAAACGCTGACTTACTACACAAATTCTGATACCTTCAGCCCTTTCTACTTCAATCTCTTGCTACCCTCTACCCCCGTACTATCCCCTGCCTCTCTGTTTTCTGTAACCTGCTGATCATCCCCCCTCCCTTCTGCCATCCAATTCCCTTGCTTCCTTCCCTACCCTGCAGCGCTGTATAGCCCTTGTGGCTTAGCGCTTCTTTTTGATTATAATAAAATAATGTGCAAAATATAGTAAGTAAACATGATGTTCACTTGCTGAAAACAGCAGGAGGCCACATGATATGTGGTCCCGTTCCCTCTCAAAGTGGGAAAGAAGCTGATATTGATTCAGTGGAAAATGTACTAGTTACGAGAATAACCGCTGATCATGTACCACAGCAAAAATTATCATTACTGGAAGAAATGAATGAACCAGTTGATAAGTTGTGGGATTTAGATGCGATATGTATTGATGTAAATAAACCAAGCCCACAAGAGTCTCAGACTTATAACCAATATTTGGAACACTGTCAAATATGAAGTGGACAGTTATTGGGTTGGGTTTTACCATGGAAATTAAACCCAAACCACATGTGCCTAGAAATTTATCGCATGGCTTTCGGACAGTTTGAAAGCACAAATACATGAGCTCAGGAAAAATCCAGAGCTACTGACTGTCAAAGATAATATCATACAAGAACAGTTGGACAATAAATTCATTGAGGAAATAGTCGAAGATAAGTTAAAGACAGAAGCTCTTATCTCCCGCACCATGGAGTCAGAAAAGATTCTAAAAACACTCCACTACGTGTTGCATATAATTGCAGCGCACGTGCAAATAAAGATGTAGCAAGTCTTAATGACTGTCTGATGACCAGATCCTCACTAACTGAGAAGCTCGGAGACGTGCTTATGAAATTTCGCACAAACCCATATGCCTACACGGCTGATATTTCCAAGGCTTTCTTAAGAGTAGGACTACAAGAAATAGACAGAGATTATACTCGATTCTTGTGGCCTGAAAATCCACATGATTCTCAAAGTCCTGTGAAAACTTATCGTTTCAAATCAGTATTATTTGGTGCAACATCCTCTCCATTCTTACTAGAAGCTACTCTAAATACACATTTGAAGAAATCTGAAAGTCCCTTCAAAGAAATATTAAAGAAAAGTTTCTATGTGGACAATCTTCAAGGTACTGTGAATAAAGAGGAGGATTTGAAATCCTTATACAGAGAAGCTAACAAGGAGATGAAAGAAGCTAATATGCCTATAGGACGTGGAATACAAATTTCAAAGCAATTAAGGGAACTTATCGAAGAAGATTTCCCTGAAGCTGAAATTCCTGATTGCAACAATATGCTGGACTTAATTGGAACACACAGGAAGATACTTTGAGTCTCAAAAGGATAAACAATAAATCATGCAGTACACTCACTAAACTAGTTTACTGTCAGGGGTTTATCACAATGTTTTGATCCTCTAGGACTCCTCTCACCAATTTACCATAAAAGGTAAAAATGCTTATGCAAGATGCATGGAAGCTCAAAATTGGATGGGATGAGAATTTGGGCTCTAGAAATGAGTCAAGCATGGGATGAAATATCCAAGGATTTTTAAGCAATTTACATCAAATTACATTTCCCAGACAAATAGGTCAAGAGGGAAACAAGTACACATTACATGTGTTCTGTGATGCGTCAACCAGAGGTTATGGCGCTGTAGCTTACATGAGTAATGCTGAAGGAAGTACACTAATTACTTCAAAGGCCAGGGTAGCACCCTTGAAGGTCAGAACAGTTCCACAATTGGAACTGACAGCACTCTATGTAGGTACAAAATTAGCTGTCTATCTCAACAAAGTACTTGATCATCTCTATTGAAAAAACCGTGATCTGGAGTGATAATGAGGCAGTTCTCCAGTGGTTAAGAAATAATAAGAGGAAGCTGGTCTATGTACAGAACAGAGTAGCAGAAATAAAAGAGATGCAGAGAGATTATTTCTTTCTCCATGTCTCTACCCAAGAGAATCCAGCTGACATTTTTGTCACGTGGTGTCCCACTCAAGAAATTTTGGATAAAAAATTTAAAGGCTCCACGGACCGAACTGGCTCTCTAATGAAAATAACTGGCCTCAGCAAAAAGCTAAACATATGCCAGAAGAAACAGTCTGTTTGAACACAGCAGAAATAAGTTGTGTAAATACTGCAGACACAACAGAAATAGTCCTTGAGGGGATCTAAATACTCATCTTGGGTAATTTTCTTAAGAGTTAAAAGCTCTTGTCTTTAAATTCATTAAAGGAATAAAACCTGATATGAATGTCTTGAACCCATTAAATACGGGGTTTGAAACTAATACAGAAAGTTGTTTTCTCTACAGATTATAAATTTCTGGAAACGCAAGATAAATCCCCAAAGAACCTGTCATGATTAATTGTTTAGGACTTTATCTCGACTCAGAAAAGATTATAGATGTCGAGGAAGAATTCATAATTCTTCACTACCTAAAGAAGCCATACATCCAATATTGATCCCCAAGAATGATTGGCTAAAAAAAAACTGATTGTGCAAAACGCCCACAGTAACGTGTTACAGTGGGGTAGCTGACACACTTTGTCATATACGACAGTCCTACTGGATACCTCAAGGGTCACAAAATGTGAAAAAGCAAATAAAGGCTGTATTACTTGTCGTCACTATGATATGCGAGTATGTCAGATCCAGGTCCACCTCCATATCCTCTGAAAGAAATTTGTCATATCACTCCATTTGAGATACAGGTTTTAATTTACACTGGACCAATAATTTTAACCAAAACAGTTGACAAAGTTCCATCAAGGTGTACATCTGTTTTTTTCACTTGGCTACAACTAGAGCAGTACATCTAGAAGTAGCCACGACATGTCTGCTGAAACCTTTATCAAATTTTCAGAAGGTTTGCAGCCAGAAGGGCATGTCCCCGACTGATATTTCAGATAATGCAACGAACTTTGTTGCTGGGTGCTTATTTTAAGCAAGATCTTTTATTAAACCAGAAGTACAACAGATGCTGAATCAAAAGCAGTGTCGTTGGAGATACATTCCACCTAAAACTCCATGGCACGGCGGATTTTATGAAAGAATGATCGGCATTGTAAAACGTTGTTTAAGAAAGACTCTTTATCGTCAGAGAATAGACTTAGAAGAATTCCGTACAGTTGTGACTGAAATAGAAAATAGAGTCAACACAGACCTCTAACTTATGTTACCGATTACTGGACAAATTTTAGAAGTGTTAAGTCCCCTCTCATTTACTCCATGGCAGAAGGCTCGAAAACCCGTTTCCCCCCATGAATGATAAAGAAATCATAGAGGATCCTACTTATTTCGAACCCGAGCAACTCAGACAATAAATTCAAACACCTTAATAAAGTGATTGAACGTTGGGAGAAATTTGGCGAGAAGACTATCTCACCCCATTGAGAGAACACTTCTATGGAGCTGGTGTTTCCTGAAAATCATAAGTCCTTAAGACCTGGTGACATAGTGATTATTGACAATGATGGTCCGAGGTCCCAATGGCCACTTGGAAAAATTGTGACCATATATCCTGATGCAAATGGAATCATCAGGACAGTTGATGTTTTAAGCAAAGGTGTAGTGAATAAGCGGACAATAAATAAACTAGTACCGTTAGAATTACACAGTGTTGAAAACAAAATTAGTGATTCTCCAGAAACCACACAGACTAAAGCTGTTCAGAAAAGACAAGCAGCAGTGATGGCGAGTGAGAAAATTAAATTAATGTTAAGTGATGAATAGTTCACCTGCAGCGAACCTCCGCTGCCCCCCAGTGTGGAAAAATTTTCTCCTGGAGGGGGGTATCAGCCCCTTCAGCCAGTTTCAGCCCTGAGGGGCCCAGCCCTCTCAGAAGGGGCAAGTGTCTTGTTTACTGCTACAGTGAGTAATTGATCACAGATGCCGTACAAGTATGCGACGTGGTCGCTTCGACCGATGCTCCTTGCAGAGTGTTGCAGAGTGTATTTTAATAAGAGACAGTATATCTCTTACTTTAGCAGGACAATTAAGGAAAATCCTGCTCCCACTTTATTACCATGGTAAAGATAGTGGACATTGTTGTCTATGCTTAAGACAGCAAGAATCAAACATTCTGCTTTGCTTCATCGAGGAAGTGGCAAGGAAGCAAAAGTACTAGGTCAGCTTTTTTTTGTGCTGGGGGCAGTGACGGCATGGGGCGCTGTGGCGTCTTCAGATTACTTTTGACTCTACTGAGAGTGACACTGACGCCAGGATAACCAACAGAGAACACTGATCTGTGCGTTAGTGTGAACAAAGTGTCTCACAAAACACAATAAACACTTAAGAGAAGTGTGATCAGCTTCTCTTGTGATAAGATTGTGAACAATAAAGACAAATCTTGTGGAACATAGTGTACCAGTGTGCGTTTCCTAGACAATGGAAGACGTGGACATCCAAGGACACTTCTGCTTCTATCAAGTCACCGATATCTGTCGAAGGTGTGAAGAACACCATAGCTCACGCTACAAGTGCAAGGTAGGTTACAAATTTCTTGTAGTACGGGGGACTGCGCAGTTCTTGAGTCGCAAGGAGTTTGTAATCACCCTATAGTCGGCAGTAAGGTGCAGACTTTTGAGTCCAAACAAGTATGTAATTTGTCAGCCATCAGTGAATGAAATATGCTGACATAACACCCCCTAGGGGTAATTTATAATCTTACAATTTATAATTCTTGACAGCCCGTTGAGAGATGCCTTCGACAGCTTTCAAGACCTCGTCTGCAGGGGCGGTTGTGTAGACGATTTGCTGTCCTTTATCAGCTAAGTGTTCCCTATATTTAAATTTAAAATTAAGCTTAGCTGGTAATGCCATTTCTCAACATCTGGAGAATCACTAATTTTGTTTTCAACACTGTGTAATTCTAACGGCACTAGTTTATTTATTGTCTGCTTATTCACTACACCTTTGCTTAAAACATCAACTGTCCTGATGATTCCATTTGCATCAGGATATATGGTCACAATTTTTCCAAGTGGCCATTGGGACCTCGGACCATCATTGTCAATAATCACTATGTCACCAGGTCTTAAGGACTTATGATTTTCAGGAACACCAGCTCCATAGAAGTGTTCTCTCAATGAGGTGAGATAGTCTTCTCGCCAAATTTTCTCCCAACGTTCAATCACTTTATTAAGGTGTTTGATTTTACGTCTGAGTTGCTCAGGTTCGAAATAAGTAGGATCCTCTAGGGATTTCTTTATCATTCATGGTGGGAAACAGGTTCGAGCCTTCTGCCATGGAGTAAATGAGATGGACTTAACACTTCTAAAATTGCCCAGATCATCGGTAACATAAGTTTAGAGGTCTGTTGTTGACTCTATTTTCTTTTCAGTCACAACTGTACGGAATTTTCAAACCCGATTCTTTGACGATGAAGAGTCTTCCTTAAACAACGTTTTTTCAATGCCGATCATTCTTTCATAAAATCCGCCGTGCCATGGAGATTTAGGAGGAATGTATCTCCAAAGACAAAATGCGTTGATTCAGCATCTGTTGTACTTCTGGTTGATCAAAGATCTTGCTTATATAAGCAACACCACAATAAAGTTGTTGCATTATCTGAAATCAACAGTCTGGGACATGCCCTTCTGGCTTTCAAACCTTCTGAATAATTTGATAAAGGTTTCACAGACATGTCAGTGGCTACTTCTAGATGTACTGCTCTAGTCGTAGCACAAGTGAACAAACAGATGTACACCTTGATGGGAACTTTGTCAAATGTTTTGTTAAATTATTGGCCAGTTGTAAGCTACACCTGTCACCTCAAATGGTAGTGACAAGACAAACTCTTTTTAGAGGGATATGGAGGTGGACCTGGATACTGACATACTCGCAATCGTAGTTTACGACAAGTATTTCAGTCCTTATTTGTTTTTTTCACACTTTGTCGCCTTGAGGTATCCAGTAGGATTGTCGTATATGACAAAGTGTGTCAGCTACCCCAAACCCTGTAACACGTTACTGTGGGCGTTTCTGCACAATCAGTTTTGTTAGCCAATATTTGGGGATCAAAATTGGATGTATGGCTTCTTTAGGGAGTGAAGAAATTTTGAATTCTTCCTCGACATTTATAATCTTTTTTGATCGAGATAAAGTCCTAAAGAATTAATCAGACAGGTTCTTTGGGGATTTATCTTGTGTTTCCCGAAATTTATTTCTGTAGAGAAAACATCTTTCTGTATTAGTTTCACCCATATTTAATGGGTTTTAAGACATTCATAATCAGGTTTTTATTCCTTTAATGAATTTAAAGACAAGAGCTGTAACTTTTAAGAGTTTACCCAAAGATGAGTATTTAGATCCATCAATGACTATTTCTGTTGTGTCTGCAGTTTTACACAACTATTTCTG
>NC_069481.1:1840328-1857828 GCF_026875155.1 Cherax quadricarinatus
GGGAGTTAGTTTAAGAATTGTAAGGGGAATTTTTTAGCTTCAAATCTGCCTTGTGGTAAGGGGTTTGGTGAGGGAACGACATGCAAAAGTGTAGGACCGGCAGTTTTTCAGCGTTTATTTCTGTAAAGAGGGGGGGACATTGTGGCGGGCAAGAGTTTTCAGGTTGGGGCGGGGGTAAAGTAAAATTTCTGAGAGCTTAACTTCAATAGGGGGTCTCTGAAGACGTGAGAAACTTTATGTACATATGGCAGATTTCTTGTTTTTTTTTTGGGGGATTGAGGGAAAAGGGGGGGGGGATTAGAATTAGGGCGTTTGCGGCAGAAATATATCGTACGGTAGTAGGATAAACTATTTAGGGGGAACGTGGAAAACGCTTTTTTCCCGGACTCCACAAAATTTACAGAAAGGGACCTTTAATGTGCCACATAAGAAAATTTAAAGGGCCAGTTTTTCCTTTTAGGGGGGATATTAAGATTGGAGGGGATGCATGAAAAGGGTTATTGGAGAGTTTTAGGGTTTTTGGAAAGGGAATGTCAAACGGGGTTTTGTTTGTGAAGGATGTTGCAACGTAGTGCAAAACTACATGTTGGCTTAACAAAAAATTTTAAGGTAAAGTGTCCTGTCAGTAGCACGAAAAAGAGGGAAATGAACGTATTATAGCTTTTTGGCTACCCAACTACTTTGAGTCATGTGGGTTTTTACATATGTTCATTTTTTTTTTTTTTTCAATCATGCAAAGAAAAAAAACAGGGTTCCAAAAAACTTTTAATTGGTTAAACTTTAAAAAGTGTGTGTGTGTGTTGTGTGTGTAATGTGTTATGCATGTTTTTGGTAGATGAATGGTGGTATGTATGTTTTGGTGTTATGTATGTGTGTGTATTGTATATTTAAATTATATGTATATATATTTATTATATATATAAAAATATTATATAATATATATATATAAATAATATATATATAATATTATATAATATATATTTTTATTTTATTACACATGGCCGATTCCCCCCAAGGCGGGGGGCCCGAAAAAAAAACTTTCACCTCATTCCCCCCATCATGTTTTGCCAAAGGGGTTTTTACACTACATTTTTTTAAAATGCCCCTTAAACCCCCCTCCTTCAGAGTGCGGGCACTGTACTTCCATCTCCGGACTAAGCCGGCCCTGCCGGTTTCCCTGAATCCCTTCATAAGTTATTTTTGCTCCCCCAAAACACTAGATAAAAAAAACATTTGTCTCCATTACCCTTCAAAAACATCACGCATGCCGCTGGAAGTCCCAAACCCCCCCGCACCCCCAAAACCTCCTTTACCCCCCCCCCCAACCCTTCCTAGGCCGACCCCCACCCCCCTTCCCTTTCCCCACGACGTACAACCCCGAAGTCTTTTGTTTCGCTCCATTCTCTCTACATGTCCGAACCACCTACAACCCTTCCTAGCCCTCTGGGCAACATTTTGGTATCCCCCACCTCCCCCTAAATTCCAAACTAAATTCTCTGCATTTTATTACAAACCCCCACTTGCCCTCAGCATGCATCTCCCCTGCCTCCCCCCCTCCTCGCTGCAACATTCATCACCCACGCTTTTACACCCTAAAAAAACGTTTGGGAAAACTATATCTCTACATTCCCCTCTTTCCTCCAAGGGCAAATTCTTTTTTCTCCACAGATCCTAAGTGCACCACTCACTCTTTCCCCCCATCAATTCTATGATTCACCCCATCTTTCATAGCCCCCCCGCTGAAAAGCCCCCCCCAAAATTCTGAATAGTTCACCTCCTCCATACCTCTCCCTCCAATCTGATATTCAATCTTTCATCCCCAAATTTTTTTTTCCTCAAAACCCTTTTCCTTTTTCCCTTATTCACCTTTAATTTTCTTTTTTTGCACCCCCAAAACCCAAATTTCATCCACCAATCCTGCAGCTTCTTTTCAGACTCCAAAGCCCCAGTGTCATCACAAAGAGCAGCTGTACAACTCCACTTTGTGTGTGTTCTTTATCTTTAACTCCCCTCTTCCCAAAGACCCTCGCATTTACTTCTCTTACAACCCCACTATAAATATATAATAAATATATAATATATAATATATATAATATATATATAATATAAAATATATATTTTTTAAATTATATATTATTTTTATTTTTACTATGCGTAAAGTTTGATATTATTATATTAACAACTTTTTAAAGGGCACCACAGTTTCAGTGACAAAATTTTATTATTTTAAAAATTTGGGTTTTTTTGTTTAATCCTGTGACCTTACTGACTTTATTTAGTAATGTGAAAACATAACCGAAGGGGTTTTATTAAATAAGGCAATTTTGGTTGTAGCGATTTTGGGAAGATCACGGGGTTTTAAAAAGGGAAAAATTTGTTTTTGATAATAAAGGGGAAGTAGGGTTTGGGGTTGAATGGTCTTTTTAGGAACATGTGAGTATAAGTCTGTAAAGGGTTTTTTTTCATAAGGAAAAGTATTAACCAGGTGTGGGTAGCCTGTAGGATGATAATTATAACCCGATTTTATTTTACGGGATGTAATCTTGTCTTTTTTTATTGTAAATATTATTTTAAAAAATAATTATCTAAGAAGGGAAAACCCGATTCGATGGTATTATCATGGGATTTTAAGGTAATTTTACTCTCATGAGTATTATTCTCGGAATGTTATTTTTTTTTTTGTTTTTTTTTACAGTAAACTATTACTTAACCCTATAGATATGGGGGAGGTCACAGATTATATAGCAATTGTCTTGAAGAGAAAAAGGGGTTATAAGATTTATAAAATCAGGTCGGTAGACTTTCTTTTAGTGGTAGGAGAATTTTTTTAGGACGCGAAGAGATTATCGAATTTCTTTATTTCAGTATGTTGTAATCAGGCATGGATCACTTCAGTGTAATTTGCAACAGTTGGAATGTAAACTTTTCCACAGGATGACCTGTGTGTTATGTTTTTAGTAAGGAGACCTCTTTTTCACACCTGATGTGTCTGTATTTAATTTTTATGTTGTAATAGTTCTGATGTCATTATATATGTAATTCTTCAGTATTTGTGTAGTCACAGTTGATTATTGTTCACTGCCTGTATTTTGTTACTATTGATTATGTACCCATATATTTTGTACCTGAGTTTTAATAAAATAAAAAAAAAAAATTACACAACCCAGGGCAACATGGGTTTAGAACAGGTCGCTCCTGTCTGTCTCAACTATTGGATCACTACGACAAGGTCCTAAATGCACTAGAAGACAAAAAGAATGCAGATGTAATTATACAGACTTTGCAAAAGCCTTCGACAAGTGTGACCATGGCATAATAGTCGCACAAAATGCTGTGCTAAAGGAATAACAGGAAAAGTCGGTCGATGGATCTATAATTTCCTCACTAACAGAAACAGAGAGTAGTAGTCAACAGAGTAAAGTCCGAGGCAGCTACTGTGAAAAGCTCTGTTCCACAAGGCACAGTACTCGCTCCATCTTGTTCCTCATCCTCATATCTGACATAGACAAGGATGTCAGCCACAGCACCGTGTCTTCCTTTGCAGATGACACCCGAATCTGCTGACAGTGTCTTCCATTGCAGGACACTGCAAGGCTCCAGGCGGACATCAACCAAATCTTCAGTGGGCTGCAGAAAACAATATGAAGTTCAACGATGAGAAAATTTCAATTACTCAGATATGGTAAACACGAGGAAATTAAATCTTCATCAGAGTACAAAACAATTCTGGCCACAAAATAGAGCGAAACACCAACGTCAAAGACTTGGGAGTGATCATGTCGGAGGATTCACCTTCAAGACCATAACATTGTATCAATCGCATCTGCTAGAAAAATGACAGGATGGATAATGAGAACCTTCAAAACTAGGATGCCAAGCCCATGATGACACTCTTCAGGTCACTTGTTCTGTCTAGGCTGGATATTGCTGCACACTAACAGCACCTTCAAGGCAGGTGAAATTGCTGACCTAGAAAATGTACAGAGAACCTTCACGGGCGCATACGGAGATAAAACACCTCAATTACTGGGAGCACTTGAGGTTCCTGAACCTGTATTCCCTGGAACGCAGGCGGGAGAGATACATGATTATATACACCTGGAAAATCCTAGAGGGACTAGTAAGGGGCTTGCACACGAAAATCACTCACTACGATAGCAAAAGACTTGGCAGACGATGCAACATCCCCCAATGAAAAGCAGGGTGTCACTAGCACGTTAAGAGACCATACAATAAGTGTCAGGGGCCCGAGACTGTTCAACTGCCTCCCAGCATACATAAGGGGGATTACCAACAGACCCCTGGCAGTCTTCAAGCTGGCACTGGACAAGCACCTAAAGTCGGTTCCTGACCAGCCGGGCTGTGGCTCGTACGTTGGTTTGCATGCAGCCAGCAGTAACAGCCTGGATGATCAGGCTCTGATCCACCAGGAGGCCTGGTCACAGACCGGGCCGCGGGGGCGTTGACCCCCGGAACTCTCTCCAGGTAAATTCCAGGAGGCTAGGCCAAGCTGACTATTCACAGAAGTTATTATTTACAATAATTTACAGGCAAGCCAGGTAGGCTAGTTAAGCTTGTGAATTTAATTATTTCTAGTGATTACAAGTAAACCAGGGTAGGAGACTTGTTTGTTAATTACTTACAGTTGATTTGAAAGGTAGCCACAGTTAAGCTAGGCATATGCAGTATTTACAGCATTTATAGTAGCTAGGTCAGATTTAACCTAGTTATCATTTACAGTGAATTGTAAAGCCAGATTTAGGCTATAGCTGCACACTAATTTCAACAGTTATAGAATTAGGTTATAATTTACCTTATCCAACCAAGCACGCTAGACTAAGTAAGCTGGGGACAGTTAGGCCAAGCTGTTCACACATTATTTATTTACTATCTCGTAAGTTGAATTGTTGAATTTGTTTGTGATAACCAAGTGATTTTTAATTTGTAAAGATTTCACTTTTACTGTGTGAATTTCATTGTCTTTGGCTCATTTTATTGTGTTATTTGTGAATTACACCAGATACTAGCTTAAGTCCTGTAATTATTTGCTGACGATGTACAGGAAATTGCTAGGTTAAGCTTTCACATCGATATACCTTTCAGTTGGGTTTGAGAGCTAACAGTGTATATTTTAATTCAGAGTAGAGGCAGTTTAATAAAGAGAGTCGTTGAGTTTGTCGAGGAGCCTTAAGACTCATTTATTCTTGCCTGATACCGTATCGTGCTGTGGGGTGGACTGATTAAAGTACAAATTAGTGCCGTGCTCTTAAAATAAACCTCGACTATGGCGGGTGAAGATCAAGTACCAGCTGTCTCATTTGTAAGTCATCTAAAGCGGTCTATGGGAGCCTATAAGGGACGCCTAAACAAAGCACGTGAGGAGTGCCGTAGTGCAGGCAAGATCAGGATGTAGACTGTGAAGAACTAGAGAAAATGACTGAAACCTTTCGGAGAAAGGCTGGAGCCTTTGAGAAATCATTTATCTTTTATGAGACAGATGCCTATGCTGAAGGTGAGTCTGATGATACTGTCGAGGTAGCTGGGAAGGAATATGATGAACGAAGGGCAGAGTGTAAAGCAGAGATGAAACTCTGCAAGCAGTTAATGAAGACTTTTAAGGTCGGTATTGCAGGGGCAGCACATATTTCAGGGAGCACGAACAGCCGCACGCCTGTTAATGTGTTGCCCAGATTGCCCCCAATTGAATTTACCAACGTTCGACGGAACCTTAACAGAGTACATTGCTTTCTGGGATCAGTTTAAAGCCCAGATAGATGACAGAGACGATTTGTTAGATGCCGTCAAATTACAGTATTTACGTTCACAACTCAAGGGTAAAGCCTTGGACTTGGTCCGACATTACCAAACTAATTAACAACATGCCAAAGACCAATTAAAGGACATGTTCGGCAACACTCAGGAGATAAAGATAGTTATACTTAGAGGCTTGTCACCACGACCGTCAGATCCTAGAGAAGTTCTGAATTGAAGTTATGAGTTTGACAAATAGTCTTAAAGATTTACATGATTGGGGTAAGTCAGAATTGTTCATCATTCAGGTGATTCAGAGGAAACTGGCTGGCACTACAGTGCATGAGTTACACTTAAATATCGGACAAACCGGTTCACAATACAACAAAATGTTGAGGCGTTGGGAGATCTCGTTTCTCATTTGAGTATAGGAGTGAGAGAAGAGTCACCACCATCACCACATAAAAACACAGATAGTTACTCAAAGATCTCGGGAGATCAATCTAAAGCTCATACGACTAACATTGGAGAGTACTATGGTAAAGAAGTGTCTAAGGCAAGAACCTCTAAGCAGAACCTCAGAGGCACTTGTGCCAGAATATGCGTGTTCTGCGAAGGCGAACACACTAGCACCAGTTACTCTGAGTATACAACACTGAGCAGTAGGCAATGGAGACTAAAGGAGTTGAGACTCTTCTTCAAGTGTTGTGGGGAACACTTTGCCAGAGACTCTGACGCCCAGCTCAGTGAGTGTTTAGGCTGTGGGAGAGGTAAGCATCATACTGCACTGTGTCTCAATAATTTAAGGAAACTCCAGGCTAGTAGGTATATCTCTCAGGTAGAGATATCAAGTGAATTCGAGCCTGAAGTAGTAGCCAAAGTGATTAGTGGGAGTGAAGTCTCTAATCCGAGTGAGAATTACAGAGGTGCTGGCCTACCTACAGTCATTGCAGAGGTTGTGAATGGGCACAGGTCCGAAACAACCTAATTATTCTTTGACTCGGGAGCACAAGTATCCTTGATAAAAGTTGGGGGCTAAATTAAAGTTGAAGGCCATCAGAAAGGTTAGTATGACGTTAGGAGGAGCTATAAGTCAGGTCACACGCAAATGTTACAATGTTGTGGATGCCACAGCTAAATTAGGTGGACATCGCAGAGACATTTACAGCCTTATTGGTAGAGACATTACCCACGGCAATTACAGCGAGAGGTTTTGCTGCAGCAGCCAAGTGATTGAAAGACCTTGGCATGAAGCTGGCAGACCAGGGAATTACCACTGACACAGTCAGGAATGTAGATATCCTGGTAGGAGCCAACCAGATAGATGACTTCCTGTCTATACGGTGGACTTTTAGGAAGGAATTGGTTTATACAGATCCCCAGTAGGATGCATCATAGGCGGCAGGATTCCACCTGAATTCCCTGCCATGCCAGAGAGGGATGAAACTATCCCCATGATAGCTGGGGAGTAGTGTTAATGAGTATCAGTATACACGATGAACCACCAAGTAAGCTGAACCAGGTAGGGAGCGACACTCAGCCACCTTAGGAAAAAAACTTTTATGGTGTACGTAAAGAGGGAGATAGAGTGTCATTAAATCCAGAGAACTTCGTATTAGTAGGAAGAAAGACTACCAGGGCCACTGGGTGGGAAAGTACGGAGCCACTCAGTCAAAGCTAGACATACGAAAGATGTTAAAGTTAAAGAAAAGGGTGTTAAAACCACCAGAACCAACAAGTTTACACCCCTAGAGGTCCACGTAGTGGAAACTGGATGGCTGAAGTTAGACCAGAATCAGCTCGATGAGAGTGGCCGGACGGCACCCGAGTCCAGGGTCCTCTGTGGGGGCTTGCAGAAGGTGAACTTGATGTAGACTTATCACATACCTTCGCCGGCGGGAGGATGTGGAAACTTACTCAGTCCTAAAGTTCCACAAGGCAAATGTGTCATATGAAGGCCCTAATATTTCCCGGATGGACCATCTGAGTTTTGCGGACCCTCACATCTACCCAAACACATACATGCATACACCCGGGTTGGCAAAGGTGGTTGGAAGGTACATTTTAATTGATAGATTTACCCTTCAAGGAAGAGGTAGGTATTTAAATACCTTAGTGTGTGATGAATGGTTAGAAAACCGACAAGTTGAAAGATTGAGACACTTATGCAGCATATGGGAATCTTTATTCAGGAAACGTTTCGCCACACAGTGGCTTCATCAGTCCAATACAAAGAGGAAGGCATAAGGAGAGGAGGAGTATGAGGTAATCAGTCCCTCAGCCTGGGGGTCGATGTGTTCAGTCCATCAATCTTGTAGAATTGATGGACTGAACACATCGACTCCAGCCAGAGACTAATTACCTCATACTCCTCATCTTTTTACGCCTTCCTCTTTGTATTGGACTGATGAAGCCACTGTGTGGCAAAACGTTTCCTGAATAAAGATTCCCATATGCTGCATAAGTGTCTCAATCTTCATACTCTTAGTAAACTAATATTAGGATTATTGAGGCAACTGTAGATAACAATGTAGATAATAATAATGTAACGTAGATAGGAATGGGCTGTTAATATAGGCAAACACTAGGTTATATTAGCTAGGGAGAACTGGCAGCCCAAGCTTGAACGATGAGGTGTGGGTCTCAAAGATGCCAGAGCTTTCTTATAAGATCAGACACAATCAGAATAACAAGTGCCATGAACAGCAGGGTGGCACCTTCACGTGTCTACTTATACTAGACCTGGGAAAATATGGTGGAGGCACCTCAAAGTACTGTAGATGCCCTCCTCCATCAGGCCCATACAGTAAGACAAGACCTCCCTTTCTTTCTCAGTATTCTGGCCAGTTTCTGGAGGAAATTGCTAGTGGTTTAACTCTCGGTCTTTGTGCAGTCAGACGCCGGAAGACCAATATGTACCAGCATTCCCTCTTTGTTAAGCTTAGAAGCTAGTGTCACTTCCTGCATAGTTATACTAGGGGATACTCACCCCCTTGGAATCAGGAATTTCTGAGGAGCAGGCAGGTCACTAATACCGAATGAATATTGCAGGAATTAAGTTCCCGGCTGCACGTGGTCTTGAAGGGGAAGTCCAGAGGGGCTAAAGCTTAGGGAGGTTGAAGACAGGGATATATTCTCTAACACCAAGTAAGTTAGTCCTTTATTCGTGCATTCAGGCGAGATTTCTTGCAACATCAGTCATTTAAGGAAATGTGTCACATAAGCCACTTGTGAGGCTGAGTTACCAGCCTCAGAGCTCAGTGTCAACAGACCTTGCTAGGGTAGACAACCCACACAGAGGCAGTGTAGACAAATTTCCACAAGTATCCTTTAGAAAATTATTCTCTTCCCAAAAAAACTGACCAGGGTACAAGTGATTAAGAGTAGGAAGGATGAACAAGATTAGAAAAATTATAAAAATTGAACCGTACAATTGTGCTGACTTGCTAGTAGGTAATTTGAAACCATAAACTCTATATTAATTGTAAAGCCTTGAAGGTTAAAAGGGAAAAAAGTTTTATGTTTACCCTTTATGGTATGTATGTCTGAAGATGAAGGTTGAGTGTTCCTTTAGCCTCTTACGAATCTGAGCATAGAAGATTAAAATTAAACCTGGTAACTAATGATGCCACTATATGCCATGGATGATAGTAATGTAGGAATATAAATCAATGTCTGATGACGAAAGGGTATGGTGTATGAGTAAAATTACTTTATGCTAGCTGGTATGGGAATTATGTTAATGTTAAGCAATGTTCTACTCATTACGATTTTTTAAGGACTTGCAATTTGAGGAGAAGGATCATATTGTGCAAACATAGGGTGATATTGTTAGACTGGGATGATATGTAATCCTTGTGTACAGGTTGCCAGTATATTCTCCCCCTGTTATGAAAAATGAATGTTATGTACAGCTGTTTTTCCAGACGCTTGTTACTCAAAACACGTAGAGAAGGAGAGATTGAAATATTGTTGCAGAAAAGAGTCAAAGTTAGATCAACTTAATGCTAAGGAACAGAGAATTGAAGGATTTAGTGCTTTCTTTGACAAAACTGTTCATTATTGTGATTCCAAGATGGAAAAACATATGTTCCTGATGCTCATATCCCCTACTAATAATGACCCTGTCAGAATGCCCTTGGCAAGCTGGAGATATATTAGAAAAATGAATACGAAAAGATGCTGAACAAAAAGTGTATTGACCCGCATACCGGTAACATACGAAACCCCAATAGTTCAAGTAAGCAAACTTGTGCTAAGAAACAGATTATGTATTGACTATCGATCTTTGAACAAAAACCATATTAAGTAAGACATTCAACCGCTGCATAGACTGGTGATGATGACGGAAAACGTATCAGGGAAAAAAAGTTTTTCACCTTAGACATGAAAGATGCAGTGTTATTCAAGTTTATCACGCTAGAAGAAAGTTCAAGGGTTATTATTACTTTTCTGATGGAAAATAACCTATATAGGTTTAGACTACTACATTTGGATTATCAGTAGTGACTTGCAATTTTTTACAAGTATAATGCAGAAAGTCCTGAGGGACCTTTTAAGGCAAACAGGGATGAATCAAAAACTATTTAGCATCGATGTTGAGATATGGCATTACCAGCTAAGCTTAATTTTAAATTTAAAATAGAGGAACACTTAGTGATAAAAGGGACGCAATCGTTACACAGCCGCCCTGCAGAACGAGGTCTTGGAAAAGCTGTCTGAAGGCATTCCTCAACGGGCTGTCAAGAATTTAAATTTGTAGATTATAAAATTACCCCCTAGGGGGTGTAATGTCAGCATATTTATTCACTGACTGGTGACCAACTTACCTTGTTGACTCAAAGTCCACACCTTACTGCCGACTATTAGGGAGTGGATTACAAATCCTTGCGACTCAAGAACTGGCAGTCCCCGTACTACAGAAATTCGTAACCTACCTTGCTCTTGTAGCGTGAGGCTTATGGTGTTCTTACACTTCGAAGGTATCGGTGACTGATAGAAGCAGAAGTGTCCTTGGATGTCAAGTCTTCCATTGTCTAGGAAACGCCACACTGGTACACTATGTTCCACAACATTTGTCTTTATTGTTCACAATCTTATACAAGAGAAGGCTGATCAACACTTCTCTTAAGTGTTTATTGTGTTTTGTGAGACACTTTGTTCCACACTAATGGCAACAGATCAGTGTTCTTTGTTGGTTATCCTGGTGTCAGTGTCAACTCTCAGTAGAGTAAAAGTAATCTGAAGATGCACAGCACCCCATGGCCATCACTGCCCCCGGCACAAAAAAAAAGCTGACCTAATATTTTTGCTCCTTGCCACTTCCCGATGATGCAAAGCAGAATGTTTGATTCTTGCTGTCTTAAGCATAGACAACAATGTCCGCACTTATCTTTAACATGGTAATAAAAGTGGGAAGCAGGATTTTCCTTTTAATTTGTCCTGCTAAAGTATAGATGTACTGTCCTATATTAAAATACACTCTGCAACATTGCAAGGAGCGCGCGGTCCACTTGACCACGTTGCATACTCATATGGCATCTGTGATCAATTACTCACTGTAGCCAGTAAAAAAGATGCTTGCCCCTTCATGAGAGGGCTGGGCCCCTCAGGGTTGGGAGAAGGGGCTGAAGGGGGCTGATACCCCCCACTGGAGAAATTTCTTCCACACTGGGGGGCGGCGGAGGGTTTGCTGCAGTGAATATTCATCACTTAACATTAATTATTTTTCACTCACACACTGCTGCTTGTTCATTTTCTGAAGATCAAGCTTTAGTCTGTGTGGTTTCTGAGTGGTGGAAATTTGTTCTCCAGGAGGGGGTATCAGCCCCTTCAGCCCTCCTTCAGGTCCTTTCACAGCCCTGAGGGGCCAGCCCTCTCAGATAATCGGGACAAGCGTCTTGTTTACTGCCTTACAGTAATTATCACAGATGCCGTGTACGAGTATGTGACTGGTCGCTTCGACCGATGCTCCTTGCAGAGTGTGCCAGGAGTGTATTTAATAAGAGACAGTATATCTCTTACTTTAGCAGGAAATTAAGGAAATCCTGCCTCCCACTTTATTACCTCTGGTAAAGTAGTGACATTGTGTCTATGCTTAAGTGACAGCAAGCATTTGCAAACATTCTGCTTTGCTTTCATCGAGGAAGTGGCAAGAAACAATAAAAGTACTAGGTCAGCTTTTTTTTTGTGCTGGGGGCATAGTGACGGCAAACCCCCCTTGGCGCTGTGGCATCTTCAGATTACTTTCTGACTCTCACTGAGAGTGACACTGCCGCCAGGAAGAACCAACAAAGACACTGATTGAAGTGTTGAGTGAGAAAACGTGTCTCACAAAACCACAATAAACACTTATGAGAAGTAGTGATCAGCTTCTCTTGTGATAAGAGTGAACAATAAGACAATATCTTGTGGAACATTAGTGTATCAGTGTGCGGTTTCCTAGGACAATGGAAAGGGTGGACTATCCAGGACGACTTCTGCTTTTATAAAGTCCACCGTATCTGTCGAAGGTGTGAAGAACACCATAGCTCATCGTCGAAGAGCAAGGTAGGTTACGAATTTCTTGTCTTAGTACGGGGACTTGCCGCCAAGTTCATGAGTCCGCAAGGGAGTTTGTAATCAACGTATAGGTCGGCAGTAAGGTGGATGACTGTTGAGTCCAAACAAGTACAGTTGGTCAGGCCATCAGTGAATGAAATATGCATGAAATAACACCCCCTAGGGGTAATTAAATCTTACAAATTATAATCTTGACAACCCTTGAGAGATGCTTCGGACAGCTTTCAAGACCTCGTTGCAGGGGTGGCTGTGTAGATGATTTGCTGTCCTTTAATCAAGCTAGTGTTCCCTATATTTAAATTTAAAATGTAAGCTTAGTTGGTAATGCCATTGTTCTAAAGACATATTGGTCGTGCTCGAACCACCCTCCTAGAAATAGCACAGACGGTCCCTCCTAGACTAAAGCGCCACACTGTGGTCAAAAAATATGTTGTTACTACAGGGTACAACTAGCCTATGAGCTCAAGGTCCTTCCTCATAAAACGCGGGAAAGACTAGTGTTTTACAATATAAAATCAGTATAAATGAGTCCCTCCGACTCAATCACAGAGAATGGGCAGCCAAAGAAAACGGGTGCTCACCCAGCATTTACTCCCAAAGAAACAGGAGCTGGGTGCTCACCCAACAAGAAAAACAGTAGGGGGATGGCACACCTCAACACGGCTCTCATCTCGAGGAAGGCTTGGACTAACGACAACAGCAATCCCAACAGATGTTCAGGTTTGTCTGCAGTGTAAATACACAAGTGTTTATATGTTATAGATAGAAAATTAAGAGACAAGATTGTGTTAAAGTTTGTTTCTTATAGATCTACCTGTTATATTAAAGGAACTATATATATAACAGTGTAAGCTTTCAAATATATTATTAACAGGAGACATTATAATGTTGTAAGTAATGTTCACGTGAACTAAGAATTACAGTTATACAGTGACATATTATAGTGTATAGTTGAATGAGTGTATATACTCACGTTATTTACGGATTAATGCATCGTGGTAGGCTGCCACGAGCTCAAACTCAAGCATTAAACACCAGCCACCTGTACTGTGTACCCTTCATGGGTCATTGACCTGAGGTTAAGCTTAGTAGGTCTCGTAGTGTCTGAAACTCGATTGTTTGCTGACATAAGCATAACAAAAAACTCAGCTGTTTGTATAGCATAGTACAGTGTTTTTTAAAACACTTAAAGTTGTGGTGCTAGAATTTTCAAGTATACTCATTAAAATGGCTTGTTTGAAACTCAGTTTCTTCCTTTAAGACCCTCAAGATTTACACAATTAGAAAATTCTAATTTCAGTTGTATAGGATTGTAACTCAAGATTCAAACCTAAGGATTTGTATGATCTCGAGGTCAGAAATTTTGGATTAAAAAGCTTACACGACGGTCTGGAATAGAATTAAATTGTGGACATATACACATTATGGAACAAGAATTTTCTTGAATCAGATCCATCTGAGGATGAAAGTAAATCATGTTTGGATTACTTTTAGTAATCAACCTTAACGTGGACAGGGAGTACAGGCTATCTGCCGCTCAAAACTCTGTCACAGCAGACCTACTGTAACTAGTGGTCAAAACACCTGTTACACCTGTAACAACAGAAGTGTCCATTACCAGCTTTACCTACATTGTCATTACCTATTGTTCCAAGGTCATAATTATGAAGAATTTCATTGTGGTTTTCATTCCATTAGTAAATTCACGAATGACATAGATGAGATGCCAAGTTCAAGATTATCTTAAATGTCTTGTGAAGGGGAACCCTCTTGTATAACTGATTAAAGTCATTTCCGGTGGTTAAAAGGCAATTATCAATAGCCTACGTGTCTTAGCAGACAATTACTTCAATGCTGACAGGGTAGAAGTTAGACATGCAGTCTTAATATCAAGCTTGAAGCCACCCAAACATTGTTTTTCAGACTTACAGGCATTTAGAATTACATTAGACAATAATCTCAGATCTCTAGATGCTAAATATGACCTAAGGCAATGTGATTGGTTTATCAGTGGTATTGTACAAGATAAGTTGTCACCACAAACTATTGAACGATTAAACATTATGTTCAATAAACGCTATTTCACTTGTGAGGAAATTAGCAATGGTTTACAAACAATAGTTTCATGCATGCAAGCAGCGAGACAAGATGAAAAATCCACAAATCCCGTGGATAACAAACCTTCAACTCAGTATAAAAAGAGTATACCTACTCCACTAAACTACATAATGGAAATCCCATATAGGCATTTATCAAGTTGTGAATACAACAGACAGTAAACAGACTGTCATACATAAACCTACTCCAAAATGTGTACTTTGTGATGGAACACATTGGGCACAGTATTGTATTCAATACACATCAATGGAGGCACGTAAACAACGTGTTCATCAGCTGAAAAGGTGCATCAAGTGTTTAGGGAACATAAGAGGAAAATGCTCACTGAAGAAGTGTTTTAAATGCAAGGCGTATGCATCATACAGCATTATGCCAAAATATTTTGCTGAACAGCAGAAGACTTCCACAGAATCAGGAAGTCAACAAGCAACAGCATTAATGTGAGAGATAAGTTTTAAAGCAACTTGACTCTCCGATAGCTCGAGTTGAGTTATCTAATAAATTACACAAAACCAATGTGCTAACACATATTTGATCAGGCTCACAAAGTCCTCATAAGAAAACAGTGTTGCAGAAAACTGAATAAACATCCCTATGCCAAAATACAGTTAGATATAGCTGGTTTTTTCCACAATTCTGGTAAACAGACATATGACCTAGCCAGGATCACTGTTGGTCTAGGAAACAGGAAAAAGACAGTAGAAGTTGTGGTAGTAGATGATTTGCCTAAGTCTGTGCAGATCCAGGGATTAAAAGAAACAGTTGAAACACTGAAAGCAGCTAAGGTCAAGTTACTGTCCTGACATACAGACGGACACAATTAGTCCAATTTTATTTAATCATTGGAAGTGATTATTATCACTGTTTTGTGCAAAATATACCTCATCAAGGGGGGCTCCTTGGCATGGTGAAGAGGCTCTTGGTCTGAGGAATTAGACCTATCGGTCTTCTTCCTCGACGAACCTATTACCCCCCAATTCCCCTCCCATTTCCCCTTCCCCCCCCTTTCCCTTTTTTTTTTTCCCCCCATTTTTCCCCCCTTTTTTTTTTTTTCCCCCTTTTGGAGGGAAAAAAGGGGAATTGTTGGGGGTTTTTGGAAAACAAGACCTCCCTTTCTTTCTCCAGATTCTGCCAGATCTGGAGGAAATTGCTATGGTTTAACTCTCGGTCTTTGTGCAGTCAGAACGCCGAATACCAATATTAACCAGCATTCCCTCTTGTTAGCTTAGAAGCTAGTGTCACTTCCTGCATAGTTATAACAAGGGGATACTCACCTCCCTTGTAATCAGAGAATATCTGAGGAAGCAGGCAGATCACAACTACCGAATGAATATTGCATTATTAGTTCCGGCTGCACGTGGTCTTGAAGGGAAAGTCCAGAGGGCTTAAAGCTTAGGGAGGTTGAAGACAGGGAAAATATACTCTAACACCAAGTAAGTTAGTCCTTTATTTCGGCTTCAGGCGAGATTCTTGCAACATCAGTCATATAAGGAATGTGTAACATAAGGCCATTTGTGAGGGCTATTACCAGCCTCATAGCTCAGTGCAACAGACCTTGCTAGGTAGACACCCACACAGAGGCAGTAGCAAATTTCCCACAAGTAACCTTTAAGAAAATTATCTCTTCCCAAAAAAACTGACCAGGGTACAATGATTAAGATAGGAAGGATGAAACAAGATAAATAAATTATAAAAATTGAACCGTACAATTTTGGCAGACTTGCTAGTAGGTACTTGAAAACCAAAAACTCTATATTAATTGTAAAGCCTTGAAGGTTAAAAGAAGAAAAAAGTTTTATTTTACCCTTTATGGTAAATTATGACTGATGAATGAAGGTTGATGTCCTTACCTCTTACGAATATGAAGCAATAGAAGATTAAAAATTAAACCAGGAACTAATGAATCTCACGATATGCCACTGATTTTAGTAAAGTAAATATAAATCAATGTCTGAATTACGAAGGGTATGGTATGAGGTAAAATACTTTATGCTAGTCTTGTATGGAATAATGTTATGTTAAGCAACGTTCTAACTCATTAGATAATTTTAAAGACTGCCATTGAGGACAGGATCATACTTGTCAAAATGTTATATTGTAGACTGCATGATATAATTCCTTGAGAACAAGTTGCCAGATATCTCCCCCTTTTAATGAAAATGCAATGTTCAGTCAACAGTGTCCAAAGACGCTTGTTACGCTAGCCGTAGAGAAAGAGATATGACATTATTGTTGCAAAAGAGTCAAAGTTAGGTTCCACTTAATGCTAAGGAACAGAAGAATTGAAAGATTTATTGCTTTCTTTGACAAACTGTTCATTATTAGATGAATCCAAGATGGAAAACATATGTCCTGATGCTCATATCCCCCTGACTAATATGACCCTGTCAGAATGCCATTTGAGCAAGCGAAGATAATATAAAAAATGATAGGAAAAGATAGCTGAACAAAGTGTAATTGACTGATTCAACTGTAACATACCGGAACCCCCAAAGTTCAAAAGTAAGCAAACTTGATGCTAAGAATCGATTAATGTAATGACTATCGATCTGGAACAACCATATTAAGTAGACATTCAACCTCAGTCTGCCTAGACTGGAATGAGGATGACGGAAAACGTATCAGGGAAAAAAGTTTTTCACCTTAGACATGAAAGAAGCATATTATCAAAGTTCAGCTAGAAGAAAGTTCAAAGTGTTATTATTAACTTTCTGATGGAAATAACCTATGTAGTTTAGACAACTACCATTTGGAATAATTCAGTATACCAGCAATTTTTACAAGGATAATGCAGAAGTCCTGAGACCTTTATACAAACATGGTGAATCAAAACTATTTAAACGATGTTGAGAAATGGCATTACCAGCTAAGTTAATATTAAATTTAAATAAGGGAACACTATCCTGGATAAAAGACAGCAAAACGTCTACAACAGGCCGCCCCTCGCAGACAAAGGTCTTGAAAAGCTGGTCGAAGGCATCTCTCAACGGGCTGTCAAAAATTATTAATTTTGTAAAGATTATAAATTACCTCCAAGGGGGTGTTATGTCGCATATTTCATTCACTGATG
>NC_069481.1:1862828-1878862 GCF_026875155.1 Cherax quadricarinatus
ATGTACAAGATAATATGTTCACCACAAACTATTGACCGATTAACATTATGTTCAATAAACCCTATTTCACTTTGTGAGAAACTTAGCAATGTATTACACAAACAATAGTTTTCATTGCAAGCAAGCAGCGATCAAGATGAAAAATCCACAAATCTCCGTGGATAACAATCCTTCAACTCAGAAACAAAAAGAGTATACCCTACTCCCCACTAAACCACATAATGGAAATCCATATAGGCATTTATCAATTGTGAATACACAGACAGTAAACAGACTGTCATACATAACGAACCCAAAAAGTGTACTATTGTGATGGAACACATTGGCCAGTATTGTATTCAAAACACATCAATGAGCACGTAAATCAAACGTGTTCATCAGCGTGAAAAGGTGCACAAGTGTTTAGTGAACACAAGGAGGAAACTGCTCACTGAAGAAGTGTTTTAATGCAAGCGTATTCATCATACCGCATTAAATGCCCAAATATTTTTGCTGAACAGCAGAAGACTTCCACAGAAACAGGAAGTCAACAAGCAACAGCATTAAATGGAGAGATAAGTTTAAAGCGAACTGCTCTCCCGATAGCTCGAGTTTATTATCTAATAAATTACCACAAAACCAATGTACTAACTACTATTTGAACAAAGCACACAAAGGTCCTTCCCATAAGAAACAGTGTTGCAGAAACTGAATAATAAACATCCCAAGCCAAAAAAACAGTTAGATATAGCTGGTTATTTCCACAAGTCTGGTAAACAGACATATGACCCTACCAGGTCACTGTTGTTCTAGGAAAACAGAAAAGACCGTAGAAGCTGTGGTAGTAGATATTTGCCTATGTCCTGTGCAATTCCAAGAATTAAAAGAAACAGTGAAGCACTGAAAGCAGCTAAGGTCAAGTAGCCTGACCTGACATACAGAAGGACACAATTAGTCCAATGATTTAAATCATTGGAAGTGATTATTAATCACTGTTTGGGTGCAAAATATAGTAAGTAAACAGGAATGTTACTTGCTGAAACAGCAAGGAGGCCATAACACTGATATGTGGTCCATTCCCTCTCAAAGTGGAAAGAAGCTGATATTGATTCAGTGGAAAATGTACTAGTTACGAGAATACCGCTGATCATTAACCACAGCAAAAATTATACATTACTGAAGAAAAGAATTAACCAGTTGATAGGTATTGAGTAAATAAACCAACGCCCACAAGAGTCCTCAGACTTATAACCAATATTGGACTCTGTCCAAATATAAGAAGACAGTAAATATGGATAGGTACCATGGAAATTAAAAAATCCACACATCAGCCTAGCATATTATCGCATGGCTTTCGGGACAGATGAAAGCACAAAACATGAGCTTAGAAGAATCCAGAGCTACTGCCTGTCTATGATAATATCATACAAGAACATTGGACAATAAATTCATTGAGGAAATAGTCGAAATAAGTTGACGACAGAAGCTCATTATCTCCCGCACCAAGGAGTCAGAAAAGTTCCTGAAACCCCACTTCCACTACGTGTTGTATATAATTGCAGCGCACTGCAAATAAAGATGTAGCAAGTCTTTAATACTTTCTGATACCGACCCTCACTAAACTGAGAAGCCGGAGACCGTGCTATGAAATTCGCCACAAAACGCCCATATGCCTACACGGCTGATATTTCCAAGGCTTTCTTAAAGTAGACTACAACGAAATAGATAGAGATTATACTCGATTCTATGTGGCCTGAACATCCCACATGACCACAAAAGTCCTGTGAAAACTTATATCGTTCAATCAGTATTATTGGTGCACATCCTCTCCATTCTTACAAGAAGCTACTCTAAATCACATTTGGAAGAATCTGAAAGTCCCTTCAAAGAATATTAAAGAAAAGTTTCTATGTGGACCAATCTTCAAGAACTGTGAATAAAGGAGGAGATTGAATCCTTTATACAGAGAACTAACAGAGATAAAGAAGCAAATAGCCTCTAAAGGATGTGGAATACAAATCAAACAATTAAGGGAACTTATCAAGAAGATTTCCCTGAAGCAGAATCCTGATTGTGCAACAATATGCTGGGACTTATTTGGAACCACAGAAGATACTTTGAGTCACAAAAAGATAAATACTAAATCATGCAGTACACGTTCACTAAACGTAGTTTACTGTCAAAGGTATCACAATGAGCGTTTTGATCCTCTAGGACTCGTCCTCACCAATAACATAAAGGGTAAAATGCTGAAAGCAAGATGCATGGAACTCAAAATTGGATGATGAAACTGGCTCTAGAAATGAGTCAAGCAAGGATGATATATCCAGGAGTTTAAGCAACTTCATCAATTACCAGATCCCAGACAAATAGTCAAGAGGGAAACAAGTACACATTACATGTGATTCTGTATGCTCAACCAGCGGTTTATGCGCTGTAGCTTACAATGAGTAATGCTGAAGGAAGTACACAAATTTACTTCATAGAAGGCCAAGGGTAGCAACCCTTGAAAGGTCAGAACATACCACAATTGGAACTGGACAGCCACTCAATGAAGGATCAAAATTAGCTGACTATCTCAACAAAAGTGAAACAAGATCATCTTACTATTGAAAAAAAACCGTGATCTGGAGTGAAAATGAGGCATTTCTCCAGTGTTAAGAAAAATAAGATAAGTTGGTCTATTACAGAACAGAGTAAGTCAGAAATAATAAATTCAGAGAGATTATATCTCTTTCCTCCACGACTCTACCCCAAGAGATCTACTGACATGTGTCACGTGGCGTCCCACTCAAGAAATTTGTGGAAAAAAATTATGCTCCACGGACCGTACTGGCTCTCTAATGAAATAACTGCCTCAGCAAAAAGCACAACATATGCCAAAAAACAGTCTGCTTGAACAGAGCAGAAATAAGTTGTGTAAATACAGCAGACACAAAACGAATAGTCATAGATGGATCTAAATACTCATCTTTGGTAATCTCTAAGAGTTACAGCTCTTGTCTTTAAATTCTAAAGAATAAAAACCTGATTATGAATTCATAACCCAATATATAACTGGGTGAAACCTAATACAGAAAGATGTTTTCTCTACAGATTATAATTTTCTGGAAACGCAGATAAAAGTCCCCCAAAGAAACCTGACAATTGATTTAATTCTTTAGGACTTTATCTCGACTCAGAAAAGATTAATAAGATGTCGAGGGAAGCTTCATAATTCTTCACTACCATAAAGAGGCCATACATCCAATATTGATCCCCAAGAACATTGGCTAACAAAACTGATTGTGCCAAAACGCCCACAGCAACGTTTACAAAATGGTGGAAGCTGACACCACACTTGTCCTTATACGACAATCCTACAGGATACCTCAAGGTTCGACGAAAGTGTGAAAAAACAAATAAAGGACTGTATTACTTGTCGTCACTACGATAGGCAGTATGTCAATATCCTGGTCCACCTCCATATCCCTCTGAAAGAGTTGTCATAATCACTCCATTGAGGTACAGGTCTAAAGCTTACACTGGACCAATAATTTAAACCCAAAACATTTTGACAAAGTTCCCATCAAGGTGTACATCCTTTTGTTCACTTGTGCTACAACTAGAGCAGTACATCTAGAAGTAAGCCACTGACATGTCTGCTGAAACTACTTTATCAAATTATCAGAAATGTTTGCAGCCAAAGGGAAGTCCCAGACGTGATTCAGATAATGCAAAACGAACATTTGTTGCTGGTGCTGCTTAAATAACAAGATCTTGATCAACCAGAAGTACAACAGATGCTGAATCAACGCATTTGTCGTTGAGATACATTCCACCTAAATGCTCCTTGGCAGCGCGTATTTTATGAAAGAAGATCGCATTGTAAAACGTTTGTTTAAGAAAGACTCTTCATCGCAGAGAATAGACTTTAGAAGAATTCCATTCAGTTGTGACTGCAATAGAAAATAGAGTCCAACAACATACCTCTAACTAATGTTACCGATTATCAGGACAAATTAGAAGTGTAAAGTCCATGCACATTTACTCCATGGCAGGAAAAAAAAAGGCTCGAAACCTGATCCTCCCATGAAAGATAAAGAAATCATAGAGGATCCTACTTATATCGAACCTGAGCAACTCAGACCATAAATACAAACACCTTAATAAAGTGATTGAACGAGGAGAAAATTTGACAGAAGACTATCTCCACCTCATTGAGATAACACTTACTATGGACTGGTTTCCTAAAATCATAAGTCCTTAAGACCTGGTGACAATAGTGATTATTGACAATGATGGACCGAGGTCCCAAATGGCCACTTGAAGAATTGTGGACCAAATATCCTGATGCAAATGGAATCATCAGGACAAGTTGATGTTATTAAGCAAAGGTGTAGTGAATAAGCGGACTATAAATAAACTAGTACCCGTTAAATAACACAGTGTTGAAAACACAATAGTGATTCTCCAGAAACCACACAGGACTAAAGCTGTTCAGAAAGACAAGCAGCAGTGATGGCGAGTGGAAGGGGAGGGGAAAAAAATTAAATAAATGTTAAGTGATGGAATAGTTTCACACTGCAGCGAACCTCCGCTGCCCCCCCAGTGTGGAGAAATATTTCCATGAGGGGGTATCAGACACTTCAGCCCCTTCAGGCAGTTTAGCTCCGAAGGGGCCAAGCCCTCCCACTCAGAAGGGCAAGCGTCTTGTTTACTGCTAACAGTGAGTAATTGATCACAGATGCCGACGAGGTAAAGTCGACGTGGTCCACTTCGACCAATGCACCTTGCAGATTGTTGCAGAGTGTATATTAATAAGAGACATATATCTCTACTTTAGCAGGACAATAAAGGAAACCTGCTCCCACTTATATTACCATGGTAAAGATATCGGACTTTGTTGTCTATTGCATAAGACAGCAAGAATCAAACATTCTGCCTGCATCAACGAGGAAGTGTCAAGGAAGCAAAAAGTACTAGGTCAGCTTTTTTTTGTGCTGGGGAAGTGACGCATGGGGCCTGTGTGCGTCTCAGATTACTTTGACTCTACTGATATTGACACTGACGCCAGGATAACAACACCAAAGAACACGATCTGTGCTTAGTGTGTACAAAGTGTCATCACAAAACACACTACTCACTTAAGAGAATTGTGATCACTTCTCTTGTATAAGAATGAGAACAATCAAGATAAATCTTGTGAACAAAGTGTACCAGTGAGCGTTTCCTAGACAATGAAGACGTGACACCAAGACACTTCTGCTTCTAACAATCACCGATATCTTCCGAAGGTTTGAAGAACACCATAGCTCACGCTAACAAGTGCAAGTAATGTACAAATTTCTTGTAGTACGGGGGACTGCGCAGTTCATGAGTCGCAAGGAGTTTGTAATCAACCAATAGTCGGCAGTAAGGGCGGACTTTTGAGTCCAAACAAGTATGTAATAGTGTCAGCCATCAGTGAATGAAATATGCTTCATAACACCCCCTAGGGAAATTTTAATAATCTACCAAATTTAAAATTCTTGACAGCCCGTGAGAGATGCCTTCAAGCAAACAGCATAAAGACCTCGTCTGCAGGGGCGGTTTGTGTAGACGATTTGCTGCCTTTATCAGCTAAGTGTTCAGCAATATATAAATTTAAAATTAAGCTTAGCTGGTAAAGGCCATTTCTCAACATCTGGTGAAAAACTAATTTTGTTTTTTCAAACTGTGAATTCTAATGCACTAGTTTTATTATTGTCTGCTTATTCACAACGAAACTTTGCTTAAAACATTCCAACTGTCCTGATGATTCACATTTGCATCAGGAAAATGGTCCAATTTTTCCAAGTGGCCTTTGGGGGACCTGGGACCATCATTGTCATAATCACTATGTCACCGGGTCTTAAGGACTTTGTTTTCAGGAACCCAGCCCCAAAAAGTGTTCTCTCAAGAGGTAGATAGTCTTTCCCCCCAAAAATTTTCCCCCAACGTTCAATCCTTTTTTAAAGGTTTTTTGATTTTAGTCTGAGTTGCTCGGGTTTCGAAATAAGTAACCCTCTATGATTTTTTATATTCATGGTAGGAACGGGTTCGACTTTGCCATGGAGTAAATGGATGGACTTAACCTTCAAAATTTGTCCAATCATCGTAAATAAGTTAGAGGTCGTTGTTGACTCTATTTTTTTTTCAGTCCAAACTGTAGGGAAATTTTCAAGCCATTTTGACGATGAAGAGTTTTCCCTTTTAAAACAACTTTTTACAATGCCGATATTCTTTCATAAAATCCCCCGGCCAGGATTTGGGGGAATGTATCTCCAACGACAACGCGTTGATTCAGCATCTGTTGTATTCTGGTTGATCAAAGATCTTGTTTATAAAAACAACACCACAATAAAGTTGTTGCATTATCTGAAATCATCATTTGGGGACATCCCCTCTGGTGCAACCTTTGAATAATTTATAAAGGTTTCAGCAGACATGTCAGGGCTACTTCTGATTACGCTCTAGTCGACAAAAGGAACAAACAGATGTACCCCTTTGAGGGGAACTTTGTAACTTTTTTTGTTAAAATTTTGGGGCCCCGTGTAACTACACCTGTCACCTCAAATGGGTGAAAACAAACTTTTAAAGGGGATAGGAGGTGGCCGGATACTGACTACCGCATATCGAAGTGACGAAAAGTATACAGTCCTTTATTTGTTTTTTACACTTTTCACCTTGAGGTACCCAGTAGGATTGTCTATTACAAAGTGGTCATCCCCAACCCAGTAACCGTTACTGGGGGCGTTTGCACAATCAGTTTTGTTAGAATGATTCTTGGGGATAAATTTTGGATGTTGGCTTTTTTGGGTATGAAGAATTATGAATTCTTCTCGACATCTTTAATTTTTCAGTCGAGTAAAGCCAAAAGAATTAATCTGACAGGTTTCTTGGGGATTTATCTGTGTTTCCAAAAATTTTATTTCTTTTAAAAAACACTTTCTGTATTATTTCACCCAGTATTTAAGGGGTTTAAAGAATTCATAATCGTTTTTTCCCTTTTAATGAATTTAAAGACAAACTTAATTTTAAGATTTACCCAAAGATGGTATTTAGACCATAAATGACTATTTCTTTGTGTCTGCGTATTTACACAACTTTTTCTGCTGTGTTCAACAGACTGTTTCTTCGGGATAATGTGAGCTTTTGCTGAGGCCAGTTTTTTTTCATTAGAGACCCAGTTGGGTCCGGGGAGCCATAATTTATTACCACAAATTTCTTGGGGGGGACCCCACTGCAACATGTCAGCTGGATTCTTTGGGGTAGAGACGTGAAGAAAGGGAAAAACTCTCTGCATCCTTTTTTTTCTCTACTTTTTGACATAGACCAGCTTACTCTTATTATTTCTTAACCAGGAGAACTGTTTCATTATCACTCCGATCACGGTTTTCTAATAGGAGATGACAATACTTTGTTGAGACCGACAGCTAATTTTTGCCCCTCATGGAGGCGTCAGTTCCAAATTTGGGGTACTGTTCTGACCTTAAAGGGGTCTACCCTCCCCTTTGAAGTAATTAGTGTACTTCCTTCAGCATTACCATGAAGCCAGCCCCAAACCCGGGTTTGACGCTCACAGAACACATGAAGTGTACTTGTTTCCCTTTTGGGACCTTTTGTCTGGAAAAATTTAATTTTTTTTGAATTGCTTAAACTCCTTGGATATTTCACCCATGCTTGACTCATTCTAGAGCCAAGTTCCATCCAAATCCTTTTTGAGTTTCCCATCTTTTTGCATAAGCATTTTCCCTTTTTGGGAATTTGGTGAAGGAGTCCTAGGGATCAAACATTGTGAACCCTCTGACATAAAACGTTTAGTGATGTACTGCTGATTTTATTTATCCTTATGAGACTAAAAGTATCTTCCTGTTTTCCCAAATTTCCCAGCATTTGTTGCAATCGGGGAATTTCAGCTTCAGAAAATTTCTTTTGATAAGTTCCTTTAATTGTTTTTGAATTTGTTTAATCCAAGAGGCAATTTGCTTTTTTTCTCTCCTTGTTAGCTTCTCTTATAAGGATTTCAAACCTCCTTTTTATTCACAGTACCTAAAAGATTGCCCCACATAAAAAATTTTCCCTTTAAGATTTTCTAAAGGGGACTTTCGGTTTCTTCAAATGGTTTTAGAGTAGCTTCTAGTAAGAATGGAGGGGAGTTGCACCAAAAAAGATTGAAACAAAACTTTCACAGGACTTGAGGATCATGTGGATTTCTGGCCACAAAATCGAGTTAACTCGTCATTTCTTGTAGTCCTACTCTTAAAAGCTTTGGAAATACACCGTGTAGGCATATGGGTTTGTGCGAAATTTCATAAGCCGTCCCCAAGTTCTCATTTAGTGAGGGCCCGGCATCGACAGTATTAAACTTGCTACATTTTTTTTTGCATTTTGGCTGCAAATTATACAACACGTAGGGGAGGGTTTCAAAATCTTTTCTAACCCCATGGTGCGGGAGATAATGGCCCGTCTTTCAATTTGTCTTCGACTATTTCCTCAATGAATTTTTTGCCCAAATTCTTGTTATATTATCATAGACGTCAGTAGCTCTGGATTTTTTTTCCTAGCTCATGTATTTGTGTTTCTTGCCCCGAAACCTGCGATAATGTTAGGTAATTGGTGGTTTTTAATTTCCATGGGAACCTAACCAAATACTGTCCCTCTTTATATTTGACAGGTCCCAAAATTGGTTTTAAAAGTGAGACTCTTGTGGGCTTGGGTTTATTTACATCAATACCACGATCTAATCCCCCAATCATCAACTTGTTTCTTTCTTTCCCTAATGATAATTTTTTGTGGGTACATGATAGCGGTTATTTTTGTAACTAGTACATTTTCCACTGAAAAAATCACTTCTTTCCCCCCTTTTTGAGGAATGGGACCCCATATCAGGGGGCCCCCGTGCTTTTAGCAATGAACATCAGTTTTCTTTCTAATTTTTTTACAAAACATGATAATAACCTTCCAATGATTAAATCAAATTGGACTAATTGTGTCCGTCGTATGCCAGGACAGGCTAACTTGACCTTAGCTGCTTTCAGTGCGCAACCGTTTTTTTAATCCTTTGGGTTGCAAGAATTAGGCAAATCATTACTCCACAGCTTTCCCCTGTCTTTTTCCGTTTCCTAACCAACATGGGTTTCTGGCTAGGTCATATGTCTGTTTTCCCAAAAATTTTGGAAAAAAAAACCACTATATCTAACGTATTTTTTCATAGGATGTTTATTCTTTCTGAACACTGTTCTTCTTAGAAGGACCTTTGTGAGCCTTTACAAAAAGTGTTAGCACATTGGTTTTTTGTATTTATTTGATAACCAAATCGAGCTATCGGGAGAGCTGTTGCTTAAACTTATCTCTCACATTTTTAAAGCTTTGCTTTTGCTTCCTGATTTGTGGAATCTTTTTGCTGTTTAGCAAAAGTATTTGGGCTTTGCTGTATGATCATACCCCTTTCTTTAAAAAACCCTTTTTCGTAGCTTTACCCCCTTTTTTTTTCACCTAAACATTGAAGCACCTTTTCACTGGTGGCACGTTGTTTACGTGCCTCCAGATGGATTGACTACAATACGTACCCAAGTGTTTCCATCACAAAGTACACATTTTGGAGTACTTTATGTGTGACAGTTTGTTTATGTCTGTTTTATTCACAGCTTGATAAATGCCAAGGGTTTCCCCCTTTTGTGGTTTAGTGGGAGTAGTTATACTCTTTTTATACTGATTTTTAAGGGTTTTTTTACCACTGGATTTGTGATTTTTCACTTGTCTCGTTGCTTCATCATGAAACTATGTTTTAAACCATTCTAATTTTTTTCACAAGTAAAACGTTTATTGAAAATAATATTTAATCGTTCAATAGTTTTGGTGACAACTTTCTTTTCAATACCACTAAATTTTAAAACCCAAACACATTGTCTTAGGTCTATTTCCCCCCTAGAATCGAGACTAGTTAATGGATTTTAAATGCCCGTAAGTTAAAAAAAATGTTTGGGTGGGTCAAACTTGAATTTTAAGACGCATGTCAACTCAGCCTTTTCATCATCAAGTAATTTCTCTAAGACAATAAGGCTATTTGATAATGCCTTTAACCAGAAAACTTAATCAGTTATAGGTTCTCCCTTTTACAAAACATTTAAGATAATTGAACTTTGGGAAACTCATCATGTCATTCGTGAATTTACTATGGAAAGAAAACCACTAAGAATTCTCAAAATTTTTTGCCTTGGAAAATAGGTAATGACAAGTAGGTAACTTTTAATGGGCCTTGTTGTTGTACAGGGGTAACAGGTGTTTTCCACATTACAGTAGGGCCCTGTGACAGAGTTTTTTCGGAGTGCTGTCTCCGCCCCTTTAATGTTGGTTACTAAAAGTATCCAAAACATTTTTAATTTCATCATCAGATGGGTCTATTCAAGAAATTTATTTTATAATGTGTAAGTCTGAATTAAAAATTTTCCCTACTTTTTAAATAATTCAAAAAATTGACCCCAAAACATCAAAAATCTGTTTGAATCTTTAGTTTAAACCTTTACAGACGAAATTAGTTTTCTAATTTTGTAATTTAGCGAAAAACTGAAACTGATTTTTAAAAAAGCCATTTTTAAGGTAACTGAAAATTCTAGAAACCACACTAGATGTTTAAAAAAAAACGTAGCTTAAACAGCTGGTTTTTGTTATCTTTTTAATCGCAATAAACTCAGACATACTACCTATAAGCTTCCCTCGGGTCAATGACCATGAAGGGTACACAGTACATAGGCTGGGTTTATGGCTTGAGTTTGCTGTGTTAGCCTGACCACAGATTATCGTAAAAAACGTTAAAACTCATTCACAAACACTATAAATGTCATGTATAACGTAAACCTGTGAAATTTTCTTTTACATAAAAATTCATGTTTAAAATTTTTTGAAAGCTTACACTTTTTTTAAAGTTCCTTTAAAATAAAGGTATACTATAAGAAACAAAATTTAACACAATTTGTCTCTTAATTTCTTCTATAAAAATTATAAAACAATTTTATTCACCAAAAAACTGAACATCGTTTGGGGTTTCTGTCTTTGTCAGCGTTTTTAGATGGAGCATGGATGCAGGGCCACCCCCGGTTTTTTTGTTTGGGGGAGTCACCCAGCCCCTTTTTTTTTGGGTGAAGCTGGGGGAGCGCCCGTTTTCTTTTTGGTGCCCCTTTTCTGTGATTGGTTTTGGGGACTCTTTATACTGGTTTTTTTTGTAAAAAAATAGTTTTACAGCGTTTTCGAAGGAAACCTTTGGGTCGTAGGTTTTTTGTATACTGGTTTCAAAGTATTTTGGACCACTGTGGCCCTTTTTCCTTTCGAAACCACCAAAATGTTGAGAAAGGATTACCAGCTAATTAATTTTTTAAAATTTAAATATAGGGAACATTAGCTGATAAAAAACAGCAAATCGTTACCAGCCCCCCTGCAGACGGGTTTGAAAGCTGTCGAAGGGATCCTAATGGGGGTCAATTTTAAAATTTTTAAGATTTTGAATTACCCCTAGGGGGTGTTATTCAGCATATTTCATTCACTGATGGCTGACCAACTTACTTTTTTGGACCAAAAATTTCCACCTTTCTGCCGATTAGGTTGTTACAAAATCCTTCAAACCCAAAAACTTGGGATCCCCCCGACTCAAGAAATTTTTAACCTACCTTGCTCTTGTAGCGTGAGCTAGGGGTTTTTCACACCTTTGAAGGTATCGGGGACTTAAAAAAGCTGAAATGTCCTTGGTGTCCCGTTTCCATTGTCTAGAAAAGCACACTGGTACACTTGTTCCACAAGATTTTTCTTTTAAAATTTTTCACAATTTATCACTGAGAAGTGACCACTTCTCTTAAGGTTTATTGTGTTTTGTGAGACACTTTGTTACACTAACGCACAATCAGTTTCTTTGTTGGGTTTTCCCGGCCAGTGTCCCCCCTCATAGAGTCAAAGTAATCTGAAGACGCCACACACCCCATGCCTCACTGCCCCCAGCACAAAAAAAAAAAAGTGACCTAGTACTTTTGCTTCCTTCCCCCTTCTCGTGAAGCAAAACAGAATTTTTTTTCTTGCGTCTTAAGCATAACAACAATGTCCACACTTTACCATGGTAATAAAGTGGGGCGGTTTTTTCCAATTTCCTTAAATAAGAGATGTACTGTCTCTTATTTAAAAAATCACTCGCAAACTGCAAGGAGCGTCAGTCACTTGACCCGTCGCATACTATAAGGCATCTGTTACAATTAACCACGTAGATAAAAAAGACCCTTCCCCCCTTCTGAGGGGGCTGGGCCCCCCGGGCTGAAAGGGGCTAAGGGGCTAAAGGGGGGCTGATACCCCCTTCCGGGAGAAAATTTCTCCACGACGAAAATTTGTAAGAAGTATCTTTGGGGAAAAGGGGTACAAACAATATCTTTAACATTTACAAGCTAAAAGAGGGGACTAAGTTAAAATATCAAAGTGCATTTTGCTCAATAATCTATCAATTTCTAAGACATTTGCAAGGATTGAGATATGGTGCCCCCAAAAACCAGAGACAAAAACCTTTCATGGGTTGGGGCTTCTGTCGAAATTTACAAAGATTTAGAAAGATGAGCTTTTTGACCAATAAAAGGAAAAAATAAAAAAATTTTCGGGCAGGGGGTGTGATGAAGCTTTTTTAATTTAAAACAAAATTGATGGAGGCTTGTATTTTTTCTGCAATTGAACAGTTGTTACAAGAATCCAAGTGATAAAAATCTGGTGCGTATTCCGACCCATCCTCAGGGTTAGTTAGAAGTTACAAAATACAAAAATAGGCCCCGGGGGACAGGGGCAAATTTTGATAGCGAACAAGTTAAATATAATGAACTAATTACAGTTTATATCCCAAAATCGTAAGAGTTATTATGTAGAAAAAAATTGGTACACTGTAGTGATGTTGCCCCGGGGGGCAGCAGAGGAAAATACTGCCCATCTTCGGGGCCCTTAAAAACAACAACACTTGGTGTGTCTGGCGCCAACACAGGGTTTTGGGGTTTCTCCTCTCTTATATCCAATTTTTAAGTGATGCAGATTACAGGTGAGTTTAAAATGGGGCCTATTATAACTTTTCTCTTGACATAAAAGCATCACCCTTCCTAAGCAGCAGTTATTAGATGTACTAGCTTTATATTTTGGTTGCAAAAGTCAAAAGATTCTATTTTCAATAAAGCCTAGGACAAGGGGTTTGTTTTTCTATAAAAACAAAACAAAACAACCACGGGAAAGGGGTGGTATACCATTGGTAAAGGCAACAGAAAATGAAGGAATTGTAGGTAAGAATGGGATGGGTCTCCGCAAAGCACCGGGGTTTTACCTGGAAGAGAAACCGGGGTCAACGCCCCCGGGGCCCTGTCTGTGCCAGGCCTCCGGGTGGATCAAGCTGATCAACCAGGCGTTATTGGGGGCTGCACGCAAACCACATACGAGCCCACCCGGCGGTCATACCGACTTTAGGTGCTTGCCACCAGCTTAAAACTGCCGGGGGTTATTTGGTAACCCCCCTTATGTTGCTTGGCAGGCCCCCGAAAACCAAAGGAAGTGAAAGGGAAGCAGTGATGGTGACCCTTAAATAGACCCGAGAGGGGAAGGAAAAGCAAGGGCTTTTACCATGGGTTTTAGGGAAACAAAAGGGGGGGACATCTGAAGAAAGTGACAAGGAAGGAAAAAGAGATTAAAAATAACATCAAAAAAACAGAAATGGAGGTATGAATGACGATAAATTTTTCAGAAATCCAGGATACTCAATAACACAGCAGCCACTTTAATGTCATGCCCAAATCTCCCACTCCCCCCGCCCCCACAAAAACACCCCAAATACAATCCTTAAAAAAGCGAAGGGATGGTACACAAACACAGATGGGAAAATTGAATGTTGAGTGAAGAGTGGGACAAAATAATCATGGACATCCCCAACATCATAGCACCAGAAAATAAGCTGATGGAAAAGATAAAAAGACAAATCTTTCCAAGTAAAACAGGTCAAATAAAAAAAAGTTTAAAAGAAGGAGAGGATTGTTTTCACTTTCTAAAAAAACCAATAAGTTTTGAGAAGTTGAAGAAGGGGAACAAGGGACACAAAAAAGGAACACTTCAACAAAAGGGGCCCCAAAAGGTGATTGCAGTGATGTACAACCCCCAATGAAAAAGCAGAGGCCCAAACAAGAGGTGTTGAAAAACAGGCAATGGGTTTACACACTAGGCAAGGTTGCCAAATGAACTGATATAGGCAGGGCAAAGTTTAAAAATTGTGTGTGATTTCAATCACAAGGAGATTTGGGGAAAACCCCGGAATACATGAGGGGCAAGAAACATGGAGGGCCCAAAGGGATGGAGGGTACGGAAAAAATCATAAATTTAAAAGTTAGGGGGCACTACCAAAGAGAGACGACAGGATGAACAGTAAGTTTAGCCTCATATTCCCTTGAGTAGTTCAACATTGGGGGCTCACATATAAAAGTCCTTGGGGTAGGGACATGTGGTCCCGGCTTTGAATATCTTAAAAGCTAAAATGGAAGGGGGGAAAGCAAAGTAGGATAGGAGAAGCCAAACTAAAAAGGGGGACTACTCAGGCAGAGGAATTCCTCTATGAGGGAAAACCTTCCGTATTACACTTTCATTCTCAAATTTTACATTATGTTATCAATTTTTGTCCCGAAAACACAAGCTGATGGGTTATCCCCCCACAATACTTTTTTCGACCCAGTGGGAGTCTGGCAGCACAAACTTTTCATTGTGCATTAAATTTTTCCATTTCGTTGTGTATTGCCCAGTTTTACACCAATAAAATATTTTTTGTCGTCGGGTTTAAAAATGGAGCCAAAATCATTAACAACCCCTCGCCATGCCATACCTTGTTAAATTTTTATATATCTCTTACATATGTTTTCCCAACCGTCCCACCAGGTTATATTAATTACCAAATTTAGCGATACCCAAGACATCCCCCATCACTCCATTCTTAACAGTACCTTGAGCAGCCTCAAAACAGAACATCTTTTTCCAATAGACCTGTATTAAAAATTGCCCCTGCAATTCAATAAGTACCCTATGTGATTCCCAAGACTTATTTAACTGTAAATTTAAAAATTTTAAAAATCCCTAACAGATACACTTTATCTAAAATGCGGTGAACCCCACGAAATATTTCCCCAAGGGAGGTTCCTTGGCATTGTGAGGGACTTTTGATCTAAGAATTGGACTGTTCTCCATTTTCCCCCAATTAACCCGAATTTCCTTTTGTCCCCCCAAAATGCCCTGTATAACCTACGGGTTTACCGTTCCCCGATTATAAATAATAAAAATATAATAATAATCTGAAAAAATATTTTATCAGTGCCGATACCAAACACTCGGTCGTCAAGTCACTTAAAGACTTCCCAACACATGCGACACACACCAGCTACAAAAGTTCTGCACCGCATACATACCAAACAAGTCCAACCCCACCCAAAAATATCTGGTTTGGGAAAGAAAAAATTATGGCAAAAATGTCCCTGAGAAAGCTTTTTAAATGTTTACGTCCGGGGTGGAGCTACATGCAAACCTTGAACGTTTCCCTTGCCACTACTATCCCACGGGGGCCTGGGGGCTAAAGCTCCCTTTTGCAAACCCCCGAATGGTTTTCAAAGTTATTTTGTATTTAAAAATGATTACCTTTTCATAAATTTTATTTTGTTATATTTGGAAATAGCTAAAACGAAATGTATGACTTTTTTTTTTTGACTGTTATATTTTTATTGACTTTTGTTTTAGGATGTACATAATATGTGCCATTAACTTTTTGTCAAAATACTGAATTATCGCTTGTCGCTCGTTACGCCGGGTTTTGAGCTGTGCTGTCCACGGGCTATCAGTGATCGGGGGGGGTCCCCACCCTCGGGGTTTTTTGTCGCTCTAGACTCGTTGGTGGTTGGACTTGTCTGTCTCATTATTCTTGTTATTCTGTAGAACCGTTTTACAGAACATTTTATAGACTTTGGATTTTTGACGTTGATGAGGGTTTTGTTGCTTAGAAACCCCAGCAATTTAGGGCCGAT
>NC_069481.1:1879362-1927427 GCF_026875155.1 Cherax quadricarinatus
AAGGTTTGGACACGGGGACAAAAAACATAGCATTTTCAATAAAGGGGGAGATATACGGGAAACCCTGTACACAAGGTTTACAAAATCTTCCCTTCTACAAAATCCCCCTTTTGAAAATTATGATCCTTTTCCTCAATTGGTCAAAAAAAAAATCATAATGATTTAGAGAAAATTGCAAAACATTACAAAATTTCCATAAAAGCGAAAAAAGTTTTTTACCTCTTTTACCAACCCTTCGTCATCAAAAAGGGGGATTTTTTTTCTACTTTACTAACCCCATTGGCTTAAAGTGAGACCCTTATTTTCCAGGTTTTTTTTTTAAAATTTTCCCTATTGCTAAATTTTTCCCTAAGAGGAAAGGGACACTAAACCTTTTCATCAGACATACATCCCAAAGGGTAAAACAAAAAATTTTTTTTCTCCCTTTTAATTTCCAAGGGCTTTTTTTTTAAATTTTGATTTATGGTTTAAAAATTACCTACGGGCAATTTAGCACAATTGTAGGGTTTCAATTTTTAAAATTTTTTTCTAATCTTTTTCTTTTCCTTTTCCTACTCTTAATCATTTGCCCCTGGTCAGTTTTTGGGGGAAAAGAAAAATAATTTTCAAAAGGATACTTGGGGGAAATTTGTCTACACGCCCTCTGTGTGATTTTTCTCCCTTGAAGCTCTTTTGGGACACCCGAGCTTTTGGGGCGGTTTAACTCGGGCCTAAACAAGTGGTTTAATATACACTTTTCCTTAAATTACTAAATTTTTTGAAAGAAATCTCCCCTAAATTTGGCCAAATAAAGGACTAATTACGGGGTTTTAAGAAAAAATATACCCCTGTCTTAAACCTTTAAAAAACTTTGGCCCCTCTGGACTTCCCCTTCAAGACCCCTTTGCACCCGGGGAATTTAAATTCCTGCAATATTCATTCATTTATTAGTGACCTGCCTCCCTCCTCAGAAATTCCTGTTTCCCAAAGGGGGGTGGTATCCCCTATACAACTATGCAGGGGGTGACAAAAAGCTTCTAAAAATTTAAAAAAGAGGGAATGCTGGGATTTATTGGTCTTCGGGCTCTGGGCTGCACAAAGACCCAGGGGTTCAAATTTACTCGCAATTTCCCCCAGAAAAGGGCCGAATATGAGAAAGAAAGGGGGTTTGTCTTTTTTTTAAAGGGCCGAAAAGGAGGGGGGCATCTTTCAGTACTTTAGGTGCCCCCACCATAATTTTCCCCAGGGCTGGAAAAAGTAGACATGTGAAGGTGCCCCCTGCTGGTTTTTGGCAAAGGGGTTTTTCCCATGGTGTCCCGTCTTTTTTAAAAAAAGCTTGGCATCTTTTTTAGACCCCTGCCCCCGGGGTTCAATCTTTGGGGGGCCAGTTCTCCCTAGCTAAAAATTTTCCTAGTGTTTTTCCTATTTTAACGCCTATTCCTATCACGTTACTTTTAAATTTTTATCTACATTGTTATTTACGTTGCCTCAATAAAACCCAATTTTTAGTTTACAAAAAGTTTAAAATAACCCACCTCTTCCCTTAAGGGCAAATCTATCAATTAAAATTTTACCTTCCCAAACCCCCCTTTCCCAAACCCGGGGTATGGGATTTTATGTGTTTTTGGGGAGATGTGAGGGTCCAAAAATCAGTGGTCCCCCAAGGGGGGAAAAATTTGGGCCCTTCCCAAAGACCAAAAATTTTTCCTTGTGGAACTTTAGGGCTGAATAAGTTTTCCCCATCCCCGCCGGCGAAGGTATGTGATAAGTCTCATCAAGTTCCCTTCTGCAAGCCCCCAAGAGGCCCTGGACTCGGGGGCCCTTGGCCACTTCATCGAGCTGTTTTTGGTCTAACTTCAGCATCCATTTCCCATACTGGACCTCTAGGGGTGTAAAATTGTTGGGTTTTGGTGGTTTTTTTTTCACCCTTTTTTTTAAAAATTTTAAAATCTTTTGTTTTGTTTAGTTTTACTGAGTGGTCCGTACTTTCCCACCCAGTGGCCCTGGTAGTCTTTCTTCCTACTAATACGAAGTTCTCTGGATTTAATGACACTCTATCTCCCTCTTTACGTACACCATAAAAGTTTTTTTCCTAAGGTGGCTGAGTGTCGCTCCCTACCTGGTTCAGCTTACTTGGTGGTTCATCGTGTATACTGATACTCATTAACACTACTCCCCAGCTATCATGGGGATAGTTTCATCCCTCTCTGGCATGGCAGGGAATTCAGGTGGAATCCTGCCACCTATGATGCATCCTACTGGGGATCTGTATAAACCAATTCCTTCCTAAAAGTCCACTGTATCGACAGGAAGTCATCTATCTGGTTGGCTCCTACCAGGATATCTACATTCCTGACTGTCAGTGGTAATTCCCTGGTCTGCCAGCTTCATGCCAAGGTCTTTCAATCACTTGGCTGCTGCAGCAAAACCTCTCGCTGTAATTGCCGTGGGTAATGTCTCTACCAACAAGGCTGTAAATGTCTCTGCGATGTCCACCTAAATTAGCTGTGACATCCACAACATTGTAACATTTGGGTGTGACCTGACTTATAGCTCCTCCTAACGTCATACTAACCTTTCTGATGGTCTTCAACTTTAATTTAGCCCCCAATTCTTTTGTATCAAGGATACTTGTGCTCCCGAGTCAAAGAATAATTAGGTTGTTTCGGACCTGTGCCCATTCACAACCTTTGCAATGACTGTAGGTAGGCCAGCACCTCTGTAATTCTCACTCGGATTAGAGACTTCACTCCCACTAATCACTTTGGCTACTACTTCAGGCTCGAACTCACTTGATATCTCTACCTGAGAGATATACCTACTAGCCTGGAGTTTCCTTAAATTATTGAGACACAGTGCAGTAGGATGCTTACCTCTCCCACAGCCTAAACACTCACTGAGCTGGGCGTCAGAGTCTCTGGCAAAGTGTTCCCCACAACACTTGAAGGAGAGTCTCAACTCCTTTAGTCTCCATTGCCTACTGCTCAGTGTTGTATACTCAGAGTAACTGGTGCTAGTGTGTTCGCCTTCGCAGAACACGCATATTCTGGCACAAGTGCCTCTGAGGTTCTGCTTAGAGGTTCTTGTCTTAGACACTTCTTTACCATAGTACTCTCCAATGTTAGTCGTATGAGCTTTAGATTGATCTCCCGAGATCTTTGAGTAACTATCTGTGTTTTTATGTGGTGATGGTGGTGACTCTTCTCTCACTCCTATACTCAAATGAGAAACGAGATCTCCCAACGCCTCAACATTTTGTTGTATTGTGAACCGGTTTGTCCGATATTTAAGTGTAACTCATGCACTGTAGTGCCAGCCAGTTTCCTCTGAATCACCTGACTGATGAACAATTCTGACTTACCCCAATCATGTAAATCTTTAAGACTATTTGTCAAACTCATAACTTCAATTCAGAACTTCTCTAGGATCTGACGGTCGTGGTGACAAGCCTCTAGGTCCATCAACCGATAAAGTATAACTACCTTTATCTCCTGAGTGTTGCCGAACATGTCCTTAATTGGTCTTTGGCATGTTGTTAATTAGTTTGGTAATGTCGGACCAAGTCCAAGGCTTTACCCTTGAGTTGTGAACGTAAATACTGTAATTTGACGGCATCTAACAAATCGTCTCTGTCATCTATCTGGGCTTTAAACTGATCCCAGAAAGCAATGTACTCTGTTAAGGTTCCGTCGAACGTTGGTAAATTCAATTGGGGGCAATCTGGGCAACACATTAACAGGCGTGCGGCTGTTCGTGCTCCCTGAAATATGTGCTGCCCCTGCAATACCGACCTTAAAAGTCTTCATTAACTGCTTGCAGAGTTTCATCTCTGCTTTACACTCTGCCCTTCGTTCATCATATTCCTTCCCAGCTACCTCGACAGTATCATTAGACTCACCTTCAGCATAGGCATCTGTCTCATAAAAGATAAATGATTTCTCAAAGGCCTCCAGCCTTTCCTCCAAAGGTTTCAGTCAGATCTCTAGTTCTTCACAGTCTACATCCTGATCTTGCCTGGCAATACGGCACTCCTCACGTGCTTTGTTTAGGCGTCCCTTATAGGCTCCCATAGACCGCTTTAGATGACTTACAAATGAGACAGCTGGTACTTGATCTTCACCCGCCATAGTCGAGGTTTAGTTAAGAGCACGGCACTAATTTGTACTTTAATCAGTCCACCCCACAGCACGATACGGTATCAGGCAAGAATAAATGAGTCTTAAGGCTCCTCGACAAACTCAACGACTCTCTTTATTAAACTGCCTCTACTCTGAATTAAAATATACACTGTTAGCTCTCAAACCCAACTGAAAGGTATATCGATGTGAAAGCTTAACCTAGCAATTTCCTGTACATCGTCAGCAAATAATTACAGGACTTAAGCTAGTATCTGATGTTAATTCACAAATCCACAATAAAATGAGCCAAAGACAATGAAATTCACACAGTAAAAGTGAAATCTTTACAAATTAAAAATCACTTGGTTATCACAAACAATTCAACAATTCAACTTACGAGATAGTAAATAAATAATGTGTGAACAGCTTGGCCTAACTGTCCCCAGCTTACTTTAGTCCAGCGTGCTTGGTTGGATAAGGTAAATTATAACCTAATTCTATAACTGTTGAAATTAGTGTGCAGCTATAGCCTAAATCTGGCTTTAGAATTCACTGTAAATGATAACTAGGTTAAATCTGACCTAGCTACTATAACTGCTGTAAATACTGCATATGCCTAGCTTAACTGTGGCTGCCTTTCAGATCAACTGTAAGTAATTAACATACAAGTCTCCTACCCTGGTTTACTTGTAATCACTAGAAATAATTAAATTCACAAGCTTAACTAGCCTACCTGCCTTGCCTGTAAATTATTGTAAATAATAACTTCTGTGAATAGTCAGCTTGGCCTAGCCTCCTGGAGTTTACCTGGAGAGAGTTCCGGGGGTCAACGCCCCCGCGGCCCGGTCTGTGACCAGGCCTCCTGGTGGATCAGAGCCTGATCATCCAGGCTGTTACTTGCTGGGCTGCACGCAAACCAACGTACGAGCCACAGCCCGGCTGGTCAGGAACCGACTTTAGGTGCTTGTCCAGTGCCAGCTTGAAGACTGCCAGGGGTCTGTTGGTAATCCCCCTAATGTATGCTGGGAGGCAGTTGAACAGTCTCGGGCTACTGACACTTATTGTATGGTCTCTTAACGTGCTAGTGGACACCACTGCTTTTCATTGGGGGATGTTGCATCGTCTGCCAAGTTCTTTGCTATCGTAGTGAGTGATTTTCGTGTGCAAGCTCGTTACTAGTCCCTCTAGGATTTTTCCAGGTGTATATAATCATGTATCTCTCCCTCCTGCGTTCCAGGGAATACAGGTTCAGGAACCTCAAGTGCTCCCAGTAATTGAGGTGTTTTATCTCCGTTATGCGCCCCGTGAAGGTTCTCTGTACATTTTCTAGGTCAGCAATTTCACCTGCCTTGAAAGGTGCTGTTAGTGTGCAGCAATACTCCAGCCTAGACAGAACAAGTGACCTGAGAGAGTGTCATCATGGGCTTGGCATCCCTAGTTTTGAAGGTTCTCATTATCCATCCTGTCATTTTTCTAGCAGATGCGATTGATACAATGTTATGGTCTTGAAGGTGAGATCCTCCGACATGATCACTCCCAAGTCTTTGACGTTGGTGTTTCGCTCTATTTTGTGGCCAGAATTTGTTTTGTACTCTGATGAAGATTTAATTTCCTCGTGTTTACCATATCTGAGTAATTGAATTTCTCATCGTTGAACTTCATATTGTTTTTCTGCAGCCACTGAGAGATTTGGTTGATGTCCGCCTGGAGCCTTGCAGTGTCTGCAATGGAAGACACTGTCATGCAGATTCGGGTGTCATCTGCAAAGGAAGACACGGTGCTGTGGCTGACATCCTTGTCTATGTCAGATATGAGGATGAGGAACAAGATGGGAGCGAGTACTGTGCCTTGTGGAACAGAGCTTTTCACAGTAGCTGCCTCGGACTTTACTCTGTTGACTACTACTCTCTGTGTTCTGTTAGTGAGGAAATTATAGATCCATCGACCGACTTTTCCTGTTATTCCTTTAGCACACATTTTGTGCACTATTACGCCATGGTCACACTTGTCGAAGGCTTTTGCAAAGTCTGTATATATTACATCTGCATTCTTTTTGTCTTCTAGTGCATTTAGGACCTTGTCGTAGTGATCCAATAGTTGAGACAGACAGGAGCGACCTGTTCTAAACCCATGTTGCCCTGGGTTGTGTATTTTTTTTTTTTATATTTTATTTAAAACTCAGGTACAAAATATATGGGTACATAATCAATATGTAACAAAATACAGGCAGTGAACAATAATCAACTGTGACTACACAAATACTGAAGAATTACATATATAATGACATCAGAACTATTACAACATAAAAATTAAATACAGACACATCAGGTGTGAACAAAAGAGTCTCCTTACTATAAAACATAACACACAGGTCATCCTGTGGAAAAGTTTACATTCCAACTGTTGCAAATTACCCCGAAGCGATCCATGCCTGATTACACATACTGAAATAAAGAAATTCGATAATCTCTTCGCGTCCTAAAAAATTCTCCTCCCACTAAAAGAAAGTTCCCGACCTGATTTTATAAATCTTATAACCCCTTTTTCTCTTCAAGACAATTGCTATAAAAATCTGATGACCTCCCCCATATCATATATGTGTAAGTACATAGTTTACTGTACATAAAAACAAAAAAAAATAACTTTCCCCGAGAATAATACTCATGAGAGTATAATTACCTTACAATACCATGATAAATACCATCGAATCTGGTTTCCTTCCTTAGATCATATATGTTTAAATGCATTTTTACAATATATAAAAATGACAAGATTACATACCGTAAAATAAAACCAGAGTAAAATTATCATCCTACATGGCTACCCACACTGCGTTAATATGTAAAAAACCTTACAGACTTATACTACACATGTTCCTATAAAAGACCATTAAACCCAACTCCCGTACTTCCCCTTTTATTATCAAAAACAAGTTTTCCCTTTGAAAACCCACGTTGACCATTCCCAAAACTCGCTATCACACCAAAATTTTGCCTTACTTGAAATAATACCACTTACGGCTTATGTTACACATTACTAAATAATGTCAGTAAGGTCACAGGATCTAACAAAAACCAACATAGATATATAATAATTGTTTCACATGACACTGTGGCTGCCTTAATAAGTTGCTAATATACATACATACTCAAACAATACATGCATAGATAAACATATATATAGTGCCCATACCCACATTGTTTATAGTGTACATGGGAAACAAATAAAATTTTGTTTTATTGTAAGACAGTGTGAAAAAATATATAGTGTGCAAGTCCATGTGTATTGTACTCCCCGGGGTAAACCCCACTCATCCTGCGCCTCCCCCACCTAATTCCCAAGGGAAGTTTTCCCCTTCCCCTCCCGGCCCCCCAAACTCCACCAGGCCACCACGGCAAGTTCACTACCTTCCACGCACCATAACCACCCAGCATGTCATATTCCACTCCTATTGTCTAGTCTAGCAGATGGATGCCAACCAGGAGGAAGCAAGCAGCCAGGGAAAAAGGCAGGCTGGCAATACTAGAGAGGCAAGTGTCGGGCATGCTTACAGCTTCGTTGTCTCAACTCTAATGGTTTCCTCCGCAAAACACGGTAGTTGCCCTGGTTCAGGATGTTTCCCCCTGTGAAAGTGAGATCCAAGCCACCCGGCCCCTGAACCCTCCCAACAGATTTTATCTCATCAACAATCTCTTGGAAAGCAATCAAAGCAAAGGTACGAGGACACTCACACATATTCCCAAAAAAGCAGCCCTCCACATGCAGCTGGGAACTTACAGACCTCCTGAAAAAAGTAAACGATGGTTCCACTATCTTAAATGCTCCACAACCATAGGCATGGCACAACTTGCTACTTGTGGGCAATGTCTGCTTAGCTGTGCCGGAAAGAAGGGAAAAGAGGTAGCCTCAATGATAAATTAAATCCTGAAGAGATTTTCCTAGAGTGATAAACCTCATTCACTTCCCCCATCAACACAAAAAAGGGAAGAGAGGCAGACCCCACTCACGTACTGACAGTGAACAAGTCAGAGTCCAGGTGAGCAAGAAATTGAAGAGGGCCAAAACAGTGGGGGCAATCAGATATTACCAGTGATGATACAGTTGCTCCAGGGATGTGACACGGCTGTGTAGCACTTAGAGGCAAGCACCTGCCCAGGGAAACCAGTGGCACCAACAGTTCCAACACCTCGTGTCCCACAATGGATACCATTGATTGTGGAGACTAGCATTTACAAAGCATATTTTTTTTTTTTTTTTTTTTTTTTTTTTTTTTATGTCGTTCCCCATTCTGGCTCGCTGGGGGTTACACTGGAATTAGGCCACAGCATTTAAAGGAAATGGTTATTCCAGTTATTGGGGAAATTGCAGAGACATGCTTTCAGAGATCACAAGGTTTCGTCAACAATTCCTTGGACTGGTCTGAATTCCTTATGAAATTAGACCTTCTTTTTTGGTTGCAAACACTTTGTGCACTTAAAAAGAAGGATGGGAGTGAATTCGCCAATTGCAGTAGGCAAACATTACGCCGCCTCGTAATCCAAAGCTGCTGTCGAAGTAGGCGTGACAGGCAAGCCATGATGCTTCAACCAAACCAGCTTGGCTTTGGGGTCTCTCAAGGAAAGTGAGCAACGGGGTCATGCAACAAGGGATATATCAACAACTGCCTGGAGGAATGCAGTTGGTAAAAATTAGTTTTTCAAGAATGCGTTTCAATCACCTGAAAAGAGACGTGTGTATTAAGCAGCAGTACAAGAACATTTCCCTGGGTCTCTTCCCTTTTGTTCAGCTGAGGTATAGCAAGAGGAATCAATGCTTTCTCTTTGGAGAGCATGGGAAAATCACATCATCGGAGGAGGTGTCCAAACAAGGAGATCCTCTTGCACCATTTCTCTTCTGTATTGCAGTTAGGAAATCACAGTCAGACTGACCAGCGAGCTAACATTGGTTCTAGATGATGGCACACAGCGGTACATAGGAGTCCTCCTACATGACCTTACACAGGTAATGACACGGGGACAGGAAATGGGTCTATCCTGAATCCATTCAAATGCGAAATCATCGTCAGTCAACAAGTGATAAATGCAGTGATGATCAAAACTACCGGAGCAGCAGTCATTGCCCCCACCAAATAGTGTCTTGCTAGGTGCCACCTCTGGGAAGCAATGTGCCATTGACACAATGACTCAGGAAGAAATTGGAAGAGGTTAAGGAGAATGGACAACGAATAGGCAATCTGGAACCACGATGGCCTTGTACCTTCTCACAAAGTGCTTGAGTCTGCCCAGGTTGACATTTTTTATTTCTAAGATGTGACCTTCAAATGATAACCCTATACTGCACGAATATGGACAGTCATTTGAGGCAGATTTTTACGAAGTACTAACATTATCTAGGAGGACGGGCAGTGGAACAAGATACACTTCCTGTTCCAGATAGGAGGCAATGGTGGCCGCAATCATCACAGATTGCGTTCTGCTTTTCTGTTCGTGTATTGCATCCAGAGAGCTTGTAGCAGCGATTTCTCCGGAACATCTTAGGACAAGATTGGAGCCCAGGACCAAAAATAATGACGGAGCAATGATCTGGGCTATCTAACGGGCTCAGAAACCAGACTTGCTCTCCCCCAACAACTACAAAAACAATCGCTCTGGGATGGTCCAATAGTGGAAAATATAGCCGCAACGATGCTTCAGAGTGTGTCAGGAAAGGAAAGGATTGAGCCGCCTGCTGGCAGTGTGAGCCCTCATGCTGGGGACTTTCTCGTTGGACTGTTCCCAACTCCAGCCTTGGCACTCGCCTCGACCCACAGACCATCCGCATCGGGTTGCCCTTCGACTTGCCGCCCTCTTTCGCCTAACACAGGTGTATTTGTGGCAGTGAAGCAGCAGACCGGATTCGGGTGGTACCATGGTTGGTGTGCCGTAAATCCGAGGAAAGATTGCAAGACATGAGGAGGTTAATAACATTATCAGGAGGAGCCTCACAACAACTGGATGCCCAGCAGTAAGGGAGCCACCCCAACTATGCAGATCTGATGGCAGCCAGAAGCATCCAGATGGTATCACCCTTCAAGCCTGGACAGATGGGAAGCAGGTGGTGTGGGACTATACATGTGCATCTACCTTGGCTGATACCTATCTCCAATACACCAGGGAGGAAGGAGGGGCAGCTGCCAGCTTTAGGGAGTCCCAAAAGTCTAGAAAATATGGAGAACTTGCCCATCATTATATGTTTGTTCCCATAGGCTCAGAGACCCTTGGTTCATGGGGAAAGAGTGCATCTAATTTCCTTAAGGAGCTGGGAAAAAGACTCATCAGGGTAACTAGGGATCCCAGGGCAGCTAGTTTTCTGTTCCAGCGGCTCAGCGCGGCTGTTCAAAGGGGTAATGCATGCTGCATTTTGGGCACACGCCCCAGCTCTGAGGAGCTGGATGAGATTTTCGCCTTATAATCGGTGATACACACGTAACAACATGTACCGTATATGCCACCTTTATATCAACAATGTATCTCTTAAATCTTCTGTACCATATTATGTAATAATATATATATATATATATATATATATATATATATATATATATATATATATATATATATATATATATATATATATATATATATACATACATATACATATATATATACATATACACACATACATACATACAAACATATACATACATACACATATACATGCACACACACACACACACCCTTTTATAATGCTTAACACAATTGAAAAGTTTTTTGGAACCATGTTTTTTGTCTTTGCATGTATTGTAAAATACACAAAAAATGAACAGTATGTAAAACCGACATGAGCTCAAAGTAGTTGGTGTAGCCAAACGCTCATAATACGTTCATTATCCTCTCTTTAGTCGTGCTACTGCACAGGACACTTTACCTTAATAATTCTTTGTTAAGCACAACACTGTAGTTTTGCACTACATTTGCAACACTGTAGTGTTGCACTACAGTTGCAACATACCTCTCACAAACAACACCACGTTTGACATTCCCTTCCAAACCATACAAACTCTCCAGATAACCTTACCTCATGCACTCACCCTCCAATACTTATATATCCCCGCTAAAAAGGAAAACGGTCCCTTAATCTATACTTAGTGTGGCACATTAATGAGTCCCTTTACTGTAATATTTCTGTATGAGTCCGGAAAACGCGTTCTCCACTGTTCCCCATAAATTAGTTTATTCCTACATACCGTACGATATATTCCTGCCACAATCGCCCTAATTCTAATCCCCCCACCCTTGTCCCTCAATCCCCAAGAAAAATACAAGAAATCTGCCACTATGTACATAATAGCTCTTCTCACGTCTTCAGAGACCCCTCTTACTTCGAATGTTAGGGCTCTCAGAATCTCTACATTACCCCCGCCCATTAACCTGAAAACTCTTGCCAGCCACAAGGGTGGCCCGTTGGCCTGGTGGCTAAAGCTCCCGCTTCACACACGGAGGGCCCGGGTTCGATTCCTGGCGGGTGGAAACATTTCGACACGTTTCCTTACACCTGTTGTCCTGTTCACCTAGCAGCAAATAGGTACCTGGGTGTTAGTCGACTGGTGTGGGTCGCATCCTGGGGGACAAGATTAAGGACCCCAATGGAAATAAGTTAGACAGTCCTCGATAACGCACTGACTTTCTTGGGTTATCCTGGGTGGCTAACCCTCCGGGGTTAAAAATCCGAACGAAATCTTATCTTATCTTATCTTATCACAACCGTACTCCCCCAACTCTTTACAGAAATAAACTGCATGAAAAGCTGTTTCCGGCTCCTCACACTTTCGCAGTCGTTCCCTCACCAAGCCCATTACACAAAGGCAGTTTTTAAAGCAAAAATTCCCTTACAAATCTTTAAACTAACCCCCTCACCCTGGGCATTAATCTAAGTTTCCCGGGAAATCATACCAAAAATCTTTCCCCCCTCATACGGGGGAAATATGACCCCCCTTGATGGTTTTGGTTTCCTACCATCTCCACCAACCTTAACCTTAAGTTTTTTTGCCCCTTTGACGACTAAACAATACCCCGCATGTCTCAAATTTTAGTTATTCCCTTTCCTCCCCCCACCATCGCACATCACCATTACTTTTTCCAAATCTTACCCTCTCACCCCCTTCCCCCAAACCTCTGTTTTACATACAATGCCTTTACTTCGGCCCGGCCAAAAAATCCCACCCCTCCTCTTTTACATTTGCATGCCCCCTCTTTACTGAGCCTGCCCTCCCCAAAAACCCCCCCCATAAGGGAGCGCCTCCTTGTATCTAATATCTCCGCACCCCAAAGGGTACAACCCCAGCAACATTCCACACTTTATTACCAAAGAATTTTTTAAATCCCCCCTTTTCAATAAAATAAAATCCCCCCTCTTAGGCTCTGTATCCTTTTCACTACCTTCTCCTACCAACCCGGTTCATTTGCGAGCCCTGCTCTCAATATATAGAACTCCACAAATTTTCAACCGTTCCCGCTACTTCCCATCCAAACTCCAGCCCCATTCCACCCCCCAACCAAGCACCTATCTCTAATAATTTTGATTTAGCTCTGTTGACGCTCATTCTTGACGCCCTCCCAAAAACCTTCAAGACCCTCCCTAACATTCTCAATCCTTCTACACCAGTGATCAGTACAGTTGTATCGTCCACATATCCTACCACCATATTAAACCCCACCCCCTCCCCATGTGAAATCCCCTTTCCCTCAACCATTTCATAAAACAGGTGCTGTATGCATGCGAACAAAATTTGAGACATAGGACACCCCTGTCTCAGACCCATCTCCATTTCCAAAATCCTGCCCAACCTACCATTAATTTGCACCTGTATCACCGCCCCAGAATACAGTATCTCAACCCACTTTACAACTCCCTCACCAAAACCCAGACGTCTCAAACTGGCCCCCAGAAACTCCCTATTCACACCGTCATATGCATTCTCCCAATCAATACCTAAAATTCCACCCCCATTGCAACCCTTCAAAAATTCCCTAATCAGGCTGTGCCCATCTCTCATGCTACGTCCCGGAATCCCCAACTGTTCCTTATGTAGTATACCTCCTATCACCCTCTTCATCCTATTCCCTAGTATCTTCGCAAAAATCTTATAGTCTGTACACATTAAAGATATGGCCCTGTACGTGCTCAGTGTTCTTCCCTCCTGTTTTTTCCTTACTAACACGACCACACCCGTCCGCTGTGTCATTCCTAACTTACCTTCCCTCAGCATACAATTCATTACCTGTACCAGACAATACTTTATATGGTCCCATTGAACTCTATAAAAATCATTCGCAATCCCATCTATTCCTGGAGCTTTTCCCATACTTAAATTGAGCACTGCCTCTTTTACTTCATCCATACTAATTACACCATCCATTCCAACTATCTCCTCCCCACACATCCCCAAGGCTTGCACCCCTTCCCCTTCCTCAAAAACTATCCCAACTTTTCCCCTTGCCCACTTCTTTTGAAACCAATAGTCAGCATAATTACTCATTCCTTCAGTTGTCGCTAGCATTGGCCCCTTATAATATCCTCCCAAATCTTCACTAACCTCTATGTTTAAACTAGTTGACTCCTTTTGCCTGATTTTAAAACTTCTCAAAACACTTCCCGAAGGCTTATCTCCCCACAGTACTGCTTCCATCCCGGCCCTTACCCTTATCTCATCAAATCTTTCATTATGTATTTCCTTCAATCTATCTCTGAGCAGCAATATCTTTTCGTACTGCCTTCCCTCCCCTTCCTCATAACACTCATTGAGCTGTTGCTCCAAATAATTTTGTAATCCATACCTCCACCTCGCCTCCTCCCGTCCCTTACATTTATGAAAACCCGCTATACCTGGTTTAGCTTTATTTTCCCACCACTCCAGGATACTCGTCTCCTCCTCCCTGGCTCCCCACAAATTTTGCCACCATTCACCAAACTCCACACTCACCACCTCACTCCTCACTAGTCTCGCATTTAACTTCCAAAACCCTGATTGTATCTTAACCACATCCCCCCAATCCAGCTCAGCCAAAACTGCCCTATGGTCAGAAAACCCCACGTCCACTGTTCTTACTTCCCTCACACTAACTGATTCCGATGTATAGATTCTATCTAAACGCGCTGAATAACCTCTTTTGACAAAGGTAAACTCTATTCTCCAAGCCCCCCTCCCCCCACATCCTTAGCCCCCACATCCTGCAAAACGCTGCGTAACGCCCCTAACACACACCCCGCCCCCCTCGGCTCCACGTCCCCTCCCCTTATGACACAGTTCCAATCTCCTCCAATTATAGTGACTAAAGGTAAACCCCATAAATGATACAACAAAATGTCTCTTACAAATTCTTCTTTTATTCTGACTGTGCTCTCTGCTGGCATGTAAACCCCTATAAAACATACTCTCGTTTCACCCCACTCACCATCCACCCTCACCACCCTCCCCCCCTCCTCCCACTTTATTATACGTAAGGGACTGTTTTCCTTCACAGCCACAGCCACTCCTCCTTTTAACCTCATAGACCCACTCACATATAACTTATAACCTTTCAGTAATAATGTACAGCCAAGCTTATAATTATGTTCTTGTATAAAACATACATCTACATTATACCTCCTGAGGAACCACTCCATCCAGACTCGTTTCACTTCATTTCTCAACCCATTTACATTAATTGTTACTACCTTGAATTACTTTAATAGCGGCGGCTTTCCCTTCCACCTTGGTAGATGTCCTACTATACTTTCCTGGTGAAGAGGTTCTCGTTTGGCAGCCTGCCTGTTCAACCCCCCTACCCCTCCCTTGTCTTGAGAACTATTCATCCCTTCCTTACCCTTCCCCTCTTCCCCCGTTTGGCTCACTTCCTTTTTCCAAGTTTTTACCGGGATTTTTCTGTCCTGGAGTAAAGAACGTCGTCCATTTTCCAAAAAGTTCCAGCGGATCGTTGGGGAAACCCTTTCCAAATCCCAAAAGCTTTTTATTTTCGTTCCCCCCCTTTTTGTACTTCTGCCACAACTGGGCACATTTGCCATTAGTGCGAAAATTTTCCCCCAACCCACCAAATCATTATGTGATGTCAAAAAAATTGTTTTTGTACTCCTTGCTACCTCCAGACCACCTCAATTTTACTTAGGAAAGGAGCTTATAACCTCCTCCAGAACCTCCGGGGCCCTTCACCCCATCACTATTCCGTCACGCGGGTGCGGGCTCTGTTTCAACCGGTAACGTTTTTGCAAATTTTTTTTTATTGCCTCCTCTGCCTTATCCCAACTTCCTTACTCCCAAGACAAAAGGGGTCGTTTTGGGGGAGGGGCCCCCCGTTTCCCACGCCCCCCCCCCCCTGTACCTTGCTGTCGACTTTATACAATGGTTTCTGCTCCTCCTTTGCTTTCTTTGGCATTTTGGGGGTGCCTTTTGGCATAAGACCCACAAAAATTTGCATGTCTTCCCCTTCCTGAGTTTTACATGTTTGAAACCCGAGTCCTGAAAAACGTCCAGTGCACATAAAATTTGGGAATTTCTGCCGGGAAGGGCTTTTTTAGGTTTTAAATTTCCCTCAGGGGAAACCCCCCATAAGGTCCATTTTTTTCCCCCAAAAATCCCCAAAGCAGGGGTGGTGGGGAAAATTTTCCATAGTTACGGAAAAATTTCTGCCAAACATGCTCTGTTGCCTCAAATGGTTTCATTCCTTCTTTTTCCCCGTCAGTAAAATCGACAATCATTTTAGGAAAACCTCCACTTCGTGTTCAAAGGCCGTTTCTCTCTTTTAATTTTTTTAAAAGATTTCCACCCCCCGGATTTCCCTGGAACCCCCAAAAGTCTTTATTCCCCCCCCAAACCCCAAATTTCCCCACTTGGGGAAATTTTCCCCAAAAAAAACTAGGAAAGCCCCTAAGGATTTCTCCCCAGAAACCCTAAAACAAGGGGGAACCCATAGGGGACCCCTCCCCCTTGTTTTTGGCGGGATTCCCTTCCCCCAACAGAAACCTTTTAAAGGCCTTTTTCCCCTTCTAGAAAATGTGGGGGAAACCCCCCGCCTTTTAAAACCCCAATTAAAACCCCCTTTACTGCCCCCCGCCTTTTAAATTCCCAAAAGGCCCAAAACCCAAACGAAGTTTCCCGGGAAAAATACATTGGAAACCTAAGGGATAGTACCGAATTCCCGAAATCATTTAGAAAGCAAAGGAATTTTCCCCATAACCATCCCCCTAAAACAGGGTTTTCAAATTACAACGGGGGAAATAAATTTTTCCCCGGCCCAACGTCCAACTGCCCCCCCAAACAAACCCCAAAAAAAAATAAAAAAAAATTTTGGGGGGGGGAAAATTTTTTTTAAAAGACCCCTGGCATCTTCAAGCTGGCACTGGACAACCCAAAAAAGTCAGTTCCTAACACCGGGGCGGGGTCGTATTTTTTTCGGCAGCCACCAAACTGGTGATCCACGCTATCCCCCGACCCTTACAGCCCGGGGGGGGCTTCCCCCCGAAACCTCTCCAGGAAACTCCAGAAAAACAGATTCCGCACGGCCCAATAGCAATCGAACAATGATCTTGTTTCTTAGGACCCTTTAAAAGTTTTTTTATGATATGGGTTTAGTGCTCGGCGTAGTCTTTGCTATTGCTTTACGCCCCCTTTGTGAGGGGGGCTTGTTGTGTTTTTTAGTAACGTGGGATACCCCCGTGTCCCTCCCTCTCCATAGGTGGAAAAAGTATTTTAACGGGGGCGAGTGAAGGGGCATGTCTGTGGGGGAAAGTTCAATAGGGGAGTAGCGATATAGTAAAAATAGTTCATTCCCGGGCCCCTATTAAAGGTAGGGAAAGTCCACTCCGCTATCCCCCCCCCCCTTTTTCCCCCCCTCCCAAATGATAGTTTTGTTTGGCTACTTTTTAAGGTAAGGTAAGTCTACTCCCTGTGTTCCCCCTTTTCCCCCCCCCCACCCCAAAGTGAAGTTTGATTGCCAGCTGCTTTTAAGGTAAGGCCCAGTCTAGCTCCCGTACCCCATTCCCCTCCTTCTTCCCCCCCCCAAAGGTGAGGTGGGGCCCCGGGTCCAAACAGTAATCACAGACTCACCCCCCGCACACGTAAGTAAAAAGCCCCCTTGTATTCTATGATTTTTTGTTAAAGTTCACTTTTGACCAAAAATAAACTAGTCTTTTCAGCCTTGCTCTAAGTTACTGTTGCAAAATCACCACGTTTTAGGTATTGTACTTATCAGGAGATGATTCTTAACAGTGGTAACCTGTCTTCTTTTCAGCTTGGTGACAGAGGGTCCCTGTCAATAAACAGAAAAATTAAAGGGAGACGGACTAACGTCCTGGAGACTCCCCGGTTTTAGTTATTTCCTGTGCCTGTATGAAAATCAGGGGTAACCCCTATATTACAGGGTCAAGAACCTGATCTCCTGTCTCGGGGAAAAATTTTTACGCCACAGAAAAAGCAGTGGGTTTTCACCAACACCGCGACCCCCCCCCCCCCCATTTGCAATGGGTACGATTGCAAAACATGCAGGTCACCAACACCAGACAAAACAAGGTTTTGCGTTGAATTCAGATATCATTTATATTTTTTTCTTTTTTTTTTTTCTTTAATGTAGGATTAAATATTTTATATTTTAAATGTTTTAATTTATTTTTTCTAAAAAATAAATTTTTTAATTTTTTCCCGTTTTTTTTTCTTTTTTAATTTCATTAATTTTCCTAGGAGGAGCCAGCTTTGGTTAAAACGCTGGGGGAAAAAATTGTTACGAGCTGATAAGCCTTTTCAAATGGGGACCTTGCCGGGATCAACTCTACAAAATCAAGATTCAACTCCACTCGAATCTACCATTGGAACTTCAATGCCGCATACCACAGAGGGTTTCCACCACCTGAGTAAAATCATTCCTAGGGTGGGGACTCAGTACAGGTATTTAAAAGTTTTGGGTGATTGTTAAGTCTCAATTTATGTAAGTCAAGCCGGGCGGGTATAATTTTTAAATTCTGCCCCCAAATTTTGTGTGAGCTTGAAACATTGGGGGTTTAACTCTAGGACCCGGATTTTCCATACTTTTTTGTTTTTAAATGAGCTCTTTTTTATTATCGGGGGAACGTGGGGAGAACTCCCTTGATTTTTTGGGAAAAGGGTTATTCAAACCCCATTCCCTATTATTTTGCTGGACCGGAAGAACCCTTATTTAAAAAATAATTTAATTTTTTAATTAATAGGAAGCCCCTTAATTTAAGGAGTGGGGGGAAATTTAAAAATTTTTTTTTAATAGTTTATTTTCCCCTGGAGTTTAAGTTATTCTTAATTAGGGGAATCCATTTTGAAGCTGAAAGTAAGTTAGAATAACAGGGAAAAATTTAAAATTTTCCCATTATCTAAAATCGGGGAAAGTTAAAAGGAATTTAGAAAAGAGAAAGGAGGTAAAAAAAGGAAAGAAAATCAAAGAAAGAGAAAACCAAGATAGACAGTTAGAAAGAGAGAAGAAAAGAAAAAAAGGAGGGGATAATTATCTGAGGAGAGAGTTTAAGTATGGAAGAACAAGTAAAATTTAAGGGGAAATTGAGGGGAAAAAGCAAAAAGGAAAAGAATATATTAAGGGAAGGAAAAAGGATCGCGAGCTTGAACAACTCGCCCTTTAAATTTAAAAAATAAAAAGTTAACTTTCTCACAACAGCATTAGATGGAGTAATGGGAACAACGTGCACTAGTGCACATATTCCAACACCTAATTTACCTCCCTTCCCCAGAGGGGGGAAAACATAAACTTTATGCTTATCAGGTTGAAAATACGCTACCCTTGTGAATGGCCCGCTGACACCCGGGTTTCCCGGGTTTGGAAAGTTTTTTCTGGGACCGCTTGAAAATCTTGCAACTTTGTCCCGAATCATATGAATTTTTAACCCACTGAAAAAGGCAAAACCTTAAAGCATATCAAAAAACCCCTAATTCTTACAGGAAAATTTTTGGTATACCTTACGCCTACCAAACTTTCAGCGTTACAGGTAACACTCTTTCGTTTGTTGACTTTTGGATAAGAATTCAGGAATTGATCACAGTTAGAATCTCTAAGATTCAGGGTTTCCCTTCCCCGACAGCTCTTCCCCATCAAACAACATTTACCCGAGAAGTAACCTATAAAGCTGAGGAAATTGCTGAGGCCCCTGCCTGTATGCTGAGGCTCACAATTCCTTAAAACCAAAGGGATCGAACCCAAGGCAAGGGGTTCTCAACCTTAAAAAATCAAAGCCTCTAGTGGAAAGTAAAATGACTTCTTTTTTTCCTGTTTGTCATTTTTGTGGGGTTAAAGGGGACATAAACGTCCCGATTGCCCTTTAAGAAATCCAAAAAGTTGGAAGATGGGTTTTTTTTAAAAACTGTAAGCCAAACACCCTTCTGTTTAGGAACGTTTTAAAAACCAGGATGGGACGTGCAACTATGACCACCCTAGAAAATTGCCATGCCCATATGTCAACAGGAAATGCAAACTCCTTCTGTAAGGATTTTTTTCACCCTGAACTGTGTACCTCTTCAGTACAGGAAGCCATGTGCTATAACCTTAAATGACAGGCATTCCATCTAAAGGGGACAAAAAGGATACAAAAAACACTCCAGGCCATGGGAAAAACCTGGGTAGCCACAGCCCACTCAGAGGGAGAGTTTTTAGTGCCAAGAAGGAAAAAAAACTGGCAGGAAAATGCAGAACGAAATCGTAAACAAATCCAGTCAATTCCTGGAGTGGAACCACAGTCGATGGCCTCCACTCTCAAACCAACAGATACAGATACTAATGCCGGAAAAAAAAAATCCCCCCCCCCCAGTACCAACAATCCACCTAAGTCGATAACATTCTTCTTGCAATATATACAGGGTCCTAAGTCCAGCAACAAACACAAAATACCCTTTCATCCGTGACTGCTTGCAGAGGGCAAAGCATTGTGCGCGGCTTTCACTGAGACCACATAAAGGATCACTTGGACAAACGAAATATGGACCCAGGTTTACAACCTATACAGATGTGACTGAAGTGAACAGGCAAAAGGGGGGGGGGTTGGCCTGTACATTGCAGTCACTTGTTTGCACTAGAACTGCTAATTTGCCTCAATTATGATGTAGTGAAGTTTTTAGCACGTAAAGGTCGAGAACCTAATCCTAGTCATTGTGGTAGTCTACAAAGCCCCTCCGGATGCAACATCCCAGCAATTCCAGAACAGCTGTTAAAAATTTGACCACGTCTGGAACATCTTCCAGCTTCCTGCACCCATACATTCTTGCTCCTGGGGGATTTCAACTTAAGGCACCTAAAATGGAGGAATATTGCATATATTATTGTCTGCAGTAATAACACCAAGCTGGGAAGATTTTACTATAGCAACACAGACCCCAAATTTTGCCTAGTACAGATTACTCGGTGGCACTCGATGTATGCTCAAGCGCCTCTATTCCTCTAAGAAAAAGGAGGAGTAGATTATAAAACTGAAAGAGCAGGCGCCCCTTTACAGGCGACGAAAATGAATTACAGAGCGGCTAAAAGAGGTCATATATTCTGAAATGCGTAGGGAGACACTGGTCAGGATTTAAAGCTAAGCACATCGTACTTAAAGCTAAAAGTATCCTTTAGGAGTCTGGTTTAGAGGGCAAGATCGCATCAAAAGCCATAATGAAATTCTTAAATACCCAAAGTTGTTCTTCTCCTATGCCAAGACTTATTGTGGCGAGGCAGAGGTAAAAATAAAATTGAGATGCTAGATACTGCGATTGATAAACATATAGTGGAGGCTAGACCGTTCGTCATTGTAGGAGTGCCAGCTGTCCACCGGATCTTCACCACGCAAGTTATTACTTTTGTATCAATCAATCACTACTATCGGGTAGATTTTTTTTTATTTCCAGTAATCCGTCATGTGTTAGCTCAAATCACGACAGTATTGTGTTTATATAAGTGACCCACTGATCAGATACAGATAGACTGCGTCCGAACCCTTGAATGGTCCGAAACCATAGTCTGTCCGAAACACTGGACTGGTTTCTATCGGTTTCGTTGTGCACCACCTAGCAGGTTATTAATAGTTATTCAAGAGGTTGCTAGTAGAATTGCAGTAAATAACCATTTCAAATCTTATGAAGCTGTGTGTTGTCTGTGAGTCTGTCTATAACAAACGGGCTTGCCATGCCATTAAATTTTCTTTTCATGTGGAAATTTGGTGTCACGCACCTTGTGCTGATATCCAAGTAACTAGTTACAATGCTGTATTAAAACAGGGAAGTGTTTTGGGGTATTGCCAAATGAGATAAATCTGTGAGACTAAATCACAAGGGTTTTAAAAAAGTGGTCAACATCAAAGTGCTTTCATATGAAAACCCTGGAAGATTTCGATTAAACAGATGGGAACATAAAATGTCCGGGCTGATCTGGTTCTGCCCTGTTACTAGGACCATGTTGTCAGATTCACTGTAAAGGATGGAGATGTATGTCCTGGTAGTCTGTAATTGGGGGCTGATAGTGCTGTCCTGGGAGGACAGTAATGGGAAGCTGGAGGTGCCTGTCCTGGCGGTGTCAGGTAATGGGAGATGGGCGTGCGTCTGGGTGTGGAATATCAAAACCCTCTCCACCACCCACCCTACACACAAACATACCAGACAACCAGTAATGGTGAAGTGAGATGCCCTGTCCTGGGAGACAGTAATGGTGGAGCTGGAGATGCTGTCCTGGGAGTACAGTAATGGTGAAGCTGGCGTTTTGTTCCAGGGTAGTCGGGAATTATACGCAGGAAGGAATACTTTTGAATGACCGCATAGGGGACTGGAGCCATAGTAGGGAAACAAGTTTGTAGTCAAAGATAAGATAAAACCTATATTGCAAACTAGAATTACCACGGAAATAGGCAAACAAGAGGACTCCTCTAGCAATAGTGAGGGATATATTACCAAAAACAAATGGTGGGAGCTCCATTGTTGGTGCTTGAAAGGATAGTAAGTAAGACAGGGAAAAATGCTCCAACAGGGAATACAGAAACAGTAACCAAGGCAAAACGGAAACCAAGCCTGTGCACATCTTGCTTCGGTATTGTGGCTGGGAAATCTGGAAAAACAGATGGGACGTGAAACTATGACCACCCTAGGAAATGCCATGCCCATATGGACAAACAGAAAGGGCAAACTCCTTCCTGTAAAGCTTTTCACCTGAAGCTGGGTTCCTCTTCAGTAAGGAAAGACTGTGCTTTAACTTAAATTGCCCAGGCATACCATCTAAAGGGGGACAAAAAGATACAAAACATCCAGGCCAGGGACAACCTGGGGTAGCCACAGCCACTCAGATGGGAGAGGTTTTTTAGTGCCAGGGAAGGAAAAAAAACTGGCAGGAATGGCAGAAATCGTACACCAAATCCAGTCTTTCTGGAGTGGAACCACAGTCGTGGCCTCCCACTCCAAACCTATAACAGTACTGATAATAATGCCGGAAAAAAAATACCCCCCCAGTACATCTCATTACCACCAGTCCGATAAACATTCTTCTTTGCAAATATTAGGGTCTAAAGCCAGCAACAAACAACAAAATTCCTTTCATCCGAGGATGCTTGCAGAGGCAAAGGCAATGTCGCGGCTTTCACTGTGACCACATAAAGGATCACTTAGAAACGAAATTGGGTCCCAGGTTACAACCTATACAGATGTGGACAGAGTGAACAGGCAAAAGGGGGGGGTGTGTTTGGCCTGTTAACATTGCCAGAGTCTCTTGTTTGCACAGAACTGCTATAATGCCTCAAATGAGGTAGTGGATGTTTTAGCAGTAAAGGTCGAGAATCCAAAAAACCTAGTCATTGTGTTAGTTACAAGCCCTCCGGATGCCAACATCCAGCCAAATTCAGGTACAGCTGTTAAAATTGTCCACTGTCTGGAAAACCTTCAACTCCTGCACCCAAACATCTTGCTCCTGGGGTGATTTCAAACTTATGGCTCTTAAATGGAGGAATTAGTAAAATAATATTGTTGCGAGTTATAACCCAGGAGGGCAAAGCTCTGATTAAAAACTCTCACTCTCGCGAGCTTTTTAAATCTCTTGCACAAATTTCATTTTAAACCAGCAAATAATAGAGAGCCACTTGACTGGAGAATACACTAGACCTCATCTTCACTAACCATGATGATCTGATAAGAAATGTCACATATCAAAACCTATATACTCAGTTCACAAATAATTGAGGTTCAGACATGTATGCGCGGAGCCCAAGTCCGACATAATGAGATTAGTCACGAGGGTGCATTTCACCAAACTCAACTCTATAAACCAAAAACATAAAGTGGGACCAGTAAACCAAGTCCTAACCGATATTAAGCGGGGAAGAATTTACTAAGCAAACACAGACCCCAACTTATGCCTAGAACAGATTAACTCGTAGCACTCGATGTATGCACAGGCTTATTCCTCTAAGAAAAAGGAAGGAGTAGATTAAAACAGAAAGAGTCAGGCGCTCCCTTTACAGGCGACGGAAAAAGAATAACAGAGCGGCTAAAGATGGTCAATATATCTGAAATGCGTAGGGAGACACTGGTCAGAGAATTAGCAAGCATCGAACTTAAGCTTAAAAGAATCTTTAGGTAGTCAGGAATCGCGGGAGAACTGAAAAGCCATAAATGAAATCGAAGGAAACCCAAAGTTTTCTTCACTATGCCAAATCAAAATCGAGAACAAACGGTCCAGTATTGGGCCCCTACTTAATACAAGATGGGTCCTACACAGATTGACAACAAGGAAATGAGTGAGCTATCAATGTTCCCAATATGGACTCAGTTTTTAGCAAGCCGCTAACCAGGACTGGGGGGGGGGGGGGGGGGAGTCGAAGATCAAAATGTAATTTTTTATGAGGAGCCACAAAATGATTAACACAAGCCCTATCGATGTTATCATGACGCCAAATGACTCGAACAGGCGATAAATGGTCTTGCCCATGACACTCTGCCCTGGGCCAGACTCAGGGAACTCTGTGTTCATCAAGAAACTGCAAGATGCCCCTTCACGTGCTTTTCCATCCTTTGGAGAAGGGAGCTTGGGGACACGGGGTCGTCCACATTTTCTAAAAACAACGACATGCCCCCTCCACAATAGGGGCAGTAAATGCAACAGCAAGAACTACAGACCAATAGCACTAACATCCAATATCTTAAAAATCTTTGTAATAAGGGTCCTAAGAAGGCATTGATCTCCACGCATCTAGAAACCCATCAGTTACAACAACCCAGGGCAAATGGGTTTAGTACAGGTCGCTTACTGTCTTTCTCAATATTGGACCACTACGTCAAGGTCATATATGCCACTTGAAGACAATAAAAGAATGCAGATGTAATATATTACAGACTTTGCAAAAAGCCTTCGAACAAGTGTGACCATGGCGTAATAGTGCACAAATGCGTGCTAAAGGGAATAACAAGGAAAAGTCTGGTCGATGGATCTATATTCCTCACTAACAGATCACAGAGAGTAGGTCGTCAACAGAGTAAAGTCGAGGCAGCCTACGGTGAAAAAGCTCTGTTCCACAAGCACAGTACTCACCGCTCCCATCCTTGTCCTCATCCTTATATCGGACATAGATAAGGATGTCAGCACATACCGTGTCTTCCTTTGCAGATGACACCCGAATCTGCATGACGTGTCTTCCATTGCAGGACATGCAAAGCTTCAGGCAGAACATCAACCAATCTTTCAGTGGGGCTGCAGAAAATCAAATTTGATGTTCAACTCGATGAGAAATTTCAAATTCTCAGATATGGTAAAACATGAGGAATTAAATCTCCTTCATCAGAGTACAAAACAAATTTGGCCACTAAATTGAGCGAAAACACCATCGTCAAGAACTGGGAGGATAATGTCGGAGGATCTCACCTTCAGGACCCATAACATTTATCAATCGCATTATTGCTAGAAAAATGACAGGATGGATTTAATGAGAACCTTCAAAACTAGGGAGGCCAAGCCCATGATGCATCTTAGGTCACTTGTTCTTTCTGGCTTGGAAAATGCTGCACACTACAGCACCTTTCAAGGCAGGTGAATTGCCGACCTAGAAATTGTACAGAGTACTTCACGGCACGCATAACGGAGTTAAACACCTCAATTATTGGGAGCGTTTGAGGTTCCTAAAAATCCTGTATTCCATGGTACGCAGGAGGGAGAGATACATGTTATATACACCTGGAAAATTCCTAGAGGGTCTGTACCGAACTTGCACACGAAATTCAACCCACTACGAAGCAAATGACTTGGGCAGGGTCAGAATGCCACATCCCCCCAATGATTAGCAGGGGTGTCACTAGCACGTTAAGTGACCCATACAATAAGTGTCAGGGCCCCGAGACCGTTCAACTAGACTCCCAGCACACATAAGGGGGATTACCAACAGGACCCCTGGCAGTCTTCAAGCTGGCACTGGACAAGCACCTAAAGTCAGTTCCGGATCAGCCAGGTATGCTCGTATGCTTGCGTTTGCGTGCAGAATGCAGCAACAGCTGGTGATCAGGCTCTGATTCCACCAGGAGGCCTGGTTTCTCAGACCGGGCCACGGGGGCGTTGACACACGGAACTCTTACAGGTGTAAACTCAGGTAAATCGCCAGTATTGGGCCTACTTAAAACAAGATGGGTCCTACTCAGATGACAGCAAGGAAATGAGTGAGCTTCTCAAAGTCCCAATATGACTCAGTTTTTAGCAAGCGCTAACCTGACTGAGAGTCGAAGATCAAATGATTTTTTTTATGGAGCCACAAAATTTGATTAACACAAGCCTTCCGGGTTATCCCTGACGCCAAAGGACTTCGAAACAGGCGATAATCGACATGCCATGCTCTCTGCCTTAGGGGCCAGTCTCATGGTGCTCGTGTTCATCAAGAACTGCAATGAAGCCCCTATACGAGCCTTTTCCATCTTTGGAGACGGGAGCATGGACACGGGGGTCGTCCCACGTACTAAAAACAAACAGACAAGCCCCACTCCACAAAGGGGGCAGTAAAGCAACAGCAAAAGAATACAGACCAATAGCACCTAAATCCCATTTCATAAAAATCTTTGAAAGGGTCCTAAGAAGCAAGATCACCACCCATCTAGAAACCCATCAGTTACCACAACCAGGGCAACATGGGTGTAGAACAGGTCGCTACTGTCTGTCTCAACTGTTGGATTACTAACGACAAGGTCCTAAATGCACTAGAAGACAAAAAGAATGCAGATGTATTATATTCAGTCTTTGCAAAGCCTTCGACAGTGTGACCATGGCGTAATAGCGCACAAAATGCGTGCTAAAGAATAACAGGAAAAGTCGGTCGATGGAATCTATAAGTTTCCTCACTATCATGAACACGAGAGTTGGATCGTCAACCAGTGTAATGTCGAGGCAGCTACGGTGAAAAGCTCTGTTCCACAGGCACAGTACTCGCTTACCATCTTGTCCTCATCCTCCTATCCGAATAGACACGGATGTCGCCTCAGCACGTGTCTTCCTTTTGCGATGACACCCGAATCTGCCATGACAGTGTACTTCATTTGCAGACATACTACAAAGCTCCCAGGGGAACATCAACCAAATTTTCAGTGGGGCTGCATGAAAAAACATATGGAGTTCAACGATGAGAAAATTTCAATTACGCAGAAAATTTTTGGTAAAAACAGGAGGAAATTAAATCTTCATCAGAGGTACAATACAAATTCTGGCCACAATAATAGAGCGAAACACCAACGTCATAGACCTGGGACGTGGATCATGTCGGAGGATCTTCACCTCAAGGACCATAACTTTGTATCAATCGCATCTGTAGAGAAATGACAGGTTGGATAATGAGAACCTTCAAAACTAGGGAGGCCAAGCCCATGTTGACATTCTTCAGGTCACTTGTTCTATCTAGGCTGGAATATTGCTGCACACTATCAGCAACTTTCAAGGCAGGTGAAATTGCCGACCTTGAAAATGTACAGAGAAACTTTCACAGCGCGCTTATCGGAGATAATACACCTCAATTATTGGAGCGCTGAGGTTCCTAAAACCTGTATTCCCTGGAAACGCAGGAGGGAGAGATTCATGATTATTTACACTGGAAAATCCTAGTGGGACTAGTTACCGAACTTGCCCACGAAAATCATTCACTACGAAAGCAAAAGACTTGGCAGACGATGCACCATACCCCCAATGTAAAGCAGGGGTGTCATAGCACGTTAAGAGACCATACAATAAGTGTCAGGGACCCGGAGGACTGTTCAACTGCCTCCCAGCTCACATAAGGGGGATTACCAACAGACCCTGGCCAGTCTTACAGCTGGCACTGGAACAAGGCACTATAGTCAGTTTCTGCATCAGCTGCTGTGGCTAGTCGTTGGTTGTGTGCAGCGCAGCAACAGCCTGGTTGTCTGGCTCTGATCCACCAGGAGGCTCTGGTTCAAAGACAGGGCCGGGTGGGCGGGACCCCCGGGATAACCTCTCCAGGTAAACTACAGGTATATTAAAACTCATGTACTCACTGAAGGTGATTTTGCACACCTGGCTGATTTCACACATTATTATCTAAAACTTTTTACAAGTATTTACATGTCCCCACTTTGGTTTCTAGAATCCACAATTGTATTGTTACTCCATGTAGCATGGAAGACATACAGAGTGCCAACCCCACACTGGTGACACATGGAAATCGTGTGTCCTTCCGCTGTTGTGGTCGTTTTTGGTGGTAGCACACACAATGAATTTTTTCTGGAATTTTATTTTGGGTAGGGTGGTATTGGTATCGGATAGTGACAGTTAGGAGAATTGATTCGGTCTGGCACTTCCCCACTGGCTGTGGGTGGGGACCGGTTGTGTGTGGACAGGTCGCTGTTGAGGGAAGGTACAGGTGTGGTACCACACATTTCTTGAATACTGGTTTGACGTGATTCAGAGTGAAATCTGCCCAATAAACGTTGTCGTTTTCCAGTCTTTTACATCTACATTTGATGCTTGAGCACTGCAATGTCTACAAGGTGAAAAACTGTTTTATGTACCATTGCGCTCTACGCACACAGTCAACAAACCCTATCATCATGTCACACTGTCAACTAGTCGATGTTGTTCGTATTAGTCCACGACAGCTAAGTGGCTTCCCACAATAGGTTCGTTGTTGAACTTGCTCAGTCTGGTCTGTTTTGTACCTTCCTCGTTTCTGTGTTGGTTGATAGCAATGTCAACGTCTCATTTGTATGCCACGTCTGTGCCCGTGATGTCTTAGCATGAAACCCTTGAACTTCACCTTTCACACTGGCATCCAGTGAACCTTGGCATTTGTTTCTATTCCTTCTTAACTGTTCCACATATATTCAGTATTGTTCACACGTAGGAAATCAGCATGCATAGGGCTTTGTATATACCAGTTGTCTGTGTACAATGTATAGCCTTGCCAAAGGTTATGATTCCATCATCCTGCGAACAAACATCACAGAAATGGCCCAAACATCCTTCTGTCATCATTCGTGTGTGTTTTTCCATGTGTATACAATTACATCCAACACAAACCACTCTCCCAAGTCACATTTTAATAATACTAAGTTTTATACCAAAGCGATTTACGGTTGTCGGTATATATTGCTTGAATGAGAGACGTCCCTTGAACAGAAATCAAGGACTCATCAAAAACAATGTTCTTGAAGTGGATAAAAGTATACACTGATTTTCTGCTTCATAATACATAAACCACTTCCCGGATTTTGTATAGAAGGTCATTTCTATCTGGCGTATTTCTGTCTGCAAAGTGCAAACATTCGTAGCAAAACAGAAGTGATCTGTTGCAGGGAAGGAGGTAACGGATAAACTGGAGTACTGATAAAGTTGGTCTGTAGACAGTTAATTACGTATATTGTTCTTATTGATATGTGGCTTAAGCTTACAGTGCAAGGAATAAATACATTTCAGCCACTGTTGTGTCTTTCCACCTGTGAGCCGAGATGATTCTCAACCTCTGTTGTGTTGTTCATGGACATATTGGTTAATATATGTGTGGCGATCACTATCAAGTTCTTTATAGGCTCGTCAATGTACAACTGGTAATAGTCTAACTTCTGTACACTCATTCGATATGGACAGTCTGGCTGGATACCAATTCCAATTGTATCATATTCACAAGGCTGTGGCCCGGGAATATACTTGTGTCCTAGTTCCACTCACGATCACATGGTGCAGGGTGGACCTGTGGCATGGGGCGTGGTGGGGCAGGAGGAGGAGGGAGAGGAGTGGGAGGCAGCACATGGTTGAGAGGGGTGCCGTGCGGTCCTTTGTCTGTCACCCACTGCGCCATGTGGTCCAGGACCATGCACCCACCACTATCCTCCATCCCCGCATACTGCCCTTCCTGATCCTTTTCTCTATTAAGTGGCCGGGAGTTTTGGATCGTGACCTGCCACGACATTGGGATTGCATATGGCACACTGCCTGAACGTTAGATAACGACGCCTTAAAAGTACGCTTCACTGGGAATAATGAACGTTACTATCACTAGACCGAATCCAATTGGCATAAAATTCATTCTCATCTCACTTCACTACTATAACGCCGGGAAAATTATAGATTCTCTGTGCGAAGTTGCTTTGGTTACACTTGCCACTCCAGAGGTGCTTGGCCCAGGGTCTTCTGTGGCCACATGGCACCCCAGAAGTGGCTTGGATAGGGTGATGTGGCCACACCGGCTACCCAGAGCGTGCTTGGACCCTAGGACAGTGTCGTTACCCAAGATGATGGGCTGGGGGTCATCTGGGTTATAGTCGATATTTTCACTTATTCCGGAATATTACTGGACCCATGGTGTCAGATCCACTAAACTCATGATCTCTATTACCTTTCCGCGAATTGTAGAGTGTTAATTACAAACGAGGGGCTTGAGTGAATCTCGCCAGGATTGTGCCATGATGTTGACCCGGGATGGAGGACTGTTGTATATATACTGGTCCTCACCATGTGGTAACCAGGCGGGGCCCAGATTTTTTGTATACTGCGCACTCTGGAGTGCGCACACCATTCTTATGTTCTAGGGACTCAGGCCTTATCGTGCTAATTTTTTATTGAATGTAAAATTTTAAAGTATATATACGTTTTCGGGCAGCTACACTTGGTACATATATACGGTTTGGCTCGTTTAAGGTTAAGGACAGCCTTTTCGGGTAGGATCCCTGTTTATTATTTATTATTTTGTGTTTGATAAGGACGCCTACAGCCCATTCGTTTACAGTCTGCTTTATTGTCCATCGATCTGTTTTGAAACGGCAAAGGGTCGGACCAGTCGAGGGTTCGACCAGTTCAAGGGTCGGAACAGTCTGATCTGATCAGTGGGTCACTTATTATCAAACTTACTTGTCGGTGATTTTGGGCTAACACATGAAGGATCTACTGAAATTATCTACCCGGTAATATGTGATTTGATTGATTCAAAAGTAGTAACTTGTGTGTTGAAGAACCGGTGTACTGCTGGAGTCCTACAAGATGAACGGGCGAGCCTTCAAACCTTTGTTTATCAGATTCATGTATTCTAGCTTTTCTAGTTTTTTTTCCGTCTCCACCACATAAATGCTAACTTATCGCTATAGTTGGACTGGTGAAAGTTTGGAGGAAGCGCTTTTTTAGTAGTAAATACTTGGTTCTCGTGTTATATGCACCGTACCCCGTGGTAACTAATGGTTATATGAAATTACAGTTAGTCTGGCACCCCTTCAGAAAAAAGGAAAAACTTATGTAAGTTCATCACTCCCACTAAGTTACCATTATAAACCACTGGGATTAGTTGCTACTACAAACATGTATTCTGCTGTTCACTTGTATCACTGATTTATATGCGAGTGCACTAGCAGGCCAGGAAGATTATTATAACAGCTGGACCTGTGTGGTAAGTTTCTGGCGACTTTCTGGCCACTGCCTCTATAGGCTTATCACTTTATTTACAAATTCACCTGTTTTCCAATGAACTTAGCATTTCTTATCTATTAATATTGGGAGCCACTGTAGTATACACTTTACCCACTATCGTATACACAATGTTATCAGGGAGATTTTCTTTCCCTCTGACAAAAAAATAGTTCTATTATTATTATTTTGCACACGCACACTAGGCTATGTTCCCCTCTGGCGTAAAAATCTGCTAGGTAGTGAACCTAATTCTCTTTTGACTCAGTTATAATGTTTTCCCCCAAAGATTTGTTCCAGGCGCTAGAGGGATGTATCGCATAGTTTGATGGCACAATTTAAGTTCTAGCAGTATGGAGCGACCGTGAAAACACGAGAAAACACGGGCTCAACGAGGCAAGCAGGACGCATTATGTACTCTGTGTAAGTCTATGGGGCTGCTTGATTATACATGGATAGAGTTCCGGGGGTCATTGACCCCACAGCCAGTCTGTCACCAGGCCTCATGGTGGATCAAAGCCTGATCATCAGGCTGTTTACTGTGCCCTGGGCACGCAATCCAAAGTATGAGCCAAGATGGTCAGGTACAGACTTAGTTGCTTGTCCTTGGCCGCTTGAAGACAGCCAGGGGTTCTATTGGTAATTCCCTTACGTATGCTGGAGGTAGTTGAGCAGTCTTGACCCCTGTCTTTATTGTTGTTGTCTCTTTAACGTGCTAGTGACACCCCTATTTATCATTTGGGGATGTTGCATCGGTCTGCCGAGTCTTGTGCTTTGGTAGTGAGTGATTTTCATGTGCTATGTTCGGTATTAGTCCCTCTAAGATTTCCAAGTGTATATAATACTTGTATGTCTCCTTCGGCATGCAGTCCAGGAGTGCAGGTTCTGGAAACGTCATGTGCGTCCAGTAAACTGAGGTGTTGTATCTCTGTTATGTGAAACTTGTTGGTTCTCTGTATATTTTCTAGGTCAGCAATTTAACCTGCCTGTGAAATGGGTGCTGTTGTGTGCACCTAATATTCCGGCCTAGATAGAACAAAGTGACCTGAAGGTGTATCAAGCAGTGGGTAACCTGTCTCTTTTAGCTTGGATGGAAGAGAGGGTCACCTGTCAATCAACAGTAAAAATGATGGAGACAGGACAACATCCTGCGAGACGTCCCGGGTTGTAGTTACTTGCCTGTGCACTTGTATGAAGGTCAGGACGTAACCCTCATCATTACAGCGGTCAAGAACCTGATCTCCTGTCATCGGGAAAGATTATTTACCGCCACTAGACGAGCCAGTGGTTTGTCACCAAACACTTGCGAGCCCCCGCCCCCGCCCCGGGGCCCCCCCCCAATCAGCTGCAATGGCTTACGATTGCAACAACACGCTGTGGTCACCAACACCCAGATACCCAGTTTTTAAGCTTTGAATCGGTTTTAATTTTATATTTTTTTCATTTTTCATTTTTCTTTAAAGAAGGATTAAATTTTCATATTTAAGTGTTATATATTCTATATTTTCTATATAATAATTGTTTGTTTGTCAGTTTTGTTCCTTTTTTCTCTTCATTTAATTTTCCTGAGGAGGCCAGCCAGCTTTGGTAATATGTCTGAAGTTGTTACAGAGCTGAGTATGCATTCTACAATGGTCATTTATGCCGTTCGAAAGTCATTTGGCGTCAGGATTATCTTCAGTTTGGGATAGTGTTATATCATATTCTCTGGCTCTCTCAATAAAAATTCATTTTGATCTTCGATTCAGACTGGTTAGTGGCTTGCTACAAACTGACTCATATTTGGGACTTGAGTAGCTCACTCATTTCCTTGCTGTCATCTGTGTAGGACCCATCTGGTTTATAGTAGGGGCCAATACTGGATGTTGTTCTCGATTTTGATTTGGATAGGAGAAAAAATACTTTGGGTTTCTTTCGATTTCATTGATGGCTTTTAGTTTTCCGCGTATTCCTGACTCCTAAAGGATTCTTTAGCTTAAGTTCGGATGCTTGACTATTTCTCTGACCAGTGTCTCCCTACGCATTTCAGATATTATTGACCTCTTTTAGCCGCTCTGTTGTTCTTTTCCGTCGCCTGTTAAGGAGCGCCTGTCTCTTTCTATTTTTACATCTACTCTCCTTTTTCTTAGAGGAATAAGCCTTGTGCATTCATCGAGTGCCACCGAGTTAATCTGTTATAGGCATAAGTTGGGTCTTGTGTTGCTTAGTATAATTTCCCAGGCTTATATTCAGTTAGGACTTGGTTACTTGGTACACTTTATGTTTTTGTTATGTGAAGTTGAATTAGGTGAATGCTCCTAGTGGAATAATCTCTTTATGTCGGTTGGGGCTCCGCGCATAGATGACTGAACCTCAATTATGTTGTGATTGAGTATATTGTTTTTGATATGGGTGACATTTCTTATCTGATCATCATTGTTAGTGAAGATGAGTCAGTGTATTCTCCAGTCTAGTAGGCTTCTTATATTTGCGTGGTTTAATTGTATTTTGGCAGAGATTTAAATGGCTTGCGTGAGTGTGAGTTTTCATCAGAGCTGCCTATGTGTTATTACTGCAACAATATTATTTTGCTTTATTCCTCCATTTTGGTGCCTTAAGTTGTATTCAACCAGGTGCAAGATGTTGGTGCAGGAGTTTACCTGGAGTTACCTGGAGGAGTTTCGGGGTCAACGCCCGCGGCCCGGTCTGTGACCAGGCTCCTGGTGGATCAGCCCCCTGATCAACCAAGGCTGTTGCTGCTGGCTGCACGCAAACAAACGTAGAGCCACAGCCGGCTGATCAGGAACTGATTTAGGTGCTTGTCCAGTGCCAGCTTGAAGAATGCCAGGGGTCTGTTGGTAATCCCCCTTATGTGTGATGGGAAATCAGTTGAAAAGTCTCGGGCCCTGGACACTTATTGTATGGGTCTTCTTAACGTGTAGTGACTCCCATGCTTTCATTGGGGGATGGGCTTGTCTGCCAAAGTCTTTGCGCTTTCGTAGTGAGTGATTTTCGTTGTGCAAGTTCGGTACTAGTCCCTCTAGGATTTTTCCTGGTGTATTATCATGTATCTATCACTGCTTGCGTTCCAGGGAATACAGGGTTTAGAAAACTCAAGCGCTCACAGTATTTGAGGTTGTTTTATCTCCGTTATGCGCCACCGTGAATGTTCTCTGTACATTTTTTCTAGGTCTTCGGCATATTTGCTCCTGCCTTTAAGGTGCTGTTAGAGTGCAGCAATTTTCAGCCTGATAGAACAAGTGACCTGAAGAGTGTCATTCATGGGCTTGGCTTCCCTTGTTTTGGATAGGTTCTCATATCCTCCTGTCACCTTTTCTAGAAGATGCGATTGATACAATGTTATGGTACTTAGGTGAGAAATTCCTCGACTAATCATCCCAGGAGACTGAAGGATTTTCACAGACGTGGTCATTTTTACAGCTGTTCTGGAATTGCTGGGATGTTGCATCCTTGAGGCTTGTAGACTACCACAATGACTAGGTTTTGGTTCTCTACCCTTTACTGCTAAAACTTCCACTACCTCATCTTGAGGCATTTAGCAGTTCTGTGCAAACAAGTTGACTCTGACAATGTACAGGCCAACCCCCCCTCCCTTTTGACTGTTCACTATGTAACACAGTATTGGTGTTTAAACCTGGTGATCCATATTCGTTGTCCAAGTGTTCCTTTTTGTGGGTCTCTAGTGAAAGCCGCGAACATTGCCTTTGCCCTGCAAGCAGACACGGATGAAAGGTATTTTGTTGTTTGTTCCTGGATTTAGACCCTGTTTAATTGCAAGTAGGATGGTTATCGGACTGGTGTTGTTGTTGGTACTGGGGGGATTTTTATTTCCGGCATTAGATCTGTATCTGTTGGTTGGAGTGGAGGGCCATCGACTGTGGTTAGCCTCCAGGAATGACTGGATTTGGTGTACGATTTCTGCCATTTCCTGCCAGTTTTTTTCCTTCCTGGCACTAAAAAACCTCTCCCTCTAGTAGAATTGCAGTAAATCAACCATTCAAATCACTATGATGCTGTGTGTAGTCTGGTGGTCAGTCAAATCAAACGCGGCTTCCACATGCATAAATTGCATTTTGTGGAAAATTGGTGTAACGCCCCTTCTTGTATTTATCCAAGAACTAGCTACAAGCAGTATTAAAACAGGGAAGTGTTTTTGGGTATGCCCTAATGAGATAAATCTGTGGACTAAAATCACAAGGGTATTAAAAGAGGTCAACATCAAAGATGCTTTCATTAGAAAACCTGGTAGCTTTCTATAACAGATGGGAACATAAACAAGTCGGGCTGTATGGTACTGCCCTTGATACTGGCCATGTAGTAGGAACTGTAAAGGCTGGAGATGATGTCCTGGTAGTCAGTAAATGTGGGGTGATAGTGCTGTCCTGAGAGCAGTATGGTGAAGCTCGAGGTGCTGTCCTGGGAGACAGTAATGGGTTGTAGCTGGTGGTGTGTCATGGGAGGTCAGTAATGGTGAGCTGGAGATGCTGTCCTGGGGACAGTAATTGGTGAAGCTGTAGTTGCTGTCCTGGGAGACAGTAATGGTGTAGCTGCAGATTTTGTCCAGGTAGTCGGGAAATTATACGGCAGGAAGGAAATACATATAAATGACCTCATAGGGATCAGGAGACATAGTAGGAAACATGTGTAGTCAAAGATAAGATAAAACCAATATTGCAAACTAGAAATACAGCAGGAAATAGCAAACAAGATTCTCACTAGCAATAGTGAGGATATATTACCAAAACAACTGGTGGGACGCTCCATTGTTGGTGCTAGGGAGGACAGAAGTAAGACAGGGAAACACCGCACGAACAGGATAGAAGTCACAGAAACCCAAGGCAAAGGAGAAACCAAGCCTGTGCTCATACTATGCACTCGGTATCTGCTGGCATGGGAAATCTGGAAAAACCAGGATGGGACGTGCAACTATGACCACCCTAGAAAATTGCCATGCCCATATGTCAACAGGAAATGCAAACTCCTTCTGTAAGGATTTTTTTCACCCTGAACTGTGTACCTCTTCAGTACAGGAAGCCATGTGCTATAACCTTAAATGACAGGCATTCCATCTAAAGGGGACAAAAAGGATACAAAAAACACTCCAGGCCATGGGAAAAACCTGGGTAGCCACAGCCCACTCAGAGGGAGAGTTTTTAGTGCCAAGAAGGAAAAAAAACTGGCAGGAAAATGCAGAACGAAATCGTAAACAAATCCAGTCAATTCCTGGAGTGGAACCACAGTCGATGGCCTCCACTCTCAAACCAACAGATACAGATACTAATGCCGGAAAAAAAAAATCCCCCCCCCCCAGTACCAACAATCCACCTAAGTCGATAACATTCTTCTTGCAATATATACAGGGTCCTAAGTCCAGCAACAAACACAAAATACCCTTTCATCCGTGACTGCTTGCAGAGGGCAAAGCATTGTGCGCGGCTTTCACTGAGACCACATAAAGGATCACTTGGACAAACGAAATATGGACCCAGGTTTACAACCTATACAGATGTGACTGAAGTGAACAGGCAAAAGGGGGGGGGGTTGGCCTGTACATTGCAGTCACTTGTTTGCACTAGAACTGCTAATTTGCCTCAATTATGATGTAGTGAAGTTTTTAGCACGTAAAGGTCGAGAACCTAATCCTAGTCATTGTGGTAGTCTACAAAGCCCCTCCGGATGCAACATCCCAGCAATTCCAGAACAGCTGTTAAAAATTTGACCACGTCTGGAACATCTTCCAGCTTCCTGCACCCATACATTCTTGCTCCTGGGGGATTTCAACTTAAGGCACCTAAAATGGAGGAATATTGCATATATTATTGTCTGCAGTAATAACACCAAGCTGGGAAGATTTTACTATAGCAACACAGACCCCAAATTTTGCCTAGTACAGATTACTCGGTGGCACTCGATGTATGCTCAAGCGCCTCTATTCCTCTAAGAAAAAGGAGGAGTAGATTATAAAACTGAAAGAGCAGGCGCCCCTTTACAGGCGACGAAAATGAATTACAGAGCGGCTAAAAGAGGTCATATATTCTGAAATGCGTAGGGAGACACTGGTCAGGATTTAAAGCTAAGCACATCGTACTTAAAGCTAAAAGTATCCTTTAGGAGTCTGGTTTAGAGGGCAAGATCGCATCAAAAGCCATAATGAAATTCTTAAATACCCAAAGTTGTTCTTCTCCTATGCCAAGACTTATTGTGGCGAGGCAGAGGTAAAAATAAAATTGAGATGCTAGATACTGCGATTGATAAACATATAGTGGAGGCTAGACCGTTCGTCATTGTAGGAGTGCCAGCTGTCCACCGGATCTTCACCACGCAAGTTATTACTTTTGTATCAATCAATCACTACTATCGGGTAGATTTTTTTTTATTTCCAGTAATCCGTCATGTGTTAGCTCAAATCACGACAGTATTGTGTTTATATAAGTGACCCACTGATCAGATACAGATAGACTGCGTCCGAACCCTTGAATGGTCCGAAACCATAGTCTGTCCGAAACACTGGACTGGTTTCTATCGGTTTCGTTGTGCACCACCTAGCAGGTTATTAATAGTTATTCAAGAGGTTGCTAGTAGAATTGCAGTAAATAACCATTTCAAATCTTATGAAGCTGTGTGTTGTCTGTGAGTCTGTCTATAACAAACGGGCTTGCCATGCCATTAAATTTTCTTTTCATGTGGAAATTTGGTGTCACGCACCTTGTGCTGATATCCAAGTAACTAGTTACAATGCTGTATTAAAACAGGGAAGTGTTTTGGGGTATTGCCAAATGAGATAAATCTGTGAGACTAAATCACAAGGGTTTTAAAAAAGTGGTCAACATCAAAGTGCTTTCATATGAAAACCCTGGAAGATTTCGATTAAACAGATGGGAACATAAAATGTCCGGGCTGATCTGGTTCTGCCCTGTTACTAGGACCATGTTGTCAGATTCACTGTAAAGGATGGAGATGTATGTCCTGGTAGTCTGTAATTGGGGGCTGATAGTGCTGTCCTGGGAGGACAGTAATGGGAAGCTGGAGGTGCCTGTCCTGGCGGTGTCAGGTAATGGGAGATGGGCGTGCGTCTGGGTGTGGAATATCAAAACCCTCTCCACCACCCACCCTACACACAAACATACCAGACAACCAGTAATGGTGAAGTGAGATGCCCTGTCCTGGGAGACAGTAATGGTGGAGCTGGAGATGCTGTCCTGGGAGTACAGTAATGGTGAAGCTGGCGTTTTGTTCCAGGGTAGTCGGGAATTATACGCAGGAAGGAATACTTTTGAATGACCGCATAGGGGACTGGAGCCATAGTAGGGAAACAAGTTTGTAGTCAAAGATAAGATAAAACCTATATTGCAAACTAGAATTACCACGGAAATAGGCAAACAAGAGGACTCCTCTAGCAATAGTGAGGGATATATTACCAAAAACAAATGGTGGGAGCTCCATTGTTGGTGCTTGAAAGGATAGTAAGTAAGACAGGGAAAAATGCTCCAACAGGGAATACAGAAACAGTAACCAAGGCAAAACGGAAACCAAGCCTGTGCACATCTTGCTTCGGTATTGTGGCTGGGAAATCTGGAAAAACAGATGGGACGTGAAACTATGACCACCCTAGGAAATGCCATGCCCATATGGACAAACAGAAAGGGCAAACTCCTTCCTGTAAAGCTTTTCACCTGAAGCTGGGTTCCTCTTCAGTAAGGAAAGACTGTGCTTTAACTTAAATTGCCCAGGCATACCATCTAAAGGGGGACAAAAAGATACAAAACATCCAGGCCAGGGACAACCTGGGGTAGCCACAGCCACTCAGATGGGAGAGGTTTTTTAGTGCCAGGGAAGGAAAAAAAACTGGCAGGAATGGCAGAAATCGTACACCAAATCCAGTCTTTCTGGAGTGGAACCACAGTCGTGGCCTCCCACTCCAAACCTATAACAGTACTGATAATAATGCCGGAAAAAAAATACCCCCCCAGTACATCTCATTACCACCAGTCCGATAAACATTCTTCTTTGCAAATATTAGGGTCTAAAGCCAGCAACAAACAACAAAATTCCTTTCATCCGAGGATGCTTGCAGAGGCAAAGGCAATGTCGCGGCTTTCACTGTGACCACATAAAGGATCACTTAGAAACGAAATTGGGTCCCAGGTTACAACCTATACAGATGTGGACAGAGTGAACAGGCAAAAGGGGGGGGTGTGTTTGGCCTGTTAACATTGCCAGAGTCTCTTGTTTGCACAGAACTGCTATAATGCCTCAAATGAGGTAGTGGATGTTTTAGCAGTAAAGGTCGAGAATCCAAAAAACCTAGTCATTGTGTTAGTTACAAGCCCTCCGGATGCCAACATCCAGCCAAATTCAGGTACAGCTGTTAAAATTGTCCACTGTCTGGAAAACCTTCAACTCCTGCACCCAAACATCTTGCTCCTGGGGTGATTTCAAACTTATGGCTCTTAAATGGAGGAATTAGTAAAATAATATTGTTGCGAGTTATAACCCAGGAGGGCAAAGCTCTGATTAAAAACTCTCACTCTCGCGAGCTTTTTAAATCTCTTGCACAAATTTCATTTTAAACCAGCAAATAATAGAGAGCCACTTGACTGGAGAATACACTAGACCTCATCTTCACTAACCATGATGATCTGATAAGAAATGTCACATATCAAAACCTATATACTCAGTTCACAAATAATTGAGGTTCAGACATGTATGCGCGGAGCCCAAGTCCGACATAATGAGATTAGTCACGAGGGTGCATTTCACCAAACTCAACTCTATAAACCAAAAACATAAAGTGGGACCAGTAAACCAAGTCCTAACCGATATTAAGCGGGGAAGAATTTACTAAGCAAACACAGACCCCAACTTATGCCTAGAACAGATTAACTCGTAGCACTCGATGTATGCACAGGCTTATTCCTCTAAGAAAAAGGAAGGAGTAGATTAAAACAGAAAGAGTCAGGCGCTCCCTTTACAGGCGACGGAAAAAGAATAACAGAGCGGCTAAAGATGGTCAATATATCTGAAATGCGTAGGGAGACACTGGTCAGAGAATTAGCAAGCATCGAACTTAAGCTTAAAAGAATCTTTAGGTAGTCAGGAATCGCGGGAGAACTGAAAAGCCATAAATGAAATCGAAGGAAACCCAAAGTTTTCTTCACTATGCCAAATCAAAATCGAGAACAAACGGTCCAGTATTGGGCCCCTACTTAATACAAGATGGGTCCTACACAGATTGACAACAAGGAAATGAGTGAGCTATCAATGTTCCCAATATGGACTCAGTTTTTAGCAAGCCGCTAACCAGGACTGGGGGGGGGGGGGGGGGGAGTCGAAGATCAAAATGTAATTTTTTATGAGGAGCCACAAAATGATTAACACAAGCCCTATCGATGTTATCATGACGCCAAATGACTCGAACAGGCGATAAATGGTCTTGCCCATGACACTCTGCCCTGGGCCAGACTCAGGGAACTCTGTGTTCATCAAGAAACTGCAAGATGCCCCTTCACGTGCTTTTCCATCCTTTGGAGAAGGGAGCTTGGGGACACGGGGTCGTCCACATTTTCTAAAAACAACGACATGCCCCCTCCACAATAGGGGCAGTAAATGCAACAGCAAGAACTACAGACCAATAGCACTAACATCCAATATCTTAAAAATCTTTGTAATAAGGGTCCTAAGAAGGCATTGATCTCCACGCATCTAGAAACCCATCAGTTACAACAACCCAGGGCAAATGGGTTTAGTACAGGTCGCTTACTGTCTTTCTCAATATTGGACCACTACGTCAAGGTCATATATGCCACTTGAAGACAATAAAAGAATGCAGATGTAATATATTACAGACTTTGCAAAAAGCCTTCGAACAAGTGTGACCATGGCGTAATAGTGCACAAATGCGTGCTAAAGGGAATAACAAGGAAAAGTCTGGTCGATGGATCTATATTCCTCACTAACAGATCACAGAGAGTAGGTCGTCAACAGAGTAAAGTCGAGGCAGCCTACGGTGAAAAAGCTCTGTTCCACAAGCACAGTACTCACCGCTCCCATCCTTGTCCTCATCCTTATATCGGACATAGATAAGGATGTCAGCACATACCGTGTCTTCCTTTGCAGATGACACCCGAATCTGCATGACGTGTCTTCCATTGCAGGACATGCAAAGCTTCAGGCAGAACATCAACCAATCTTTCAGTGGGGCTGCAGAAAATCAAATTTGATGTTCAACTCGATGAGAAATTTCAAATTCTCAGATATGGTAAAACATGAGGAATTAAATCTCCTTCATCAGAGTACAAAACAAATTTGGCCACTAAATTGAGCGAAAACACCATCGTCAAGAACTGGGAGGATAATGTCGGAGGATCTCACCTTCAGGACCCATAACATTTATCAATCGCATTATTGCTAGAAAAATGACAGGATGGATTTAATGAGAACCTTCAAAACTAGGGAGGCCAAGCCCATGATGCATCTTAGGTCACTTGTTCTTTCTGGCTTGGAAAATGCTGCACACTACAGCACCTTTCAAGGCAGGTGAATTGCCGACCTAGAAATTGTACAGAGTACTTCACGGCACGCATAACGGAGTTAAACACCTCAATTATTGGGAGCGTTTGAGGTTCCTAAAAATCCTGTATTCCATGGTACGCAGGAGGGAGAGATACATGTTATATACACCTGGAAAATTCCTAGAGGGTCTGTACCGAACTTGCACACGAAATTCAACCCACTACGAAGCAAATGACTTGGGCAGGGTCAGAATGCCACATCCCCCCAATGATTAGCAGGGGTGTCACTAGCACGTTAAGTGACCCATACAATAAGTGTCAGGGCCCCGAGACCGTTCAACTAGACTCCCAGCACACATAAGGGGGATTACCAACAGGACCCCTGGCAGTCTTCAAGCTGGCACTGGACAAGCACCTAAAGTCAGTTCCGGATCAGCCAGGTATGCTCGTATGCTTGCGTTTGCGTGCAGAATGCAGCAACAGCTGGTGATCAGGCTCTGATTCCACCAGGAGGCCTGGTTTCTCAGACCGGGCCACGGGGGCGTTGACACACGGAACTCTTACAGGTGTAAACTCAGGTAAATCGCCAGTATTGGGCCTACTTAAAACAAGATGGGTCCTACTCAGATGACAGCAAGGAAATGAGTGAGCTTCTCAAAGTCCCAATATGACTCAGTTTTTAGCAAGCGCTAACCTGACTGAGAGTCGAAGATCAAATGATTTTTTTTATGGAGCCACAAAATTTGATTAACACAAGCCTTCCGGGTTATCCCTGACGCCAAAGGACTTCGAAACAGGCGATAATCGACATGCCATGCTCTCTGCCTTAGGGGCCAGTCTCATGGTGCTCGTGTTCATCAAGAACTGCAATGAAGCCCCTATACGAGCCTTTTCCATCTTTGGAGACGGGAGCATGGACACGGGGGTCGTCCCACGTACTAAAAACAAACAGACAAGCCCCACTCCACAAAGGGGGCAGTAAAGCAACAGCAAAAGAATACAGACCAATAGCACCTAAATCCCATTTCATAAAAATCTTTGAAAGGGTCCTAAGAAGCAAGATCACCACCCATCTAGAAACCCATCAGTTACCACAACCAGGGCAACATGGGTGTAGAACAGGTCGCTACTGTCTGTCTCAACTGTTGGATTACTAACGACAAGGTCCTAAATGCACTAGAAGACAAAAAGAATGCAGATGTATTATATTCAGTCTTTGCAAAGCCTTCGACAGTGTGACCATGGCGTAATAGCGCACAAAATGCGTGCTAAAGAATAACAGGAAAAGTCGGTCGATGGAATCTATAAGTTTCCTCACTATCATGAACACGAGAGTTGGATCGTCAACCAGTGTAATGTCGAGGCAGCTACGGTGAAAAGCTCTGTTCCACAGGCACAGTACTCGCTTACCATCTTGTCCTCATCCTCCTATCCGAATAGACACGGATGTCGCCTCAGCACGTGTCTTCCTTTTGCGATGACACCCGAATCTGCCATGACAGTGTACTTCATTTGCAGACATACTACAAAGCTCCCAGGGGAACATCAACCAAATTTTCAGTGGGGCTGCATGAAAAAACATATGGAGTTCAACGATGAGAAAATTTCAATTACGCAGAAAATTTTTGGTAAAAACAGGAGGAAATTAAATCTTCATCAGAGGTACAATACAAATTCTGGCCACAATAATAGAGCGAAACACCAACGTCATAGACCTGGGACGTGGATCATGTCGGAGGATCTTCACCTCAAGGACCATAACTTTGTATCAATCGCATCTGTAGAGAAATGACAGGTTGGATAATGAGAACCTTCAAAACTAGGGAGGCCAAGCCCATGTTGACATTCTTCAGGTCACTTGTTCTATCTAGGCTGGAATATTGCTGCACACTATCAGCAACTTTCAAGGCAGGTGAAATTGCCGACCTTGAAAATGTACAGAGAAACTTTCACAGCGCGCTTATCGGAGATAATACACCTCAATTATTGGAGCGCTGAGGTTCCTAAAACCTGTATTCCCTGGAAACGCAGGAGGGAGAGATTCATGATTATTTACACTGGAAAATCCTAGTGGGACTAGTTACCGAACTTGCCCACGAAAATCATTCACTACGAAAGCAAAAGACTTGGCAGACGATGCACCATACCCCCAATGTAAAGCAGGGGTGTCATAGCACGTTAAGAGACCATACAATAAGTGTCAGGGACCCGGAGGACTGTTCAACTGCCTCCCAGCTCACATAAGGGGGATTACCAACAGACCCTGGCCAGTCTTACAGCTGGCACTGGAACAAGGCACTATAGTCAGTTTCTGCATCAGCTGCTGTGGCTAGTCGTTGGTTGTGTGCAGCGCAGCAACAGCCTGGTTGTCTGGCTCTGATCCACCAGGAGGCTCTGGTTCAAAGACAGGGCCGGGTGGGCGGGACCCCCGGGATAACCTCTCCAGGTAAACTACAGGTATATTAAAACTCATGTACTCACTGAAGGTGATTTTGCACACCTGGCTGATTTCACACATTATTATCTAAAACTTTTTACAAGTATTTACATGTCCCCACTTTGGTTTCTAGAATCCACAATTGTATTGTTACTCCATGTAGCATGGAAGACATACAGAGTGCCAACCCCACACTGGTGACACATGGAAATCGTGTGTCCTTCCGCTGTTGTGGTCGTTTTTGGTGGTAGCACACACAATGAATTTTTTCTGGAATTTTATTTTGGGTAGGGTGGTATTGGTATCGGATAGTGACAGTTAGGAGAATTGATTCGGTCTGGCACTTCCCCACTGGCTGTGGGTGGGGACCGGTTGTGTGTGGACAGGTCGCTGTTGAGGGAAGGTACAGGTGTGGTACCACACATTTCTTGAATACTGGTTTGACGTGATTCAGAGTGAAATCTGCCCAATAAACGTTGTCGTTTTCCAGTCTTTTACATCTACATTTGATGCTTGAGCACTGCAATGTCTACAAGGTGAAAAACTGTTTTATGTACCATTGCGCTCTACGCACACAGTCAACAAACCCTATCATCATGTCACACTGTCAACTAGTCGATGTTGTTCGTATTAGTCCACGACAGCTAAGTGGCTTCCCACAATAGGTTCGTTGTTGAACTTGCTCAGTCTGGTCTGTTTTGTACCTTCCTCGTTTCTGTGTTGGTTGATAGCAATGTCAACGTCTCATTTGTATGCCACGTCTGTGCCCGTGATGTCTTAGCATGAAACCCTTGAACTTCACCTTTCACACTGGCATCCAGTGAACCTTGGCATTTGTTTCTATTCCTTCTTAACTGTTCCACATATATTCAGTATTGTTCACACGTAGGAAATCAGCATGCATAGGGCTTTGTATATACCAGTTGTCTGTGTACAATGTATAGCCTTGCCAAAGGTTATGATTCCATCATCCTGCGAACAAACATCACAGAAATGGCCCAAACATCCTTCTGTCATCATTCGTGTGTGTTTTTCCATGTGTATACAATTACATCCAACACAAACCACTCTCCCAAGTCACATTTTAATAATACTAAGTTTTATACCAAAGCGATTTACGGTTGTCGGTATATATTGCTTGAATGAGAGACGTCCCTTGAACAGAAATCAAGGACTCATCAAAAACAATGTTCTTGAAGTGGATAAAAGTATACACTGATTTTCTGCTTCATAATACATAAACCACTTCCCGGATTTTGTATAGAAGGTCATTTCTATCTGGCGTATTTCTGTCTGCAAAGTGCAAACATTCGTAGCAAAACAGAAGTGATCTGTTGCAGGGAAGGAGGTAACGGATAAACTGGAGTACTGATAAAGTTGGTCTGTAGACAGTTAATTACGTATATTGTTCTTATTGATATGTGGCTTAAGCTTACAGTGCAAGGAATAAATACATTTCAGCCACTGTTGTGTCTTTCCACCTGTGAGCCGAGATGATTCTCAACCTCTGTTGTGTTGTTCATGGACATATTGGTTAATATATGTGTGGCGATCACTATCAAGTTCTTTATAGGCTCGTCAATGTACAACTGGTAATAGTCTAACTTCTGTACACTCATTCGATATGGACAGTCTGGCTGGATACCAATTCCAATTGTATCATATTCACAAGGCTGTGGCCCGGGAATATACTTGTGTCCTAGTTCCACTCACATCACATGGGCAGGGTGGACCTTTGGCATGGGGCGAGGGGGGGCAGGAGGGGGAGGGGGGGAAGGGGGGGAGAAACCAGGGTTTGAGGGGGGCCGTGCGTTCCTTTGTCTGTCCCCCCTGCGCCATTGGGGGCCAGGAAACCATGCCACCCCCAATATTTCCCTCCACCCCGCATACCCCCCTTTCCCTGACCCTTTTTCCTATCGGGGCCCGGGGGTTTTGGATCGTGACCTGCCCGACCCTTGGGGATTGCATATGGCCACTGCCTGAACGTAGAAAACGACCCTAAAAGTCGCTTCACTGGGAATAAGAACGTCCTATCACTGACAATCCTAAATTTTGGCATAAAATAAATCTCATCATCACTTACATCACTTTCACACCTACAAAACCCGGGGGAAAATGATAGTTTCCTCTTGCGAAGTTGCCTATGGGTAACACTTGCATCCAAGGTGCTTGGCCCAGGGTTTTCTGGGGGCCACACGGGCCACCCCAAAAGTGTTTTGGCCGGGGTTGAGTGGCCACAGGGGCTACCCCAGAGGTGTTTGGGCCCCTAGAAGGGTGCGTTACCCCAAGTGAGGGTGGGGTATCTGGGTTATCGCCCAAAAATTTTCATAATTCCTTTAAAATATTACGGGCCCCCATTGGGGTCAACCCCACAAAACCAGATCTCTATTATTTTCCTCCGATGTGAGTGTTAATAGACAGGGTGAGTGAATCACGGGAAAATGTGCCATGATGTTGACCCAGGATGGACGAATGTAACTGGTCCACCATGTGGTACCCAGGCGCCCAGATTTTTTGTATACTGCCACGCTGATGCGCCACCCATTCCCTCAGTCTAGGCGTCAGGCCTTCGGCTAATTTTAAATGAATGAAAATAAAAACTTTAAACGCTTAAAGACTCCCAGGGGCTGAAGGGGATTACCAACAGCCCCCTGGTCTTAAAGCGGCCCTGGACAAGACCAAAAGTCTTTTCCGGATCCCCCAGGTTTGGGGGCCCGTATGTTGGTTTGCGTCCCGCCGCAGAACAGCCTGGTTGATCAGGCTCTAAACCACCAGGAGGCCGGTCTAAACCCGGGCCCGGGGGCGTTGACCCCCGGGAAACCCCTCCGGAAATCCAGGTAAACTCCAGGTAATTTTTTCGCCCGGCCCTTAAAATTTCGTTTAGTTTAAGGGAAAAAAGGGGTTTGGGGGGAAAAGGGGGGAAAAGGGGGGGGGGGGGTGGGGGGAAAAAGGGGGGGGGGGGGGGGGATGGGGGGGTGGAAAAGGGGCAAAAGGGGGGGGGAAGAGGGGGAAAAAGGGGGGGGGGGGGAAGGGGAAAAAAAATTTTTTTTTTTTGGGGGGGGGGGGGGGGGGGGGAAAAAAAAAAAAAAAAAAAAAAAGAAAGGGGGAAAGAAAAAAGAAAAGGGGGGGGGAAAAAGGGGGGGGGGGGGGAAAAGGGGGGAAAAAAAAAAAGGGGGGGGGGGGGGGGGGGGGGGGGGAAAAGGGGGGGGGAAAAAGGGGGGGGGGGGGGGGAAAAAAAAAAAAAAAAAAGGGGGGAAAGGGGAAAAAAAAAAAAAAGGGGGGGGGGGAAAGGGGGGAAGGAAAAAAGGGTAAGGGGGAAAAAGGGGGAAAAAAAGAAAGGGAAAAAAAAAAAAGAAAAAAGGGGAAAAAAAAAAAAAAAGGGGGGGGGGAAAAAGGAAGGGGAAAAGAAATGGGAAAAGGGGGGGGGAAATTTAAAAAGGAAAGGGGGGGGGGGGAGGACCCCCAAATTTCCCTTTTTCCCCTTTTTTTGCCCTTTGCCACCGCGGGGCCCTTGTGTTTTTTGTTCCCGTTATTTGGGTTTTTTTTTCCTCCGGGGGGTTTTTTTTTTTTTCCCAAAGTGGCCGTTCCCCGGGTAAATTGCAGGTGGAAAATTTTTTTTTTTTTTCGTTTTTTTTTTCCCCCCTTTTTTTCCGGGGCCCGGTTTTCTTGGTTGGGTTTTTTTTTCTTTGGGGAGTGCCCGGGCCCCCCGGGGGGCCCCCCTTTGTCCTTTGTTTGTCTCTTGGAGTTTCCTTTTTTTTTCCCCCCCCCCCCCGTTTTCCCCCTCGGGGGAAAACTAAACAAACCCCTTTTTGCCTTTTCCCCCCCCAACCCAAAAACCCCCGCGACCTTTGGGGCCCCCCAAAAACCCGGGGTCATTGGTTAAACCCTTTTTAAACTAGAGGACTTTTCCCCCACTTTTTTGTGTTGCTCAAAATGTTAACCCCTAAACATTTGGGGGTTTGATGTCCATTTTTCTTTTTTAGTGAGGGTTCTGGCCCAAAGCGGTCACCCCCCAAATTTTTTTTAAATATTATTCCTGTTTCCAAAAAAACCCCCCAATCCCTTAGAAAAGAGGTGATTTGAAAACCCCCTTTTTTTTTTTTTTTAGGTTGAATCGTTGAAAATTTTTGGT